>CM053600.1:170144768-170162870 GCA_028646575.1 Pseudocheirus occidentalis
AAAAAAAAGAAATAGTATTGATGATTTGTGGAATACTTATTTCTAGGACTCTTGGTGACAATTGGTTAGTGATTAGTCCTAGTGTTTTTGAGGAATGTAAACCCCTTCTCCATGATGGTGTCTGCAGAGACACACTGGTACTAAGACAGTTATTAACAGGACTCTTGGGTTCAGGATTCATGGAAATCTTCATCAAGGTATGAGGGGCTACGACGGTCAAGGTGGTGGAGAAATTTGACTAGCACGACACAGGCAGTATATATGTTAGTCATCATGACTACTATTATTGATTACCTATTGACAGGGTACCATGTTGGGTAGCAGTGAAAAAATCAGGCAAATGATGGATAGGGCTGATTGCTGCCAAAATTACCCCAGGCTAACTCCAGCCTAAATCACATGCAGCACATAAACTATGGAAACTCAGCAAGAACAAAAAATACCAACATTGAGCAAAGCACCTCCTGGCACATGCCACTGTGCCCCTGGCTAATGTGGTAATAGTTTTTTTCTCCATTTTTAAGTCAGACATAGCTACACAGAATGATGGGATTGAGACCAGTGACTCATTTCTCGTCCACAATCAAACATCTGTTCTATGGTAACAGCTTTCAGCTGTTGGTTATGTTTCATTAGTTGACAGCTTATTTTTGTTGGGTGGCTGGTTTTGCTGGCTGGTGATTTGGTTTGTTGCAAGATGGCTCTCAAATTTAGGGGTAGATCATAAAGACATGGCTCCATGTAAACTGCCTGGGTTTGTTTTCCTGGTTCAGGTCCAGATAACTCAGCCAGGAGTATACTTTGAACTGTGCTGACATGAAGAGAAATGCCCCCTGCACATAGTAGGTGCTGAAAAAAAATTAATTGAATGAATGAATGGTATCTATTTGGAGTTGCTAGAGTCCCTTCTCATCGGGGAGGTTCTCTCTAAGTATATTTTTAAGTTGACAACAGTACTCTGTTGTCTGTATGAATAAGAAACTTGAAGACTGAGTGTGTATAAAGAATTTAGACCTGTACCTAAACAACTCTGTGAAGTTTCCTCTTCTACTACAGCTGACAATAAAGTCAATCTGACACATTCAGTTACACAAAAGTCTTATCTTGCTGTAATTAAATATAAATGGTATGACATGCATGCAGCTGACTTTTATAAAGAAAAAAGTTATTGTTCTGCTTTTCTTTTCTAATTTTATTCCTTAGTGTGTTATAAATCATAATATATTTATATATTATTCTTGTTCATTACCTATGAATTGAATAGTTTGGAGATATCCTGGGACAGCCTCTTTCTCTGTTGATGGACATCAGCAATTTGTCTGAAGTTCATAATGTTAAAGAATTGTCTTGTGTGAGGGAAGCTAAATTAATTGCCAGCATCACACAGACAGTGTGTGTCAGAGACAGGGCTTGAATCCAGATCTTGATTCAATGGCATATCCTTTATTTATCTGCCATATTGCATCTCATTAGTGATAATGGAATTATAATGATAGTTTTCTCTGATATCTTCAGTTGGAATGAGTGATCTTGAAAAAAGAATCACCATCTGCTCTAAATCCTATGATATTATCAATATCATTGCCATCATCCCTGAAATTAGGCAGCTAGGTGGCACAGGGGATAGAGTTCTGGATGTGAACTCAAAGACTTGAGTTCAAATTTGGCCTCAAACACTTATTAGCTGGATGATTTTGGGTAAGTCACACAACCTCTGGCTGCCTTGGTTTCCTCAACTATAAAAAAAATGGGAATAATAGTAGCACCCGCCTCCCAAGGTGCACTACCCATTAGCCTCCTACCAAACAATCCTGAGAGCTTCCAGAAGCCCATTGGGACTTCCTCTGTAAAGCTCTGACAGGTGGTGGGGAAGTGAAAAGAAGGTATCTCCACTCCTCCAGGGTCTTCCCAGAATTTCAAGGGAGCATGTCATACATGTTGGTTCCCCTGGCTAGAGAGAGAGCAAGCTTTGAGGATGGGATTTGAACCTGGGTTCTTTGACTCCTTCAGACCCAGGTAGTAGTATTATTTCCTTTTTACAAATAAGGACAGTTTAGTGTAGTAGAATGCACACGGACTGGTAGCTTGGGAGAGTAACTTTGGGCTAGCCCAGTGATAAGATAACCCTTCTTGGCTTCTCTTTGTCATTTGTGAAATGAAACACTGGGTAAGACATTCTGTAAGGTTTCTGTCAGTATTGCTATCTTAGAACTCAATGAATACAGATTCAAGGAAATATTCTTATTTACCCCTAATGGTCAGATCTTCATAGTCAAGATAAAGTGGGTATAATTCAATCCAGTCAATAAGCATTTATCATTATTTATTATTACTACTATGTATAAGGTGAGCAGCCAGGTGGCACAGTAGACAGAATAATGGACCTGGAGATAGGAAGAGTTATCTTCCTGAGTTCAAATCTGGCCTCAGACACTTACTAGTTGTGTGACCCTGAGCAAGTCATTTAACTCAGTTTACCTCAGTTTCCTCATCTATAAAATGAGTCAAAGTAGGAAACAGAAAACTGCTCCAGTATTTTTGTCAATAAAATGCCAAATGGAGTCATGAAGAGTAGGACATAAGGGAAATAACCAAAGATGTGTGAGGCATTAAGCTACAAAACTGAAATAAACAGTAGTAGTATTTCCCAAAGATGTCCATTCTACTGGGCAACAATAACTAATATTTATACATATTTCAAAATTTTCAAATGAAGGTGAAGATAGATATAAGGTGTTATTGTCCCCACCTCAGAGATAAGGTCACTAACACTCAGAGTGATTAAGTGATTTGTTCTTTATCCCAGAGATTCAAAACCAAGTTCATGATGCCCCTTTGCCTTTGAAGTGATTACCCTGAATAATTTAATAGTTAGACATTTTCAAGGAGCTGTGACTTTGCCATGCAAGCAATCTTTCTATCAACATAGATTAATACCCTTCTGCACTGTGATTTTTTTTGTCTTTGAGAGTTTCTTTGGCTGAAAAATATATCACTTAGTTGTTTCAAGGAATTTAGTTGAGACTAAATGTAGGTGGGACTGTTAGGAACTTAAACAAAAGTTCTCAGAATGGTTAAAGTATATGCTCAGCATTATCCCGAATATTTATCAGCAAGCCTGCTTTGATCTTAGCTTCCAGATTTGCTAGACCAGTTTATCTACTAGGTCTCAGCCCCTACTTTGTACACATTATCCAGATAAACTGAAACCTTACTGGACTGAGTAGGCTTGGTTTTGCTTTGTGGCAGAAATGGGAGTTTTCATTTGTATCAGTTTCTCCTTGTCTAGGTTTTGCTGGCCTGAAAATTTGTGGTAGGGGCGGGGAGATAAGAGAAATATGTAGCCAGGTAGCACCTACCAAGAATATTTGTATGAGTAACAGTAACCCAACATTCTCAGCTCTCTAGCAGTTAAGAATTCATCCCTTTACATCCCCAGAGTTCTTGCTTTAACACTCTCTTCCCATTCTCACTTTATTAAATGACTCTAATTACCCCAAAGAAGTCAGTCATGCAATGGGTGTGGGAGAGGAAAACCTTTTCGAGATCCATCACAATAGGATAGGGATAATTCCATGAATTAGATAAAGTGAACATGGTTCACATGTGTAAGTAGAGGACATGCAAACAATGGTATTTGAATGGAAATGTCTGTCACCCACACCAACCAGATGCGTTGATACTTTGAAAAGCAGTCAACTTGGTGGGTGTAGTATCCGAAAATGGCCTGGGGAAGATACTGAAATACTAAAATAATCGCTATTGTAAATTCAGTTTATTTAGGAAGTCATGACTTTTAAAATGGCCTACTCAAATATGTCAATTACAAATGGAAAAAAGATCCGGTCCATCTTTGAGAACTTTGTATTCTAGCAACAGGAAGGAGAAAAAGGGATGAGTTTAAAAAAAGGACATAGAAGCCTGAGCAAAGGAGACAATGAAAAAGAATAATAAAAATCAAATAAAGCACTAATTAGAAGCTCTATTTTCTTATTTTCTTTTTCGTAGCTTTCTTATTCCTAACAGAAATTTGAGAGTTGGAATATTAGTAGATCAATTCTGGGGTCCATATTTCTGAGTATGTCCATATAATCACATGCAGATGCATTCAAACAAATATATAGTATACATATTGGTTTTGTAGGGGTAGCTGGTCATGTTTCCTACAAGTTCCTACTAATGGCAGAGGGACATTCATAACATGTTATGCGAAGAAAGTGCATTCTCTCTCTGTAACCTGCAATGGCAGCACCAACCAAAATGTGGAAGCTTGAAGATGAGTCCATGGCCAGGCAGAGATTGTGTTCATATGTTGATTGCATGCCAAGCAAATCTCAAATAAGCCTCTGAGGGTTCAGGTTTATATACTATATCTAAAGCACTTACATCATACTTTTTCATGGGAAACTTCATGTAGTTTTCTACATGAGGCACCTAGCTTGCAACCTTTAGGAGGCCAGTCCCTTGGGACACTTCCCTTCTTTCTTATCTCATGCCTCATTATTTTATCTATGTCACTCAAGCCGGCAGGGTTTCAGAGAAGATCAGAATGTTCCAAGCCTCCCTAGCATGGTGTGTGTGTGTGTGTGTGTGTGTGTGTGTGTGTGTGAGTAATGGGGAGTGGTGAGTCATCATCCTGAGATACTGATCCTAGGTGGGTAGAAACAGACTCAAGGGGGTCCTAGGCCTGGATTCACACCCATGGAAGACCCCTCAGAGCTAACCCTCAACATTGCCCCCCACTCTCTCTCTCTCACACACATTCTTTCTCTTTATATACATATACATATGTGTCTATCTGTGCCTTTCCTAAACTCTTTTAACCAAAAGTTCTCAGAATATATATAATTTGATAGATACAAATTACTATTACTTTATATGTTTATATATATAATGACTATATATATATATATATAATGACTATATATATAATGAATTAGATAAAGTGACTATAAATATATATATATATATATATAATGACTATAAATATATAATTGACAATCCAGCTTGGCAGAATAATAATAATAACAATAATAAATATTTCTATAGTCAGGTCCAGTACCATCTCTAGTCATCCTTATTTATATCTGACCACTAGACCCAGCTAGTTCTGGAGGAGGAAGTCAGGTTGGTGACTTTGCAGTCCTGCCTCACTAAAATCTAATTTATGGCATCATCTTCCTGATATCATGGTTCTCTTTGAGAACGAAGGATAAACAATAAGAATATGTGGCAGGCATTTTTCCAAGTGCTTTGCAATTATTGTTTTATTTGATTCTCACAATAACCCTGGGAGGTAAGTGCTGTTGTTATCCCATTTTACAGATGAAGAAGTTGACATACCCTCAAGGAAAGACAGAAAGTAGTATGTTTGACTAGGTAAGTCAAACTACCATAGCCATCTATCTCCCTTCAGACTCAGATGGAGATAACTCAGGGCTCTGAATCCAAGAGTCTCAGGAATAACAGTGCTCCCCAAACCACCAATATTTCTTCTAATCCAGCATTTACAGCCATCATTGAAGGAAGAAATCATTACAGAGAAGGGACTCAGTCTTTCTAACCATCACTATCAACCTCTAGCCAACTACCACCAACTGGCCAGTGAGCACAGGAAACTTTGGAATGGTAGCAGCTTCCTTTCCCCCTCCCACAAGACCACCAGTCCTGCTTCCAGTCAGACCCTCACAGTCATTATCCACCTACTTCTAGAGAAGGGTCCAGTCTCCCCTACCAACTTCCAATCAACTGCCACTCATAGGGGATGCTAATGAGGCTAGCTGAAGCATTAAGGTACCTTGAGTGGGAGACAGGAGGAAGGATGTGCTATGCGGGTAAAACTACCACCACCACCACCACCACCACCACTATCACCACCACTACCATCACCACCACCATCACCACCACCACCTTGACCACCATCTCACCTCAAACCCTGATGGAGACAGCTACAGATATGAGACCCAAGAGTCTTAGGAACAGGAGTGCTTTGGATCCCAATGATTGCAGCCAACATCCTTGTAATCAGCCCTGTGGAGATGCAGCCTAGAAAGAGCTCCTACAGATGCCATGACCACAGCTATTAAAGATGCAGCTTGAATTCTCTTTCTAAGAAATTTATTGATTCTTTAAAGACATTTCAAAACTGTCCCTTATACTAATCTCTACCTTTCTCTAATGAAAACAAATTTTAATTTTCAGTTCATATATATTTTGTATTGACTTACCTGTGTACATGTCATTTCTCCTCAGTAGTCTATGCCTTGAAGACAAGGACAGTTTCATCGGTGTTTTGTGAAGCAATAGGCAGTTACTAAATGCTTATTGAAAAAATACTAATACCTAACTGTTATATATATGCATATATGTATATCTATGGATTTCAGGTTTTCAAAAGGCTTTAAATATCCTCTCTGTTTCCTTACAACAGCCCTGGAAGGTAGATGCTATCACTTCCCCCTTTTATAGATGAAGAAACTGAGGGTAAGAGAGATTAAGTCATTTGCCCAGGGTTATGTAGCTAGTTAGTGTCTGAGATGGGATTTGAGCTCGTCTTCTTGAGTCTTCTGAGGACATCACTCTACCTCCTGTATTACCAAGAGGAAGGAAAGTAAATCCTAGCTTTTATTTTAGATACAAATGTAAATTAAGGATAAAATACATTGTGACATAAATAATACAACCCTGTCATTTAAAAATGATAATTATCTCATTTCCATGCCTATGACTATTTTCAAATGGATCATACTACTTCAATAAATTACATTCTGGATCATATCACTATCCCTTCAAGAAAATGAAGTTAAATCTTTGTAGTAACCAGCAGCTTAATTTTCATTAGGCCAGCTATTTGATAATTAGTCATGCACCATAAATCAAATCCCCAAGTCTTCTCCTGGTTTCTTAATTGAAAATTATTGTTTCTTGGCTCTCTGGTTGCCTGTGCAGCAAGTCAGAGAGTGATAGATGTAGAATCTAGCACAAACAGTTTGAGACAGTCAGACCTTGATAGATCATTGCCCTGAAGGGCAATGTGATGGTGGCTAGGCAGAGAATTTCCAAATTAAAGGTTTGCTCTTAAAATTGCAAGTGTAGAGATGGTTCTAGTTTACCAAATCTCTCTTGACCTTTTGCCTTTTTTCCCCCACTTGCAGTTGGAATACAGCCATTTTTACCAACACTCACATTAATAGGTATGGTTTAAAAATACTTTAAAACTCCAAATTTTTCTTTGGGATTAAAAATACGAGGAATCAAAAAAAAAATCTCCTGACCGAATATTGAATTCTTCGGGGTTTTATAAAAGGTGGCTTGGAAAAAGTGACTCAAACCCATGCTACTCATCTGACAGCTAATCTGAGAGAACAGATGGCCAGCTGACTACTGCCCTTAGTCATAAAAGCATTTCAAATATGATACTGTTGAGGCTAAGTAAAAGACTTTGCAAGTAATAAGGACGATATTGCTTCTTTGAATTGCTTGAGCGTGCTGCCATTTTTCTTCTGTCAGGCTAGGAGGATTTGCAGAGAACTCTGGCAATGTTGGCCATTCTTTAGTTAAAAACAGCCATGGGGTTTGCTAGCATTTACTCCTTGTTTCCTAGTGACGTGGCAGCTGAGACCTGAGGAGGACAACAGCAGGGAATAATGGGAAATACTTCATAAATTTCAATGTGCTCAATCAACAGATTATGTGTGTGTGTCACACACACACACATACTCACACACTATATATGTGTATATAGAGATACATACCTGTCATATAGCATATACATATATGTTGTGTATGTAAATATTACACACATACACATGTACATATAGACAAACTATATATCTCCACAGACACATTATTTATACACATACAGGCATATATTGTATGTGGATATAGATAGGTACATAAATACACAGACACACATGTATATATGTACATCTATTTATGTATAGATACATATGTGAAAATGTACATATGTGTGTATATGCATGTGTATGTATATGTATTTAGGAATAAGAACAAAATTGATAATTACCTGTGCAAATATACAATTGAAATAAAGGAAATAGAGTTTCTTATTAGAGCCACGCATTAGGAGTTGATAGCTAGATGTGGCTTGCCAAACACACAGATCACTGTTGAAAATTATTATCATATGTACTATTCAAATAAAGCATCCTACATAGAATGTTGAAATACATTTTAATAAAACAATTGAACAAATAAGAATTTGGAGGCAGTCTACACAATTAGTCTGATACTGTTCATCTAAATTTCAATGAATCTTGGTGCTTCAGGGACCACCCAGTTGAGTTTAACTATCAAAAAATGCTGTTTTATATAGGAATGAACATGTGTTGTTTATAAAGGAAAACATTATGCTAGATCTAATCCCTACAGGAAAATGTAGGGCCAATACATATGTGTTTAATGAATTTTCAGCAACTCTGGGTATGGAACTGAGATGTTAAGAAGTCCACATGGCTTCAATCAGTCCACCAATAAGTATTTAATCAGTATTTACTATGTGGCAGGCACTGTATTAATTCCTACAAGAACAGTAATTACAAAGAAAGGCCAAAACAGTCCCTTCCCTCAAGGAGCTCATATTCTAATAGGGAAGACAAACATGAAAATTATGAAAGGCATGCAAGATATAGAAAGTAGTGGAAGAGGAATCTTTAAGACTTGCAGCTACAGGGACCAGGAAAGGCCTTTCATGGAAAGTGGCATTTGAGCTGAGGTGTTCTTTGGCATGTGATATCTCAAGAGAATTAAGGTTTGGAGTCTACTTGCAATGATTTTTTTAAAAATAAGGCTGATTCTTCATATCTGAACTAACCTAGAAGGCCGCTCTCCCTCTAATCATCATGAGAACAGGAGCAGGCCAATCTGCTCCATTTTTGGAGGAGTTGGTTTACTTCTCTTTCAGCAACCTCATGGACTATTTCCAAAGGCTTATGATGACTGACAACTCTATGTATTGGCAGAACTTCTTAGCTAAAGGGATCAGCCTTCCTATAGCAAGAATTACAGTCATGATACTGTGCCTGGCTAAAACTTGATTTTAATAATCAAATTTTTAATAATTTCACCTTCAGATACCATATTTGATTCAAAAGGTGAACAAATGAGTAGTCATTTCGATGATATTACTTAATTTTAAAGTTCTTTGACAATCAGATCTGCTTTGTAAGCTAACTGTGTAACAAAATTAGCACACGCTTTGTAACAAGCACTCAACATCCAAATACCACAGTTTTAGAAACTATTATTCAGGACATAAAATTTAAAATAAACTACAGTTTAACAAGTTTATGCCAGAAGTTCAGAAGTAAAACTCTCTTTTGCTAACAACATTTGTACCTTTTTATGTACTCAAAAACCATGAATTTATCGTCTCGAAGTATGTCTTCCATGATAGATTAATTTCACATATGATGTAAAATCACAGATGGAAACTCAATACTTTCTTATTTGTGTCATGTAGAATGAATACCTTGTAAAGAATTCATGTTTTTTTTAAAAAAGGATTAAGAATTGATGATCAGGTTTTTCAAATATCCTAGTATATTAATTGTAGAAATCTCCAAAATTCTATGATATCCACAGTAAATAATAATTGTAAAAATAACATTTACATGGTATCTATTATATGTCACACAGAATTCTGGATCCTTATAAATATCTCATTTAGTCTTAACAATAATCCATAAGATAGGTGCTATAGTCATTTATACACTAGAGCCATTTTACAGATGAGGAAACTGAGGTAAATAGAGATTATTTGTGCAGCACCATACAGCTAGTGTCTGAGGCCAAATTTAAACTCAGATCTTCTTGACTCCAATGCTCTTCCACTCTGCCAATCAGGTGACAGTCATGAAAAAGACATCGATTTAACCATTTATTCTGACAAAACAAAATGGATGAAAAACAGGTTGCCTAGACTATGCTACAAATCGGTCAAACCGTTGGTGGTCATTATATGTTGAAAGGGTCAATACTGTCTTAGCCATGTCATGGCAATTTTTGTCATGGCTTAACTTGTCTGATAATGTGTTCTATATGGATTTTGGACAACTGTTTTAAATGGACAATAATCAAGGTCCAGAATGTGGAAAACAGAAGGAATCACATCTGTGAAATGGTACAATATTTTAATGATTTCTAAACTTCTCCCTGTCAAAAAAGCTATTGCCTGATTATGCTACATGACCATAAATCATGAAATACTAAGATCTTAGAAGAACAAAAAAAAATTATAACTCAAAGGAAAATGGAAAGGAACATGGTGGGTGTAAGCAGATGTAGCATATTAGTAAGGAGCACTTGTGCATGAGAAGCAGAGTAAGGGAAGTTAGTAAGGTCATATGTAGATAGTAAAAGAAGTGAGCTAGTCATATAATAAGGGAAACAAAAGATTGAAAGCCCAAGTGCTGTATTGGTAGCCATAAAATGCTAAAAGGATCACAATAAGATCTTCACTGGGTTAGGTAAATGCTTTATAGAGAAACTAAGAAGAAATAGAGAAGAATCACACAGAAGAAGAAGTCTGAGAGCGTTTGTGATCTACATTGTTGGAGGGGGTGCTCTCATCCATGAAATCAGAGATTAATCAGAAGTTTAGAAAAAGAAAAAGTAAGCATCTTAAGTCTTTTTATTATATATGTAAGATATTGTATTTTATACACATGCATCCTGAAAATTCCTGGCAGATGGAATCTTGTCAAATTGACAAGGACATTTTTTTTATTAATGCAACATTTCCAAAAAGAGTAGAAGTTTTAAATCTTTCTCCAAGAATAAATCACAGTTTGACCAAATTAAAGAAAAAACTTTGCTCATTTGAAAAGGACTTGGAACTGGAAAGGAGAAAAAAAAAGTTTTGGAGACTGGGGAGAATTTGGCTCTCTTCTGAGGATATTGCCTGCGACCAACCAGTCCTTAATTCTTCCATACTCAGTGGGGCATGTTAGACTATCTATAACCTGTGTTTCCACAAAAGGCAGTCAAGGGATCAAGGGAATGTATAGGAGAAATGGTGGATGTCTTTCCTTGCTTGTCTTTGGATGTCATATTTGGGGCTGTCTGTTACCTTACTGCTCATCTCAATGCAAACTTTTTGGTGGACAGAGGAAGTGACAGCAGTCTCTTCTTCATTTTATCCATTTTATCCGATTAAGTTATGCCCTATGTTTGGGGGAGAAGTGAGTGAATAGGTTAATGAGAAAGGAAGTTGCTTAGAGGCAGTGTAAGCTCAGGAGAATGTCTAAGAAAGTATTTTCGGAGTGACTTCATATGCTTTTGTTTGCCTACATAGATAAATGATCTCACAAAAGACTAAATTGTCCCCCAAGCTGTCCCCTGTCAGACTGATGTTGTATCTGAAATTTTCATCAATGAAACTATTCCTTTTGGTAAGGATTCACAATTTAAAATGTAACTCTATTGTTTGAGAGGGGTAATCAAACTTTAGTGTTCTTTCTGGAGATGTGAAAATTTCAGTATTCAATACTGCTCAAAAATGACTTCAAAATGGACATACTATTGTGATCTCTCACTGTACAAATGCTTATAACATGATTGATCAATCAATCAATCAATCAATCAACAAACATTTATATACCTGCTCTGTGTCAGGCATTATGCTGGAGACCAGCTGTACCAAGACATGCATGAAATAGTCCTTGTCCTCATAAAGATTATAATCTGCAGGAGGAGGCTTTTTGTAAAAATGTACTGCACATTAATATCTAAATATAAGTAAAAAAACAAAAACAAAAACAAAACCTAAAACACAGAAAGGATAAATCTGATTTGATCCCTAGGACTAGGCTTGAATCCTGTTTATGTTTGGGGAAATGCATAGACAAATATGGAAGTATGTGATTTTGTATACATAATTGCTTTGAGTACTATTTGGGTGCAGGCTTTTTATTTGCCACTGTGTGTGTGCGCATGTGTGTGTGCATGCATGTGTATATATGTGCATGTGTACATGTGCCTGTACATATATCTACCATTACTAGGTGAATTACTAAGGTCAGAGATGCTTTTAGAAAATCAATTTTTGACAAACTGAATATTTTAAAAACCCTTCACAAATTTATAATTATGGACTATATTTCTAAAAACAAATTTTTTGAGATGAAAGAGGTTTCAGACAAACCAAAAAGAATTATATGAAGTGACAGACACAGAGTGAAGTGAGCAGAACCATGAGAACAATTTACATATTAGCAATAACAGTTTATATGTATACACACAAACACTCATATGTGTATGCTTATGTATAAATATGTGCACATATGACTATACATAATATATATGTATATATGAATAAATATGAGTGCGTATGTTTATATATACATATGCAAAGATATTCTTTTTATGTAAACTTTGAAAGACTGGAGAAATCTGATTAATATGATGACTAGCCATGATTTCAAAGGACTGATAGATAATGAAACATGAAACACACTTTTCAACTGAGAGGTGCTGGAGTAACAGGCAGAATAAAATACTCATTTTTGGACAAGCCTAATAGGAGAATTTTCTTTTCTTGTCTATAAATATTTATTTTAAAAGGATTTGTTTTTTCTTCCAGTTTGAGAGGGCTGTGGGAGGGAAGAGATTAGGGATGTGGTAACAAAAAACAGAAAAAGAGAAAAAAGAAAAGAATCATTTAAGGCATCTTAAAAAAAAACATGCACGGGAAAGAAAGAAGGCCTGAAAGAATTATATGCAAACAAGAAAGCTTTAGAAGTTGTATGTTGAATTTGTTTTCTAATTTGAAAGAAAAGCCAACTAATCTGTAACTTCATATATATGTGTATATATATTTTTACTCTTTTGCTCTTCTACTATGTGTATTGAAGTGACCATTTTATTTAGTTTGTTAAATTCAGAATAAAAAAAAAACCAATAAATCCCCAAACAAAAAACCAAAAACAAAACCCAACAAATGAATTCTATCTTGTCAGTCTGAAATTGGCATCAGCCCCAGAGGAGCAAAGAATTCTTTCCGTGGTTCTGAACTCCCTCAAATCAGGCCACAGCCTATGGTTCTGACTCAAGTTACTCTGCCAAACTCTCCCACTGGCACCATGGGGAGCCTCAATCACAAAGTCTTTGCTGTGAGTCTTGCTGAGTAGCCATTTCAATTGAATTAAGAGTAGATAGACTTCTTCTCATGCCTATAGTCCAGTATGGGGTGGGGGTGGGGGAAAATGGAGTCCTTAAAGACTCATTAAAAGTTGTTGGGTTTTTTCCCCTTAAAATAGAATTTATTCTGTTTTGGAGGGAACTGAGAGTAAGTGTTCAATACGTGGAGTGTCTGTGATGAAAGGTGCCATAAAATACAAATTATTGTTCTAGTGACGAGTGACATTATGGAATGAGACAGAGGGAGGCATATGGAAAGAGAACTACTGGGGCACTTTCTCTAAGGTTCCTGCAAGGAATAAAATCCAGAAAACTGAAAAAATATCCTCCACCATATTTTATGATCCTATTGTTTATGCTAGTCATTAAATATGTCTTTTTTAAGTATATGCACCTAGAGGTTTTGGCATTTGGGAACCTTTCCAAACCCATATTAATAAAATAAAAAGCATCATTGATTGACTTTATTGGACTTCTGCACTTCATTAGAGTTTTCTTTCCAAACCAAGTTCAGGCCACAAATATGCTTATGAGATCCACAGGCACACACGGGCTACATGGAGTTCCCAGCTTTCATGGCTTTCTCTCTGAGCATGGTAACATGATTTCATATTTCATACCTCACTGAAGAGCCAAAATAATTACAAAATCCCAGACCACAAGAAAGACAACTGCATTTTGGTGGCTGATGTTCGGCACTGAAAAGCGTTTGGTTGGTTCATCTGTGTTAGGCATGGGGGACTAAAATATATGAGAACTGATCAGTAACTATATTGATAATAATATATGCTTCCCTAGAAGAAATAAAACAAAATGAAACAAAGTAAGCACTCTAATTTATTCTTGGAACAAACTACCAAATCCTTAGTTCAATGACAACCGATTCATTATTAGATAAGATCAAGCAAACATATTGATTAAAAAAAGATATTTCTAAACTGTTTAGTAGTAATACTTGTTTCCTTCCTCCATTCCCCAAAATCAAGAGCATGACTGATTTTATTTTTTTCATACACCCCAAAGTATATGACATATCCCACTCACAAATACAGTCATATTGTTGTAATCTGTGCCTTATCTCCAGTTTACCTAGCAGATAACATTTTTGTACCATTTGTTTGCATGGTTCCTCCTCCACCTCCCATTCCTATTAGACTGATTTTGCCTTAAGAGCAGAAACTGTCATTTGACTTTTTTGTAACCTCAGTGCTTAACACAATGCCTGACACATAGCAGATGCTTAATCAAAAGTTTGCAGATTGACTGCAATGCTAGGAGGGAAACTAACCTTATTATGTAGTTTCTTCTGTATGGTTTGTAATCTGAAGTATTAAGCCTAAAACCTATTTACACTAGGTTCTAGTTAGATGAAAGAAAATTAGTTTTCAGTACTATTTTCAAATGTGCTGCTTATCTCCCTTAATCTACAACAACACGTCTTCAATCCATATGTAACGGAAATATTTTCAGTTCATGGTTAAAAAATGTATATGTGATTTGTGGGGCAGTTAAGTGGCAAAATAGAGTACCAGCCCTAGAGTTAAGAGGAACTGATTTCAAATCCAGCCTCGGACTCTTAGTAGCTGTATGACCCTGGGCAAGTCTCTTAACTTTGTTGCTTATTTGTAAAATGAACTGGAGAAGAAAATGGCAAACCACTCTGGGATCTTTCCCAAGAAAACCTCAAAGTAGGGTCATGGAGAGTTGAACATGACTCAACAACATATGTTCTATTTTTAGAGTGTTATCAATACCTCTTATTTTTATATAATAGTCTTTTCCCACTATAGTCCCTTTGTTAAAACTTGCCTTGTGACATAGAAAAAAAATGAAACCAAGCAACCAAGTCTGATAATGCTTTCAATATTCTATATCCATAGTTCCTCGCTTTTCCATCAAGAGTAGAAAACTATGTGTTATCACTTGTTCTCTGAAGTCAAAATTGGTCATTCTATTTAATTAAAGTTGGGTGTGTTCTTTTTCTTTACTATGTTGTAGGGATCATGCATGTTCTGGTTTTGTTTATCCTGATCTGGATCAATTCATTTAATTTTTACCGTGTTTCTCTCCTGGCTTCTCACAGGGCATGGCATCTATACCAATTGGGTCAGTCTGTTGGACTCCCTGAGTTTTCTCTTTGCTAGTCAGCTCCTCCATATCCAATCTTGGGAGTGGTTGGGTGCTACTGTGTTCCTTTAGAAGGACTAACATTGTACTTTTCCAAAAGGAGCAGAAATCCTTAGTGTAGGATTGGAAGAAGCTGCTCTAATTCTATTCCCTCAGAATTCAGAATCAAGTTCTAAAGTTTGTCCACTTCCAAGGAGAAAGCTGGATCTAAAATCTCTTCTATTTTATCATTCATCTTGGTTCAGAGCTGGGTTCCCTTAGTAAGGGACCTCTTCCTAATTTTTGGTCACCACTCAGTATATTTCCCAAATTTCTCTTGGTCTACCCAAATAATTGATAGAGGAAAAGGGGCTATGGAAATCTGCACGAATTCTTCTCTCCTATAACTTTTTCTTATGCATTTAAGCTTCTCAAAGTCTCAGACCCTGATAAAGTATAGAATGTTTCCTTTATACCTGACAGGGCCTTAATTTTATATCCCATCGTATTGATCTTTTAAACCAAAAGCTTTACTTAAAGAGGACACATCCTTACATTTCTTTCTCATTCCTATTCTTAGAGGGGTCGTATTTCTTCATACAATTCATATGTTTTAAAAACAGTAGAGAATGAATGTTTCTACTTGACATGTTCAGTATTTAGTGATTATTTTGACTTTAGGAAGATGGGATAATAGCTTTTTAAAAAAATCACATTACCTTTCAAATATTTGTAAAAAATATTAAATAATATAATAAGTCATAAAGTCATAATAAGAGTCATAGGAGAAATGAAGATTGAAATATCTCTCACTTATCTTAATCCACGTTACCTCAGCATTAATCCATTGTCAGGATTCTTACTGGTGTCAAAGGCCTAAGCCCTCAAAATTTCACCCAGAAAACAAAAAAAATTTCCCCTAGGGAGGATGGTAGGAAGTAATCTGGAAAACTGGGTGATGCCTTCTATCATCTTCTTATCTATTACAATACATGAGACGGCAGATTATAATTTGCTCACTCAGAGAAATTGGCTAATAAACTGCCCCCTCCCAGTTTTATCAATAATAGTAAGGAGATCAATTTGCGTGCAATTAATTTTAATTAATTAGCTTCTCTTTACATATGCAGTCTACTTTGTTAGTGGGTCTGAATTTGTGTGTACACAGAGCAAGCTGGCTTCATGGTATAAGGGAGGGAGTTCCTATTTAGGCCTTCTCTGAATCAAGTTCATTTTGAGTCTGGCTCTGAGAAAGTCAGGTGAGCTAATTAAGAGATTGTGATTTTATTTCATCTTTTAAATAACTTTACATATGCAATGTGTACCTTTGCTACGATCTTGGCTTCCCTGATTTGTCATTTGTTCAAAAGATTTTGACAGGGGTGGCTAGGTGGCACAGCGAATAGAGCACTGGCCCTGGAGTCAGGAGTACCTGAGTTCAAATCTGGCCTCACACATTTAACACAAAAAACTAGCCGTGTGAGCTTGGGCAACTGCCCTCCAAAAAGCAAAAAACAAAAAAAACAAACAAAAGATTTTGACACACATGCTCCAATTCATCACAAAACTCTCCTTTTATCCCATTGGATATTAAATGTTCTTTTGACAGAGAATCCATTTTTCCAAGTCTATCCTTGATTATGGCCAATTAGCTTTTCTTAAAAAAAATTTCAATCAACAAAATTTTATTTTTTCCCTCCCGCTTTCTTTTCTATGCTTCTCCTTCTTCCATGAAAGAAAAGCGAAACTTTTGTACCAAGTATGCCATAGTTGAGCAAAAGAAATTCCACATTGACCACTTGCAAAAAAACCCTATTTTGGTGTGACTAAGTGGCATAGTGAATAGAGCCCCAGCCCTGGAGTCAGGAGGACCTGAGTTCAAATGTGGCCTCAGACGCTTCACACACACACACACACACACACACACACACACACACACACTAGCCGTGTGACTTTGGGCAAATCACTTAATCCCAATTGTCCTCCACAAAAAGCAAAAAAAAAAACCTGTTTCATTTTTATCCTATGTTCATCATATTACTGTTAGAGGCAGGTAGCAGGCTTCATTACTAGTATTTTGGAGTCATGGTTGATCATTGTGCTGACTGGAGTTCATAAGTGTTTGGAAATTACTTGTGTTTAAAGTATTGTTATCATAAATTTTTTTTGCTCACCCCATTCTGTAGCTGTATATGCAATCTTCTAAGTTTTCTCAGAAACTATCCCTTTTATTATTTCTATTGGTGTCAGGAAGAGAAGACCCCAGTTCAAATCCTGTCTTAAACACGGACTAGCTGTGTAACCCTGGCAAAGTCATTTAACCTCTGTCCACCTCAGTTTCCTCATTTATAAAATAGAGATAAGAATGGAAAACAACCTTCCAGGGTTGTTGTGGGGATAGGATGAGATAACATTTGTAAAGGTTTCATAAAACTTAAAGGATTATATCATACTGTCATTGCTCTGGATATCACTAATATTGCATATTAGGATTCCATTACCTTCATATGCCATAATTTGTTTAGCCATTCCCCAATTGATGATAAACCTCCTTAATTAACAGTGATTTGCCATCACAAAAAGAGTGGCTCTATTTTTTTTTTTACATATAGGTCCTTTTCCTCTTTTTTGATCTCTTTAGGGAATAGGCAATGCTGAGTAAAAGAAAAAGGTTATGATTTTAAAAGTTGATATACATTTAAAAGAAAAAGAAAAAAAATTCCTAAAAATTTTTATTTGCTACTACAATGCTAATAAAATTAGTACTGACTAATAAAATAAAGGTTAAAAGCACCAATACGCTAGTATAATATTGCTTACTCAGGCCCTCATTCCCTG
>CM053600.1:170163370-170200225 GCA_028646575.1 Pseudocheirus occidentalis
ATGAGTTCCTATAGAATAAAGTCTCCAGCTTGATGTAATGTTAATGGGATATAAGGTTTTCTCCATCCATTAATAGGCCTCACCAGGAACCCATTAAAGGAAGTTTGCTTAGGGGAGGCTTGCTTGTAGGAAGGCTTTCACACCTTTTGTTAATTTCTAATTAGGCACTGAGTCATGAGGATTGTGATGCCCTCAGGCTCTAAAAAAACGGTATATAAACTCTGAGGTCAGCATTTTGCTCTGGAGCTCATTCATTGTAAGAATGTTCTTGTGATTTGACCAGATAAGACTCTGAGTAGCCATTAAGAAGCTTCCCCCCTCCCACATTTTGAAAAATCCAGATGTTGATTCTTCTCTCTCTAGTAACTATATCTATGTATTGCTTTGGTCAGACAGTTGAATCTGTCTGCTGATCTGTGCTAATTTCTTGGGACAGTTAGAAGCTCTATCAGACTTTATTTCTTGGCTTGTATTTTCTTTACTTTCTTTGTTTGAATTTTCTCTGAAGTTCAGGGTGCTGATTTTTCCCCTGAACTGATGAATGTAATCAGATAAGATTGTTGACCCCTTAAACTTCTATCTATGTCTAAGCAGATCTAAGAACCTGCCCTAGCAGCCATTCTGGGTTTGCTGCTGTGGTTGCTGCTACACTTGAGTGCCAGGCATTCTGGCTTCTCAGGACTTTGATGCCAGGCTAACTGGCTACACACCATTCACTTGGAATCGTGGGACCAAAGTTATCATCACTTCTCCCTTGAGAATGACCTAGGGCACCCTGAAACTGAGTTGAACAAACAATACAGGACACAAAGCTCCCAGGCTCATTTCTTGAAACTGGACCAAAGGAGAGGGAGCAGGGGAGACTCGTTCTCTTCCATACTGGAAGCAGCAGATAAAAGTTGCCATCTCCTTACCACAGCCCAATTGCTCAGCCTTCCTGATTGTATTATAATAACAATAAAGATGAAGATGATGATAACTAACATTTGAAATATTACTTTTCAGGTTTTTAAAAATTAAATTTTTTTAAAAAATCCTATTTTAAAGCTTTGAACAGTACTTTAAGACTTTTATAATACTATTATACTTCTATGTTTTTATTCATCAATCATTCTGATTCCATGGAATAAGAAAACTCTTTCTGACCAAGGTTAATCTCTCCAACTGCCCCCTTGATAATAAACTATCTTCTATCCTACTGCGCTGTGCTTCTTCAGTCTTTCTTAACCCCTTAATTTACAGTTTAGGAAAATAAAACTCAGAAAGGGTGCTTGTTCGAGGTCATACAGGTAGTAAAAATCAGAGCTGTGCCTAGACCTACATCTTCCAACTCCAAATCCATCATGCTTTCTACTGTAAACACTTCCCATCATTCCTTAGTCCTTGTAACCATGATTTTTTTGAAGGAGAAAGGAAAAGGAACTAGTATTTTTAAGTACCTACTATATTCCAAGCATTGCGCTAAACTCTTAAGGAACATCTAATTTGAGTGTGTTATTATCCCTGGTTTACAGTTAAGGAAAATGATGCAAACACAAAGGTCAAAGGACTTGCTCAGGGTCACATAACTATTGTCTGAGGGTGAATTTGAACTCAGGTCCTTACACAAGACAAAGTGCACTATCTACTATGCTATGTAGATGTCCCTAGTATTGTATTCAATACCACTTACTATACCTTTGCTTTTGAAGTTCTTTGTCTCCTTGACTGCTAGAACATTGTTCTATACTGGTTCTCTCCTGCCACTCTGATGGCTACTCAAGATTCTCTATTGTTTTTTCTTTCTCTTCCCACTTCTGAATGTGGTCATCATCCCAGGATAAGTCTTCAGTTCTCTTCTTTCTTTACATTCTCTTCCTTGGTGATGTCATATTCACCCCCATGACATCAATGATCACCTTCTTGATGGCGATTCCTACATTTCTATCTACATCTTTTTTTTTCAATTTTTTTGGATTTTTATTAATTTACAGTTTACAACTTTTAATTTACAAGATTTGGTTCCACAATCCCTTGAGTTTCAAATTTTCTCCCCCTCCCTCTCCCGACCCCCATGGTGGTGTGCAATCAAGTATAGGATCTACAAATGCTTTCACATTAGACATCAGTCAGGTTATAAAGAAAGATTGTGACAGATGGAATGAACAATGGGAAAGGGGAAACAAAACCAAACAAGAAAAAGAAAGAGAGAAGATAGTTTGATTCAGTCTGCGTTGAAACTCTGTTCTTTCTAGTTCTTTCTCTGAATGTAGACATCTCCTTCCATCATGAATCTTTTGGAGTTTTCTTATAAGCTCCATTGCTGAGAAGAGTCCAAACATCTCCTATGAAATCAACTCCTAAATTTTTAACTTCCTGCTGACATCACCACTTGGTTATATTACTAACACATCCAACTCATCCCTAGAACTGATCAATTCCCCTCTAAATTGTGCTTCTGACTCAGACTGAAAACAAACACATATCAAGTGCTTACTATTAAATGCTCACCGGCTTAGACAGTGATGGTGTAGAGCTGGAAGTCAGCATTAATGTATATGTATGAAAATTTGTAGATTCCATGAAACTAGAGAGGAGGGTTCACACATTGGATGATGGAGTCTGGACTTCTTCTAACATCTCAACAGATTAGAATAGCAGGCCAAACTTAGGAAGATGAAATTGAAAAGAGATGCAAAGTTTTAAACTTTGGTAAAAAACAAATCAATTTCATAAGCATAGATGAGATACCTCAACAAACGTCCATGTGAAAAGGGAGTGATTTTGTGATCTTCAAGCATGACTCTATAGCAGTGTCTTTCTGTATTAACAAAGTCAGAGTAGAATGTGGGACATAAATGTATTGCTGTATTCTACTCTGCTCAGACCATAATTGGAATGTTGTGTTTGGTCGTGATAGGAAAGACATTGACAAACAGGAGAGTGTCCAGGGGAGAGCAAACAAGGTGGTTAGAGTCCTGGAGAAAACTTAATGGGGAGGTGATATCTGTCTTCCACATTATTTGAAGAAAGGCCTGGTGGAAGAGAGATTCATGTTGTTCTCCCTATGTCCCTGAAGAGCAGTTCTGACTCCAATGGGTGTAGCTTTAGAAAGACAGAAGGCAGACCTATTTCTAATACATTTTAAATTACAATATTAAAACAATAAAAGTACAATGAGCTTGCTTCAAAAGTTCATGAGTTCCTATCACACTGATGTTTTTTCAAGTGGAGCCTGAATGATGCAATGAAAGGAATCCTGAATTTGGGTTTAGAAAACCAAGGTTCAAAGTCCCGGTTTTCCACAATCTCCATATTTACCTGGAGCAAGGGGCTTAATCCTTCTAGGCCTTAACTTCTTGCCTCTGAGGGTTGTGCTTATTTACCTTTGAGGTCCTTCCCAGGATAAAATCTGAAGTGTTATCACCTGTTTGTTGAGTGAAGTCACATTCAGGTAGCCACTAGACTAAATGACACCTGAGATACTTTCCACTTTATAGAAATCAGTGCCCCACAAGTGGTTTCCAAGACGTTGTGGAGTCATTTAGGGAACTAGTTTCTGGACATACTTGAGAAGTGAGAGTTGGATTGCCACATGGAAAATGGTTTCTGTATTCACAATGCATTATGAACTTCCATTGCCTTTCTTCTGTTGCTTGGATGTATGGTTACAGTCTCCTGTTTCTAAACTATTCACTCCATTAGCATCCCCTTCATCCTGCTTCTGACTTTGTTTGAAATCTCACCTTGCGATTTCTGCTTCCTACTATGAGTGTTAGGCAAATTTAAGTGTGGGAAAAATACATATGTTGAATATTGAGGAAAATATAAAAACCTTTCTTGTATTCCCTAGATATTAGCACTTCCCCCCTAAATTAATAATATGTATAGCTAGATATAGACAGAGACAGATAAAACATACAGAAAGAGAGCAGGTTGAGGAAAGAGGGAGGTAGGAAAAAATGGAGAGAGAGACAGAGAGAGGTACAGACATCATTACAGGAAAGAATAAGAAATTTGGACATAAAGAAGAATTTAAGTCAGTTCAACTAGCATTTATTAAGCACCAAGTATATATTAGACACTATGCTGGATGCTAGAAATACAGAACCAAATAAAGAGCAATCTTTGTCCTCAGGGGAGAAGTGTACTACACACATAAGTAATTCCAAATATACACATATATATTTGCACAAGGAGAAAGCTTTCTTTTTCTTTTTCTTAAAGATTACACAACTATCATTCTTTCTGCCTCCTTCCACCCAAATTGTTTTGGGTGATTGTAAAATGAAAAGTAAACATTGCTTCTTAATGAAACACATTGCTTAGCCTGTCATGCTTTAGCAATGCCCCTCTGTAAGTACTTTAAGCATGGATACTCAGTGGGGTGTTTTCTTCAAAGTCAGTGGAAAATTTGGAAAGAAACACTCTGTATCTACTGGGGGAGGATAGGGAAGGACAGAAAGCTTAGCAGTTCCATTCACGGTGTTGATCTAAATATAAGCCTTATACCCCCAAATGAGATCTCTTTGAGAGAAGAGAATACGAATGAACGCTGGACATTAGTTACAGCAAATTATTTAATAATGAATACACGCATATTTATTTTAAAATTTTTATACTTTTTCAACTCAAAGAAAACTATTTTAATTATTGTCTTTTCCGGTCATTTTCTTTCCTTGTGTTATTGCTCCTTTACATAGAGGCCACGCTCAGGTTTCCCACAGGCCAGATTTTGAAGGGCTGAGGTGGGGTGGGACAAGTGGCCTTGCCTTTATATGATTCTCAAAGTGAAAAGTTCCCTCAAATTTTTAGCATCCTTCTTTATTTCTTTTGTCTCCTCTTAACACAAAGATCTTGAATTTGGACAGAAATAAATCCATTCTGTCGCAATAGGATTTCCAAAGATCCTATTTGGGTGAAGATAGTGGAAATTTTGTCTCAGCATCAGCCAAAGTCATTCCATTTGACAATCAAATACTTAGAAGAAGGGGTGGTATTTTAAGGGGTTCCCTTCTGTAACACAGCAAACCCCCAAAGGACCCTCCCTTTCAATATACCATTGGTGGAGGGAAACCTTTTTAAATGAGATGAAGGGGAGAAAACGAGTGAGAAGCCCACTTTCCCTTGGCCCTGGTCACTCTGTATAACCTAATGTACTTAAACTCTTCTCAAAGCATCCTGCTGCTCTGCCCCTCTGCTATCCTGTCCATTTTTGAACCCTTGAACTCAGATAGGGAGGAGGGACATGGAGAGGATGTCATCTGATCCATGCAAGGAGGCAAAAGGAGTAGCTTTCTCTTTAATATTGGGCCTTTCTGTTTAACAGTTGGTGGGAGATTAAAATGATCTAGGTGAATAAGGCAGGTTAAAGGTCAAGGGACGTCACATTTATTTATTTTTGCCAGCATGTCAACATAGAGACAGGCCATTAGATATTGGCAGATTTTTCTGCATCTCTACTTTTGCCTACACCTAAATATTAAACTCTGTTCCTTCTTTTCCCCCCACTAATTTTTATGGCATATATTCTAATTCTTGAAGAGGAATGGATCCCTGCTGGGCTACTGTCCGGCCTGTATAGTCGTTAGGTGTTGACACCCTGAGTTTCAGCCATTTTAATTGCTGGATAAAGGCTATAATCCCCCTGTCTTTGAAGCCCAGGGCTGATTTTTAGGCACCACTTCAAAAGCAATGCAGAACTGAAGAGGCGTATTTCCTACCAGCACTGAATTACCATGATTTACTCTGCTTGCATTCGGCAACATACGCCTTCCATATCTGGCTGCCCAACTAACAGTTTGCTTTGGATATTATACAAGTCACAAAGGGGAGGTGGTGGGGATGAATTTTCCCTCTCCAAAAGCTGATATATGGTTCTATGTGATGTTCGTGTAAGCCGTCCTTAGTAAAATATAACCTTCTATCTCATACTTTCCTTACCTTAGCAAACATCATGCCTGGGGCCCTTCCATTTTCCTGTAATATCATATAAAGCTATCATTCAGAACTAGGATGATTAATGAAAAAAGTCCATGTGAATGAGGTATTTGAGTCATACTCATAGGACTATAAACCTTAGAAACGTTTCTCAAAGGTACACTCGACAGTTTCCTCATTGTGAAAAGCAAAGAGGTTTTGAAAGTCTTCATGATTCTCCTTCCCTCACCTGCCCCCACACCCCATAACCCTTAAAAATGGACAAAATGCCTTGTCTATCTTTCCAAGTTAAGCAAACAAAAAATGACGACATGCAGAACAAAACCCGATCCAAAGCCAAGAAGCCCCCTCAAGTGTAAGGAAATTTACAGTCTATATGGAACTTTTTTTATTGGTGTGTGTTTCACTTATGGCTTTTTATCTCCAGGCCTGCACTTGGGGGACTTTCTTAGAGAGGGTGTGCCAAGTATACTTAGTGGGCTGTGTTCAAGAAAGATTAACAATATTTCAGATCAAAGGAGGATCCTGCTGCATGGTCTTACGAGATTGTCATTCGCTCCCATTATGGCTCATTTGCACAAGATTTTCATGTAATATGAGCCATTGTTTTGATGGCAGAGATGTGACATACAGACAGGGCCAAAATGCATCCCAGTGTCCTAGTTAGGCAGGCTGGGGGGGTATCTTGGTCCCAAAGAACTTGCCAATCATGAAATGCAACTGTTACTCAGTTATATTTAAGCTTTTTCTTTTTTCTCCTTTTTTTTCCTCTTTCTTCCTTTTTCTCTCCTTTCCTTTGTGCTTTTTCTGTTTTACCTCAGTTTATTTCTTCTTCCTTTCTTTTCCTTCCTGCCTTCCTTTTTTCCTTCCTTCCTTCCTTCCTTCCTTCCTTCCTTCCAGCACCCCGCCCCCCCCCCCTTCTCTCTCATTTCAGAAATATTGAACAATGCCTATCTGTGCTACATTAGAAGAGCTTAACCAGACCAAGTTTCAGATGCACTTTTTAGGGGGTAAATTATGAGTTTTTTAGTAAGTTGTTTTTCTTGTGCTTTCTGCCATGCTTATTTTGGTTTAAAAATAATCCAAGGAGTAAAAAGTTCTGCCTGGTATACATTTAAAATTTATCCTCTTGAAATATTTTTTGTTTTTCTAAAGGCTTAGTTTCATGGATATGCATGGAATGTATGTATATACGATTATAAACTTTTTTTTCTTCTTCCCCACTCTCTGCAAGAGAGTGCAAAAAGGAAAGAGGCAACAGGCTTTATGTGCTGCTCAGTATCTGGATGGAAACTGAAAAACATCAGTTAGAATCTGAACATTTCTAAACAGATGGATGAGTTTGCATCATTTATAGAAAATTACTCAGGTTTTTGACTAATACTTTCCTTTTTAGTATCCACTGTATATGTCATTCACATTTATTCAGAGGTAGAAATAGAAATGCTTATATGTAAAAAAAAAGTAGCTGGAGAAAGGGAAATGCAAAAAACAAACAAACAAACAAAAAACCACTTTTGTGAGTTAAATAAAACTTAAATGTCCAATGAGGAAAATTGTATTTGAATCTGGGATATTTCTAGTGTTTCATCCAAAATTTCTACATATTAATAAATTCAAAGTGTGCAACATTTATCTTGATGCAGTTTCCAGGGTTCACATAAGAGTACTGCTTAATTTTGTATAAAGTTTATTCTAAACTTAGGTGTAGTGAGGTGAGCTGAGCTAATGAGAAATTTTAGAAATTCCAAAATCTGAGATTTACTCTGAGGTTTGATCAGGTTTGTGGTTTGAAATCAGATCATGCCCTGACTTTGCCTCTGTATATTTATAATTTATTGTGCTTTTGGATTTCATTTACAGTTTATTTTCTTCGCAACTGTTTGAAAATCTAGATTTTAAAGAAAAGCACAAAGTGATTGATTATCCATTTCTTTATAACACTTTGTAAACCCTTAAGTACTGCACAAATGATAGCTAATATTATGCTACTCCTGAAGAAAAATCAGAAAAAATCCTGCATTTCATATTTTAAAGTTGAAAGGAGTAAGATATTGCATGCATATTTAAAAGTTGTCAGTAAAAATGACAGAATATACATTTTCTCTTAATTCTTTGTGTTTTACATTCTGATAGACTCACTATAGTATTGAATATTTAAGAATAACAAACAAGGGAAGCTTAAATGTTGTAAGGAGTCGATATTTCTGAACACAACTTCAAAAACATGTATGTCAACAAAAACACAAAGCAATTTGTAATCAGATAAGGAATAAAACATTTGTAAATGAGATCCTCGAAAAGAGGTGTTAATGATTGATTCACTAAAAAACTTGAACTCTGAGTGAGAGTAACTTGTGCCATTCTCATAATTTATTTTACAAGAGGGGCTTTCCCCTAGCAACTCCAAAATCAGGTGTAGAATTTGCATGTTTATAATTCCATTGGCATTTAAAAAGATTTTTTAAAAATGCAAACACCAGACTGTTAAATAAATGTGTTTTCCTTATCACGAAATACTTTTTTTTTAAATTTATGAGCAACAGCGCCCTCTACATTTGGACATCACAGGATTTTTAAAGATACTTAAAAAAAAGCCTTTAAATATCATTTGTTGCCGATATAAGGACAAATTATGTGATTATGATATGAAGTGTAGAAAATTATATAGAAATAACTCCTGTGTTCCCATAGGATTTTACAAAGCTGTATTTGTTAAAGAAAATCCAATTCTGCAACTTTAACACTACCATTCAGCAAACAAACATAATGATGATGATAATGATGATGACTGGATGAACGGAACTCTTAAGCAACACAAAATGAATGTGGTTCTAAAATAAAATTTCCCATTGCTTACTGGATTTTCACATATTGGTTATAATTAGCTAAAATTATATTTATTTTCTTACATGGTTGTATCCACAAACAATAATGAGGTTTCCCAAATCAGTAGTATACTCAAAAATTTTGAACATTTTCATCATCTGAATACTGAAGAAAATAAAGAATTTGGAAACTAATGGTGAATATATTTGCATAAATTTGAGCAAAAAAAAATCTGATGAAGAGATAAAATATTTCTAAAACTCCTTTCCTGAGAAAGTTTTTTTTAAAATTTACAAGCAACATTATTTATACATGTAAAAATACACTGAATTGTTTTTCATGTAAAATAAAATCTACTCCTTTTTTCTGTTTATAACCAGCCACTTAAATATCAGTGATGAAAACAATCATTCTATAAGTCAATTGATACATTTGAAAATGATAATCTGCTTTGTTTTTCTATGAAAGATGTCTGTGTAAAATAATGTTTTCCTCTTATAAGTAGTATTCTTACAATGCTTAGGATTCCATTAATTTAGCTATTTAGCTTAATTGAAAATTGTTTTAATAAGAAAATTTTTTCTAACATTTATTGATGTGAGGAAAGTTTTATATATATATATGTATATTTGTATATATATGACTTTACATATATATGTATATATATATTTGCTGTAAATTTTCAACTCACAATGTCTTTTCTGAGTTAGTTCATAGTACTTAGTACGCAGGAATTATTCCTGCATAGAGAAATGTTTCGTAGTTTTTTGCTGATGGTTTTTGAGAACCACTTAAATCCTATTTATCAAGTAAAGCTAGATGAGAAAAGCATTGATAAATTGGCCAGGAAAAAAGGGAAGACTATGATAGTTAAAAATGGAAACTTTCTGGGTTGATTTGGAACAATTTAAGTCATAATACTTTTTATGTTGGATTAGAATTTTAGAAAAAATGCATCTAAAGTTGGAATCTTAAAATTAATTATTAATAAATGACTTTAAAAAAAGTTTAAAATATTGGAGACAAATAAAAATACCTTTAAAATGCTAGTCCTCTAGAGTATCCACGTAGCATCAAGTTAAAGGCGTGCCTGAATAATAATAATAATAATAATAATAATAATAATTATTATTATTATTATTATTATTATTGGAAGCCTTGCAATAGTGAAAGATCTTATGAGTGAGAAAACAATACTTGTATTTCTTCCCTGCATGATTTACCTTTACAAAACTCACAAAAACAAAAATACTGGAACGTGCCTTAAATTGATAAAAGCAAAACACCAATGAGTCTTGGGATCCTCTTGTTCATTTTGAGAGCAAATTAAAACAGTGAAAGGATGGTGCAAATAATTGTTTCATATGTTCCTTGCTTGTGACTGCTGTAATCATTGAGGCTGATTTACAAATGTAGACTTGAAGGTTTCTCAGCTTCCTGCCGGGTAGAAGACTGTTACTTTGGCATTCACACTGATGCCCTTGTAATCACCACTCAAAACTATGTCCTGGTCCTTCCAATTCCCGGCCCCTTGATTGAACACCTCATTCTGTGCTAACAAGGTGTCCAAGGTATTTGAACAGGGGCTGCAGTCAGGAGACTGTTAATGCTTTTGCTCATTAAGAGTTTCTGTGCTAGTTTTGGTAATTTGGTAACTGTAGAAATTGCAAGTCGATTTTTTCTCCTCCAGCTTCAAGAAGGATGCTAAATTTAAGACACTGACAGGAGTGGTTCTGTTCCCACAAGGAGCACAGTGGCTCATGGACTGTGGCATATGTTGCGATGGCTTTTGGGGAGTTATTGAAATTATCTTGTTTTTGAATGTAAATCAGTTCAATGACTGTTTTCCATGGATAGCTAAAATGTGGCCACGATAAACTTGAAGGAGAAAACATTAAAAAAAAAAGGAATTTTAAAAAATCCATATACTTTTTATATTCAATAGTGGAAGATATCATAAAAGTTTAAGGTGCCAACACATTTTAACAGAAGTATTTCTTTAAAAAAATATGAGAAATCATGCAGGATTAAAGGTCTTTTGAAATCCTGGGTCAAAGGAAACTCTACTGATTCTGTTTCTTAGCATCAATCCTTTTATGTCTTAAAGAAGAAAAAAATATATACATACAATACACTTTAAAAATTTGCTTTGAAATGATTAATAATATGGATTTACTTTCATTTGCTGTGAAAATGATCAGTTGTCACTACCATTTAATTATGACATTCACTTGCCTTCTTACAAAAAATAAACTACCCCCAACATGAGGTGCATTTGCTGCCATTGCATTCATGGCTTAAAAAATAATTTTGAATGCTTTTTCAGTATCAATAAAATGGACTTTTGGAAATACATATATAATGCCTTGAACTCTTCCCTTAGGAAGTTTGATGAATCTAAAGGGCTTGCTGCAGCAGAAATGGTTTTAGCAGGCAGTGCCCGACGTCTTTAGTTACCACATTCTTTTCTTTTCACTTCTGCACAGTACATAGACAGATGCTAGCTCGGACATATTTTCAGATGCATTTATACTTACTGAAATTTTCCTCCTCCCTTTATTCCCCCACCCCACCCCCACTCCCAGACACTTTGGAGGTAGAATTGAAGTACTTAACTCTCAAAGATTCTTCGGTTAGCTGAAGAGCTGAAGTCTATTTTGCTCACACAAAATTGAGATTTTCAAAAGAACTTCCTCCTGAACATTTTGCATATCCATCTGCCTAATTTTCAGTCACACTGGAAAAGGTGCCACTATTAACTATTAATTAATCTCCGGGAATTTCCTTGACATTATTTTTAGTTTTCTGTTAAGTTGCCATTTTATTATTGAAATGAAAAGACAGAGAAGAGATTTAGGTGGAAGTTGAACTCTCCCTCCCCTCCCCCACTCCCATATCCCAATCCGAGGCAGAGTTCTCTTTTAAGGTGATTTACATGGCAGTTTTCTTCTGTGGCACCATTTCATCCCTGCTGTCTGGGGGTGACAACTTGCTGTTTGCTCCCATTTGGGGAATCATTTATAGGAGTGAGGCCTTGCCTCGAGTTCATCTTGCAATGCCTTTGACATTTGGCTAAAAGGGGGGGGTCTGTTTTCTACCACCAAACTTATTTATTTTTCTCTTTGGAACCCTGCACTCACACAAAAACCTGCCTACACAAATCTGCAACTTTCCTGTTTCAATGGCAGGCTGAATGCAGACCATGACTTGTGCATATAAAAAATTGCAGAAATAATGCCCCCCAACCGTGTATGAATTTTTGTTTTTCTTCAAACAAGCCCAAAGTTATTTAAATGAGTTCTAGCCTCATTGTGATAATAGAATATCATTATTTGTCTCTTTAAAATCTTGATGCATGGATGACATTTTAGTAGTCATTTTATCAACTTTCTCAAACACTTTTAATGCCTTCTCCCAACCCCCCATGAAAAAGCCTTTAAAAAAGTAACACCCCTTAATGATGACTCTAGCTTGATGTTAAGGGCTTTTTTTATTCAGTGACATGAAAAGACTTTGAAATACATATATAAACCAGTTTTTTAAATTATATTTTTAAAAACTGCAAAAGAGAGAATTTAAACACTTTTTGTGTCTCCTGTGTTTATAATGGGAACTGGGTGATTAGTTAAAATCAATCCAGAAATCTCAGAGATTTCTCCTTTGAAGCTAAAATGTGATTCAAGAATTTCTGCCTCTTTATTTAATCTGCATGTACTGTTTGAAAATAAAGACCCAAAGTTTCTTCCCTGTTTTGGAAGAAGTCTGGGCAGAAGAATTTAATCTATTATAAGTGATGTGGATTTTCTAGAAGTCACGCAAAGAAACTGGTGGAAAATAAAATAAAAATCAATTGACTAGAGATTTTAGTTCCAGAACACCCAATACAAATTTGGATGGATTTTTCCATTGAATTAACCTGTTGTTCAAAGACTGTATTGAGAACCCCTCAAAAGATCCATCTATATCCTGGTTATCACTGTTATTCACATCAGTGAGAAATAGACTTAGAAATTAGACTGATATTTTGATTTTATTTTCTCATAGGGATAGCTTCTGTTTTGAAAATTCTATTACTTTGAAGCAGCTAGGTGGTATACTGCACAGTGATGGATTTAAAAATCAGGAGAAATGTTAGTTCAAATCCTTAATCAGATCCTTACTACGTATGTGACCCTGTGAAAGTCACTTAATCTTTTTTCAGTTTCAGTTTCCTTATTTCTAAAATTGGGATTATAAAAGCACCTACCTCACTGAGTTTTTGTGAGGATTGAACTTGATAGAAAATTCCATTATTTTTATTGCAAGGTGTGTATTTGGAATGCTGACTGATCAAGCTCTTAATTTAAAAGGCAAACATTTGTTAATAGATATTCTTGAGATATTTATTAACAATGGCATTTTTCAACAATCTCTGTGATGGTCTTGATAAAAATAAACTATGGACTAATGCACTATTCCTAGATCCTCAGCAATAACTCACGTTTCTATGGCCCTTTTAAGGTTTTCAAAGTACTTCTTTCCAGGAACTCCGAGAGGCTCCCATCAGAAGCATTGCCATTTCATAGGATAGAAAACAAAGGTGAAGCAAGTTGCTTGAGGTCATCTAACTAGGAAGGAACCCGGATCTCCAAACCCAAGTTTCCCCGACTCCACTTCCTTCACACTTAACCATGGTTGAAGAATTCTCAAGAATTCTCTGGTTGTGTTAGAATGAGGTCAAAACAACAGATTAATCTACTCAGCTTCTTTTTTTTTTAACCTAAAAAAATTCATGATAGGGAAGCGGGTAACACATTTAATAATAATAATAACAATAACAATAATAATAACAACATTATTCTTATTATTTAGCATTTTACAGAGAAGAGAAAAGGGAAACAGGCAAGAAATAGGAAAAAATGGATGTAGATACAGAGAGACTGAGTGGCTAAATAAATGAATAAATAAATAAACAAACAAATAAATAAGTAAATAAATAAATAGTGATATACACACATATACATATATATTCATATATAGGCACATATGCACACACACACACACACATATATATATATATATGTACTTTCATTAGTTATATTGGGGTTGTGTAAACATAGTCTAATAATATTAATATGATGTAAAATAATCCCAGTAATAAAATGATGACTCACAATCATATAGAGATCTTAAGATTATGAAGCATTTTCCTTACATTACGGGCCTTTAAGAAGTAACAGTACGTATATTCAATGCAAATAAGTAAAATACATTAAAAATCTCACCATCTCATTTTGGAAGATGGACATGATAAACTTACTCTTCCAAGATGCAACCACTCACTAGTAATAAAGACAGAATAACTGCTGGCATTTGGTTCATTGTGGTTATATTAATATAATTTAATATTCATGAAAATAATGACAATATTAATACCCAGATGGATTTGTTCTAAAATCATAATAACAGCATGAGCCCTAATGAGAGAGTACCCTAAAACAATTCATAGTGGAGGCAGAAAGCTCATGGTAATGTAAGTATCTATCATTAAAACAAGATAGTTCCTGTTCTTTCAAATTGCTAACTAGTGAGAAATTATTATTCTTATGTTAGAAAAAAGTAGGGAGATGTGACCTCAATGGTGATGCAATTATGTGGATTCAGAGCTGAACTGAATGACTGGATCTTTCCAATAGTCATTAGTCATTCAAATTGAGCTTTGAAGGAAGTTTCCAATGGAGTGCCCCAGGGATCTAGTTTGTACTGTTTAACATTTTTATCAACGACTTGGATAAAGACATAGATAACATGCTTACCAAATTTGAACATGAAGCAAGGCTGGAAGTGATAGTAGATGATAGGGGTGGAGGAAGGGAGAATAATATATATAATACTGAAAGTATGAAAGAGTTGAAGTTCCAAAAGATCTCTATGGGTTGGAAAATTGGCTCAGATATTAAAAAAAAAAGATGAAATTACTTAGGTGTAAGCATAAAAGTGTTAGGTTAAAAAAAGAAAAAAAACATTTTCACATATGCAAAATGGAGGATATATCTATAGACAGCAATTCATTGGAAGAAGATTTCATTGTTTTCATGAACTACAAGGTTAATACGAGTGAAAAGGATAGTGGGAACTTATATTTCATTAAAAGGGGCACAATATTTCTAAGTAGGGAGAAAGGATAGTCCTGCTTTATTCTGCCTAAGAAAAATGACATTTGTAAAACCAAGTTCAATCCAGAGTATCCCATTTTAGCCAGGACATTAATAAGCTAGAGAATGTCCAGAGAATGGCAAACAAGATGGGTCTCAAGATATGAGAATCCTCTGAAAGAAATGAAGCTCTTTAGCCTGGAGAAGCCTTCAGAAGAGGGTGAGGCATGATAAAGACTTAGATTTTTCTGCTTGGTAAGAAAGAACTAGTAATAAAGGGTGGAAGATGAAAAGTGGCAAATTGTTCTGTTGCTGAAGGCAATGAGTTCTCTCTATTGGAGTTGTTCAGTTGAAGGCTGTAAATTCACATGTTTAAGTATGTTATAGAGCAGAGGTATCACACAGGCAGTCAGTGGTACCAGGGGCAACATTAACAAGTGCAGCTCAAACTAGATTAAAATATAATTGGGAAATATCTAAGAAAACAAATAATAATATAATAAAGCATAGATAATGTAAAGATGTAGTTTTCTAAGCCTGAAGGGATCCTTATTTATGATTCAGTGGCCTTTGTATCTATTTTATTTTCACCCCATTATTATAGTGTGAATTTTGGTTGGGTGAGTTGGACTAGCTGGCCTCTGAGCCCCTTAACAATTCTGAAATTCTAGGATTTTATGATTCCATTTATCAGAATAATAACCTACTTTATTTTGAAGCTCTATAGTTTCCATATTTACTTTATTTCATACTCATATATTTACAGTTATAATTGACCATCAAAGTCATCTAGTCCAAATCTTCATTTAAAAAAATGAGGAAACTATATTCCAGAGAAATGAAAGATTTTCATAATATCACATAGGTAGTAATGATTCAAACCCAGATTCTTTGAACTCAAATCCGTTAGTCTTGCTGAGGTAAGTTCACTTGACAGTATACTTTCCAGGGTACATATAGATAACAAAGTCGATGCAAGCATTGCCAGAGCTAGCTCAGCATTTGAGAAGCTCCAGTGGAAAATGTGGGAGAGAAGAGATATTAGATTGCCAACCAAACTGAAGGACTGCAGAACCATGCTGACCTTATTGTTTGTATGCCTGTGAAATCTGGACAGTATACCAAAACCACAAGAGGAAACTGAATAGCTTTCATTTTAATTGTTTTAGGAAGATGCTGAAAATTGCCTGGCAGGATAAGGTGCCTGACATGTGGTCCTTTCTGCAGAATTTATTTATTTACTTTTAGTCTTCAACATTTATTTCCACGAGATTTTGAGTTCCAAATTTTCTTCCCATCTCTCCCCTGCCCCCACCCCAAGGTGACACGCATATTGATTACCCCTTCCCCAAGTCTACCCTTTCTTGTATCCCCACATCCTTCCCCTTCCCCCCTTACCTTTTACTTTCCTGTAGGGAAAGATAGATTTATATACCCCATTACCTGTGCATCTTATTTCCTGGTTGCATGTAACAACAATTTTTTAACATTTATTTGAAAAACTTTGAGTTCCAGATTTTCTCCCTTCTTCTATCCTTACCCATCCCCACTGGGAAGACAAAATAATTCAATACAGGCTGTAGGTGTGTACTTATGCAAAACATTTCCGTAGCAGTCATATTGTAAAAGACTAACCATATTTCCTTCCCTCCATCCTATCCCATCCCCCATTTATTCTATTTTCTCCTTTGACCCTGCCCCTTTTCAAAAGTATTTGCTTCTGACTACCCCCTCCCCCAATCTGTCCTCCCTTCTATCATCCCCTACCTCTTATCCTCTTCCCTCTACTTTCCTGTAGGGTAAGATACCCAACTGAATGTGTATGTTATTCCCTCCTTAAGCCAAATCCAATGAGAATGTGGTTGACCCATTCCCTTTCACCTTCCTGCTCTTCTCCCGCATTGTAAAAGCTTTCATTTGCCTTTTTCATGTGAGATAATTTGCCCTACTCTCTCGCTTTCTCTTTCTCTCAATATATTCCTCTCTCACCTATTAATTTTTATTTTTAGAATACCATCCCTTCATATTCAACTCCCCCGTATCCTCTGTCTATGTATACACACACACCTATGCATACATACACATACATACATACATATATATATATATATATATATATACACATATATACACATACATATATTTCAGGAGGATCTTTCTCAAACCAAACTGCCAGGCATTCAAACACTACTACAGAGAATTCAACTCTGATGGACTGGCCACATTGTTTGAATGTCAAATGCATGTTTGCCTAAAAGGCAAGTGCTTATATGGTGGTCTGAAGAAGCAATACAGGGACATTCTCAAGGTCTCTCTGAGAAACTTTGGAATTGTTTTCATGATGTGGGAAATGCTGGCAAAGGACTACCCAGAATGGCATACCCACATCAAAGAAGGTGCTGTGCTCTATGAGCAAAGTAGAACTGAAGTAGCTCAAAAGAAATGTGCGATGTAGAAATTTAGAGAAACCAACCCAAATGTTCATACGGACTATTGAGCCTGACCTGTGGTAGAGCATTCCAAGTTCTAATTGATCTGATCAGCCATAGGCAGAAACATTTCAACTTGACTGTAGCATAGTGATGCCATTTGGGGCCTCTTTAAGAATGAATGACTGCAACCAAACAAGCAACCATTGCCTCCTCTTCTACCAAAGCTACATGTGAATTGTTTTTCCTTTTGTAGACTCTTTTGCTGTTTCTAAGAAAGGAACCTTAGAAATGTTCTGGTCAGACCATAGATAACCAGCTTTGGTAGGGTCAATTTTCAATATCAAAGACATCATAGATTCAGTCCCTCTTCTCATTTCTATTAGACTGACATTTTAAAAATGTGAGTTCAAGGAATCCCAGCTCTGTCACTGCTAATTTTGCAATTAGTTATCAAAACTCTAAGATTCCTAATTTTCTTATTTGCGAAATGGAGACAAATGAGATTCTATTTCTTAGCATTGTTCCAAGAAGCAAATAAGATAACAACTGTATATTGTTAAGCCGTTTGCCATATAGGGTTTTATTGTTGAGACAAAACTAGATCTGTAGTTTTGGAAAACACATGTAAGTAGGTGGAGTGATGGTCTTTTAGTGTCCTCTGATGTCAATTCAGTTTGACTCAACAAACATTTATTGTAAACTTATCATGAGCATGCGAGATGCTGGCAGTGCAAAAGAAAAATGAAAGTTCGTGTTCTTACGGAGTAGAGAGTATGATGGAAGGCAGGCTGGGGCACACAATAGCTATGCCAAAAAGTAGAGTACAAGGGGATTTGAGGAGGGAGATAACACTAACTAAACTGCAAAGGATGTGAAATTATGGATGATTTGTAACTGATAACAGTGGAAATGCCCACATTGATATTTTTCTTGTTTTATCTGATTCTTTGTGACTCCATTGTGATTTTTCTTGGCAAAGATATGGGGATGGTTTGTCATTTCCTTCTCCAGCTCATTTTATAGATGAAGAAACTGAGAGAAGTAATGTTAAATGACTTGGCCAGGCTCACACATAAGTCTTCCCGACTCTAGGCTTGGTTCTCCATTCACTATTTCACTAGCTGCCTACCCACATAAGATCACTGAAATATTGAACTAAGGCAACAGGCAAGGGTGCCTCTGAGGACTTTTGGAGGGGGAAATGACAGGGTGGTTTTTGTATGTATTTTTTCATGTGATCAATTCTGCTTTTCAAGACATTTTTCTCATTGGATTTTTGTACCTCTTTTACAGGGACCTTTGTAATCTCCTTCTGACCCTTACAGTAGGTCCCATTATAGTCTGTGAGCTCAGAACTCAGGGAGCAGAGCCTTCTGCTGCTGATTCAGTATCTCCAAAGACCTCTTCCTGCTTTGCTGGGGCCCAGGCTGCACTGGACTGTGTTCCTCTCTCACCCAGATATGATAGACCTTTCTTGCTGACCTTATAAGTTGTCTTTGGCTGGAAAAATTGTTTCTCCCTGTCCTTTTATGGATTCTGCTGCTCCAAAATTTATTTTGAGGTCTTATTTTTTTCAGATGGGAATTTGGGAGAGCTCAGGTAAATCCTTGCCTTTTCTGAGCCATCCTGGATCTGCCACTGACATGATCCTTTTCACACCTTAGGAAGAATACTTTGACAGGTATGTCAAGGAAGAGAATAAAGAGCTGTGACCCGATGGGATCCTCATATCTTTCCATCCAAAGAATGGATGCTATTTGAAGGCAGAAGATTTTTTAAATTTTTAATTTAATTTTATATTTTATGATATATCATATATAATCATATATTAATTAATTATATATTAATTCTATTTTATTTATTATTAATTTTATTTTAATCTTTCTTTGCAAAGCACCAGTGCTTATAAAAAGAGAGAGAGAAGTAATAAATTCTTGATACTTTAATTACATCATGAATTCTTTTTTTATGAGAAAAGATTTGGCAAGTGATCAATATATGGTAAGCACTAAATAGTGTCATAAAATTCGATTGATTATATTTTACCATGTAGGAAATAACTCATTATTGGGGGGGGGGTCATTCCTGAATCAACTAGATGAGTTCATTCTGACTTAGGATTACTAATGAGAGAAGACAACAACTATTGTGAAGGTATCAAGATATTTAGTTGTAAAGTATTTGAAGAAACAGATGATACCAAAGACAGTTACAAATGTAAAAATTCTTGAACTTCATTATTACTCACCCTCCCCACCAAAAGTTTACTGATAGACCATCAACAACTACCAACCTGAGGCGGCCAAGGGACACAATGGTTAGAGTGCTGAATTGAAAGTCAGGAAAATCACTGGAATTCCACCTGTAGTACAGTGGGAAGCAGAGACTGAGTGACAGAAAACTTTTTCCAAAAAGAAATTTGCTCATTCTTCTCCTAATCAGGTTTTGTATTACCTTATTGAAGACTTGATTAATTACTATCTAATGAACAAAAACTTGTTATTAATTGTCTTGTGATTGTTTTTGTCATCTTTTCTTGTCCTAGACCATTAGTTTATTATCCTCTTGATGGGAGTGGATTCCTGCCAAAATCAATGTCATTACTGTAGCTGATAGGCAAGTAGGGCCCTGGCCCATATTTGGCAGCACTGGAAGAACTGCTGTCTTTTGTTTCAATGATGCCTTTTCCAGATGTTACAGTTTGTCATTACTTTTGGCTCACAGACTTTTTCTAAAATCAGGCATCTTACATTATTAGTTCCAGTTATTCCTGGACCAAAAATTTCTCAAAGCTCATTGCTCTTCATTGTCGAATTTACTCTGTATTTGATGAGTTCTTCTCCTGGTGTGAGGCTTCTTCACATTCTAACCTGCTTCATCGTTTTCTTGTAAGCACGTTATTTCGGTAGTCTATGTTGAAACTTTCCAGATTCTCGTTTAAAATTCTAAGATATTTGTTGCTGGTGAGAGATAATATCCTGATAGTCGACCTGTAGAAATCCATTTCTTTTTTAGGGTTAGTTATTTTCATGGAATAATGGATAGAGAAGATGAGAAACTGGGTCCAAATGTAGCCTCTGATGTAAGTTTTTGTTGTTGTTCAGTCATTCAGGTGTGTCCAATAGTTTGTGATTTTATGGAACATAGGGTAGAAAAACCGTTTGTGGGGTTTTCTTGGCAAAGGTACTGGAGTGGTTTGCCAATTCCTTCTCTAATGGATTAAAGCAAACAGAAGTTAAGTGACTTGCCCAGGTTCACGTAGCTAGTAAATATCTGAGGCCAGATTTGAATTCAGGTCATCCTGACTCCAAGCTCAGCACTCCATCCACTGAACTACCTTGCCTTGTACACACACTCACACACACACACACATTATACATGCAGAGAGACACACAAACATGTGCATGTATATAGAGAAAGAGAAATCTATACTCAAAGATACACACATACATGCATGCACATATGCATATATACACATATCTATTTGTATGTGCACATGTAGGTAGATATGTTTCTCTGTCATTTTCAGTCACATTTGACTCTTTGTCCAAGATTTTCTTGGAAATATAATGGAATAATTTACTATTTAATTCTCCAGATCATTTTACAGATGAGGAAAAATGAAGTAATTTGGGTTAAGTGACTTCCCCAGGGTCACACAGCTAGTGAGTATTTGAGGACAGATTTGAAATCAGGGAAAGGAGTCTCTGACTCCAGCCCTGGCACTCTATCCAATGTGCCCTCTAGTCGGTTTATATATAGATACAGATATCAAAGTATCAGCATAAATGTATGCGTGTATATGTTTGTGTATAGATATCTAAAAATAAATGAATAAATGAATGAGTGAATAAATAAAGGAATAAGTGTATAAATAAGTAAATGTGGATACAAACATCAGTTTATTAGTATATATGTGTATATGTATATGCCTATATAAGCTTAGTGGTTCAACGGACAGAACATTATGTATGTGTTTATGTAGATATGGATATCAATAGGTATGTGCATGTGTATACATAATGCAGGCACAAACATGCAAGTATACACACACGCACACACAACACACTCATACACACACATGCAAACATATATTGACTGATATGTTGACATGCAAAAATATTTATTTATTAATTCTTTCAGTTATTTACATATATGTCTGTCTATCTATCTACCCATCTGTCTATCATCTATCTATCTGTCTGTCTATCTATCATCTATCTGTCTGTCTGTCTATCTATCTATCTGTCTGTCTGTCTGTCTATCTATCTATCTATCTCTCTCTCTGTCTGTCTGTCTATCTATCATCCACCCATCCATCCATATATCTATCTGTCTATCTATCTATCTATCTATCATCTATCTACCTACTATCTATCTATCTATCTGTTTGTCTGTCTATCTCTCTATCATCTATCTATCTATCTATCTATCTATCTATCTATCTGTCTGTCTGTCTGTCTGTCTGTCTATCTATCCATCTATGTGTTTATATCTCTACTCAGGCTACGTGGCCCTGAACAATTCACTTAACCTCTTGGTATTCTAGTCAACTCCTTGAGATGAGAATCTGTAGAGAATCTACAAACTTGTATTGCTAGAGGTAATTTTGTGACTCAGGAGTTTGCAATGCTAAATGGAAGATGTCATCTCTATCCTTTTGTATCAGTGAATCAATTAAACATTTTTGAGGTCACTCCTGCATGAATAATACTGAAGGAGAGATATAAAGCCTAGATAAATAAGGGCTCTTGCTTTCTGGTCACTTCTAGTGGAATGGAGGAGAAGATACAAAGACAAATAATGATAGTATTGCACCATAAGGCATATCGGAGTGTTATAAAATGAAGTTCTTTGTGAGGTCTAAGGGATAAGGTCAGCACTCAGCAGAAACATCAAAGAAATCTTCATGGAAGAATTAGTGTCTGGATCTTTAGGGAATATGTAGGATTTCCAAAGCGCAGAGGATGAGGTAGGACATTATAGGAATCAGCAACTGTACAAACAAAAGTATAGTGGTAGGAGCGAGTAGCCTGAGTTTTGGGGATGGAGGAACAGAGGGTAGTCTCTTAAAAACTTGTCCTTCCTTGCAGTCATGGTTGATGAGAATATAGTAAATTGGAAATTTCATGATATAAACAGTGGGTACAATGTTATTACCTCTCTGTTTGCAGTCCAGAGAGACTCTTAGCTCAACTCAAATTTATTCATCCTTACAAGGACCCATATAAAATAAATACCTTTTCTAACCACATATTCTTTTAACATTGAATATTTACATCTTTTGACACTTTTGCCAATTTTCTGGGTGTGTGGTAAATTATTAGAGCTTTTATCAATTGCATTTGGTTTATTATTGCCATTAAAAATTTTCCAACAGAAGCATGGCCTGACTATGTCTGTGGGTAACAATTTATCTTGGCAACCATATGAAAGATGAGGTACAGATGGGAGAAAATGTCAGTGGAAGGACCTATTGAGGATGTTGTTGCATTAGTTTAGGTGCGGTATAATTAGGATCCATACTATGACAGTCAAGATAGGAGTAGAGAAGATCAGAGAGATATAAAAAATATTGCTGGTTTGCAATCAGCATGGCTTTGTAACAGAAGAGAGAGGAGAATTATGAATTAGAGATTATCCCAAGTTTAAAAATGTAGAAGAAAGGGTGAATGGTGCTGCCACAGCTAGAAGCAGAGAAGTCGGAGAAAAGAACTGAGGTTTGGACATGTTGGCTTTTAGGATCGGGCAGGATATCCAGATAGAGAGATATCCTCAAGGCAATTGGAAGTCAGAAGGATAATCAGGACTGGAGACAATCCCCTTTCCATCTCTGGGTCTCAGTGTCCTCATACATAAAATGAAAAGATTAAGCTAAATGATGGCTAAGAGCTTTATTCTTTTCTGTGATCCCATAATTATTAGTTCCTAGACAAGGGTTATTAACCTGAGATCTGTGAACTTATATTTTTTAAGAAAAATATTTTTATGACTGTATTTTTAAATAATGAGTTTTTTCGTGATCCTATATTTTATGCATTTACATACATGATTCTGAGAAGGGGTCATAGACTTTGCCAGACTGCCAAGGGGATCCAGGACAGAAAAAGGCTAAGAATTCAGGCCCTAGGAACATTTCTGTTCAGGATCAGTCTAACATAGTCATGTCAGAGAAGCACACTTACTCGGAAACATATGATCTTGTAAGTCAAAGAGCTGTAGAATATGAGAGGCAGGGATGTAAGCTGTATTAGGCAAAGCCTAACCTCTAGGAATAAGGTAATTTTGATCCTGCTATTTGCTAATTCCACTCCACTACTAAGAATATGTCTATAATAATATGTTCAGTCCTGGATACCACGTTTAAGGAAATCCTTATAGTAGAGGCAATCTAGAGGAAGGCAATCAGAATAGTGAAGGGCCTCAAGTGCACTGCATATAAGGAGGGAAGAGCAGGGCTACAGCTCTAAGTTTCTTGTCCCTAGAAATGGTGCTAAGAAAATAACTTAGTTGCTCACCTTCTAGCAGACCTAGAAACTATCTGAAGAGGTGAGATTGGGAGGTCATAGTATAAGAACAGAGGTCACAGGAATAGAGGTTCATTAGACGTTAGAAATTACGTAAGGAAGTATGGATGTTAAGGCATTAAGAGCGAGCTATTTAAGAAAGAGAAAACAGAGAAGACTCTGGAGACATCCAAGGGACTTAGGATGACATTAGTACTTGGAGACTTGTTCAGCTCCCTCTGTGGTGATTCACAAAAGAAAAAATATGGGGGCAGCTAGGTGGCACAGTGGCTCCACCGACCCAGGAGTCAGGAGGACTTGAGTTCAAATCCAGCCTCAGACACTTAATACTTACTAGCTATATGACTTTGGGCAAGTCATTTAACCCCAATTGCCCTGTCTTACCCCCTCCAAAAAGCAATAAAGTAAAATAAAATGAACTCCTTAAAAAAAGAGAATAAAAGACCTTACAAAAGATGGCAGGCTTCCTAATTATGCTCATTCACTGGTAGGGCAGGGATTATTCTCCAAAAGAAGTGAATAGTAATTCTTAGAAATTCAGGGTTGGAACTTGAGCTACTTATAGAATGTGACCTATAAATCTATCTTCAGAATCTCAATGGAAAAGGGGGAGCCAGGACAGATTCTGTCAACTTGTTCTAAATTTCAAGTCAATTTCCTCAAAAGAATGTTTGCCCTTATAGACTCTGGTGCACTTCTATTTGGTATTTCTAAGATGTATCTGCTTTTCTTATGCTTCATCAAGGCACAGATTTTATGTAGAAAGTCTGTGGCAGAGCTAGAGACTTTATCAGCTGCTTTTGTCTTCTTCAATAAATAATTTCTAAATGTGGTAATGAAGTTACTAATTGCAGTATGTCAACTCACGAAGAAACAATAGAAATGGTTGAATCATTGCGGAAGACTTTTTTAGAGTTTTTGAAAGCATTTGAGGAATACTAAATTTTATCCTATCTCTTTTCATTCCAAATTCTCTCAAGCATATTTTCCCTAGAAACACTTTTGGAAATAACTCACCTGTCAAGGTTTGTGGGAATTACTTAAAAAAATAAATTTGTCAATATACTGGGCCCAAATCATTTACCAAATCACTTCCAATCACATACTTGCGTTAGCTAAACATTACAATCTCCCTCCTGTATCCATGGAACAACATGATATGAGTCCCATAACTGAAGTAACCTCCATCCTCAACTCTATCCCTCACTATTCATATGCCCCGTATAGGTATTACACCTTCTGGTAAGTTATTTTCCTGATCTCTTTTATCCCCTCAGTTTCTTGGTGATCTCTCCCTCTTAAAACTGCCTTGTATTTTAAATAGGTGAGTATGATTTTCCTGCAGTAGAACATAAACTTCTTTAAGACCAGCCCCTGATAAATTTGACTCTCTATCCCTGCCTGACATACCATATGTGTGATGTTTTTGTCATTGTGGTTGCATTGGTTTAAATTGATCCCTTCTTGTTTGTGTAACTTTATACTGCAGTTGTTTCAGGTCTCCCAGCATAGAACTCATTAAAGATATAAAATTCACTTTGTACAAGAAGACTGGAATAAAAGAAAAAAGAATAAAGGTGTTTTTGTACAAAATGTCTAATCTGGAAATGTTTTACATGATTGCACATGTGCAACCTATACCTGATTGCTTGCCATCTCAAGGAGTGGGAAGGGAAGGGTGGGATAGAATTTAAAACTCAAAACTTAAAAAAAAGAACAAAAAATATTAATAATTTGTTTTAACATGTAATTGGGGGAAAATCAAATGTTAAAATGAATAAATGAATAAATAGATAGATAAATGAATGAATGAATAAAATAATTTTCAAAATAAAATTCATCTCCTTGGTAGAACAATCACTTCTTAACCCTTTGTAATAAGGCTTCTTACCTAACCATTCAAATGAACTAGTTCTTTCCAAAGTCACCAATAATTTCTTAATTGCTAAATCTGATGGCATTTTCTGAGTCCTTCTCCACATGTTTCCTGCTTTTGGTATTGTTGACACTCCTCTCCTCCTAGGTTTTCATGAAATTTCTCTTATTATTTGTCTCCTACCTACTTATATTTTTGCACCTTCTCAAGCTCCTTTGCTGGCTCATCATCTAAATCATGATCCCTCTCTGTGGGTACTTCTTAAAGTTTTGTCCAAGATCCCATGATCTTCTCCCTCTGTACTCTGTCTGTCTCTCTGTGTCTGTGTCTCTGTGTGACTGCCTCTCTCTGTCTCTTTCTCTCTTTCTCTTTCTCTGTCTCTTTATCTCTCTTTTTCTCTGTCCCTCTGACCAGCACTCTCTGCCTCTGTGTCTGTCTGTCTGTCTGTCTGTGTCTTCATGTCTCTCTCAATAATTTTATTAATTTCCATGGGTTTAACTATCATCTCTATGCAGACTACTCTTATATCTATATATCCAGCCCTAGTGTCTCCACGAAGCTTCAGCTCTGGATTGTCAATTATCTTTTTACTTCAAACTGGACATCCCAGGGACATTTTAAACTCAACACATTTAAAATTAAGTTGCTATCTTTTATCTAAAACCTACCTTCTTCTAAGCTTCACTATTTGTCTTGAAGGTGTCCCAGGAAATTGTGTTCATAATTTCCATATTATCATGGATTCACATTGCCTCTTCCCATATATCCAAACACTACTCAAATCTTGCAATTTCCGCTATTACAACATCTTTTGTACCCAAATCCTTCCCTCTACTCATAAAACTGTCACCTTTGATCAAGACATCATTTCCTCTCATCTAGAGATGAGATGTGTCTGTCTGCCTCAAGTCTCTCTCCACTGAAGTTCATCCTACACATTATTACAAAAGTACTTTTCCTTAAGTGCAGATGTGATCATATGACTCCTTTACCCATCTTCAGTGGCAATATTTTAAAGATAAAATATAAATTACTTTATTTAACTTTTAAAGCTCTACAAAACCTCATCCTAGCCTAATTTTCCCACTTCAATGGATATTGCTCCCTCTTCCACACTCTGCTACATAGCCAAACTGATCTTGTTGTTGTTCATTATACAGAGCGCTCCCTCTCTCATCTTGGTGCCTTTGCACCAGCCTTTCCCTCTGTTTGGATTGTGCCTTCTTCTTACCCCTGTCTCAGAGTTACTCTCTTCTTAAAAGATGAGATGCAGGCACCATCTTCTGTATAAATAACTTTCCTGAGTCCCTTCCCTCCTCACACATACCAAATTATCTTTTCCTTAACTACTTTGTCTATGATTCTATTTATTGTGTTTATATTTATGTTATATACATATTCTATATATACTTGGCATTTTCCACATTAGAATGTAATCTCATTGTGTGTAGGGACTGTTTCATTCTTTCTAGATTCATCCCAGAGTCTAGTATGATGACTGACACTTAGTAGATGCATAACAATACTTGCTGGTTGATTAGTTAAAGTTCTGGTGTCATTTGGTGGGTTAGGATGGAGGAATTAAATAAATACTCCAAGATCTTTGATTTTGGTCATGAAAGATTTTAATCCGCAGGTGGAGATAGTTTCTCTTTGATGATAACCTTTGAGAATTGCTATGACTGAAAAGTTCATTACACAATACTTCTTAACACACTATATGCTGGATGAGATGATGTTCCTTGGATTTGCCATTCACATCTTCCATATCTCTCTAAAGACACTTCTATTCCTAGAATGAACTCTTCTTGTGTCCACCTCTTAGCTTCCTTCATGGATCATCAGGAGCTATTTTCTATAGGAAACCTTTCCTTATCCTATTATTCATTAAAATCCTCTTCATCTTAAAATTTTCTTGTGTTTCCTTATTTATTTATACATCACATTTCCAATTAGAATGTACACAAGGATCTTTTAATTTTTTTCTTTGTCATTTTATTATCATATCATCATATGTCTTGCATATCTGACTAGATTGATTGGGTCAAGAGCTCCGAGTGAAAAACTTTATCATTATAGATAATTTTCTCTCTTTTACAATTTATTTTTTTTAATTTATGGAATAAAACAAACATTTCCATAATATCATATGATAAAAAAGAGATGATTGCATGTGAAAAGAAAATTCTATTATTCACAAGTTGCTATTTCTTTTAAATATATAATTATAATGTAATTTTTTTTCTTCCATCCTTCCCTTTTTTTTATCTTGTAGTTTTAGAGTTACTTGGGGAATTGAGAAGTTAAGTGATTCACTCAAGTTCATATATTTAAGATATGTCAAAAGGTAGGAATTTAGTTCAGATGTTTCTGACTCTTAAGACAGATGTCCATCCACTACACCATGCAGCCTCTCCTTCAGGGACATGCTGAAACCAGCTCAAATCTAGTGAGAGCCATTTGTTAAATTTTTGGTGTTCATATTTACATTGGAGAAATCAGCAAAAAATTAAAAATAAGGGCTTTATTCATTATTTTGTTGATTGTCTAGATAATAAAGTAATGGAGGAAATATTAATAATGCAGATTAAGCTTAAAATGTGTCATGCATATAGATTTCATCCCGCCCAAAATCTGATAGTTGAACATTTACCGCCATATTCCTGCTCTTCTTACATGTAAAATGCCCTTAACAAAAGTTTGTTGAAGCTAATTGAAGATGTTTTCTATCCATTTTGTCTAGGTTAGCTGAAGAATTTTGGTATATGGTTGAAGTTTGGTTCTTTTTTTACTATATACACTTCAGTGTATTTAATGATTCAAAGCTGCTTCCCAACTCTGTCTCATATTTCCAATGCAGATATTATCCTGGTGATACTGTACAGTTGCAGATTTTACAACATGACAGTCCCCAAGGAATCAGTTTCATGTGCCCAAATGGCTGATAAGGACACATGGTAGGTAGGTGCCAATATGCCATAGCATATTTGCATTTCTTATGATAATATATGTTATGTTCATCAAATTTGCAGATGACATATGGTGTGGAGTGAAAGGTAACGCAGTGGATGGTAGGGTCAGGATTCAAAAGGACCTTCACAGATTAGAGCAGTTCTTCACTTTTTTTTAATCACAGACTCTTTTGGCAGTCTGGAAAAATCTATGAACTCCTCAGAATAATGTTTTTTAAATGTCTTTGACAAAAATACATAAGATCATTAAAGAAATCAACTATATTGAGATGTAGTGATTGCATTATAAAATAAAAACAAGTTCACACAGTGTGTTAAGAACCCTTGATTAAGAAACCAGACTAAATCTAATAAAATAAAATTTAATGGAGATAAATATAAAATCTTGCACTGATATAAAAATCAACTTTGTAAGTAAATGATAGGGGTGGCATGGACAGATAGCGGTGGTTTTGAAAAAGATTTAGGGATTTTAGTGGAATTCAAGCTTGAAAGTGGCAGTGAAAAGAAAACACGTGAGAGTTGGGCTGCATTAAGAAGAGCAGTTCATTAAAGTTCTAGGAATAGGAGGATGACAGTTCCATTTTACTTACCAGATTGCACCTGAATTTTTGTATTCATATCTGTTATCAGAATTTAGAAATCAACAAACCACAAAAACCCAAGCATTTTCTTAGGCATCAATAAGCTAGTGTCTAGAGAAGGGCAGCTAGGATGGTGAAAGATCTAGATTCCAGGCCATATGAATATTGGTTGAGAGAACTGGGAATGTGTAGCATGAAGAAGAGAAGATTCAGAGGGAATCTGATGTCTGGATTCAAGCATTTGAGGAACTATCATCTAGAGGAGGTATTAGGCTTATTCCATTTGGCCACAGAGGGCTGAACCGGGAACAAGGGATAAGAGATGTAAAGAGGTAAATTGAGGCTCAACATTATAAAGAACAACCAGTAAACATTTATTAGGTGCATACTATATTCAAGGCACTGGGCTAAACACTGTATTCTAACAATTTCAGTTGTTCTAAAGTGAAATGGATTGCCTCAGGAAGCATAAGGTTTTGCCTCTGTGGATGTCTTTGAGCAGAAGCCTGACACTGCTTGCTGACTGTGTTATAGTGGGAGTTGCTTCTGTGTAGAGGTTGTAAGGAATAGCTGGGTGCTGAACTCCACTTCAACTCTCAAATTCTACAATCATCTCAACAAGTGTTCTATGGGAGAGTATGGAGCAAACAAATTATCAGAAAAGGGCATGGGCCAGTTTACAGAGAGAATGAGAAATAACAATAGTGCTTTTCTGGTACTCACAAAATGTGAAAAGAGTTAGAATAAGGTATTCTAAAGCTGTTAAGTATTTACTGTGAAAGATGATTGAAGGATATAGACATGAATTGCATGGCATGAAAAGACAAGGATTGATTTTTACTTCCTAGAAGGAATAATAGCATAGATATGATCGTTGAGTCACTGAAGTTTGTTCTAGTTTACTAATTATAATCAATACCATAACAAATAAATATAAATAAGCACTGAATAATAATAAATAACAAATATTATAAATGTAACAATAACTGAATACTGTCTAGTAGATTTTTGGTAGAAACAAATAATAAATATAGTCCACTAAAAAAAACAAAAAGGAAGTTTGGTTTCCTTAATCCTTAAATGCACTTGTGTCATAGTTTCATGGCTAGCCTTAAAAATAGATTATAAATCATATTGTGTAAAAAAACATCAGAAGTAGCATGATTGAATGGGTAGAGAACTGATATTAAAGCTAGGTGGGTTCAGCTCTGTCTATTGACACAAAATCTGTGTAACCCTGAGTAAAGCACTTAATTTCTCAGGAATCTAGGTAACTGTCCATAAGTCACAGAAATGGTACCCACTGGAAATTCCATTACCCAGGAGTTCCCTTTTCAGTGAAATTACAAGTACAATCCTTAAGACTTTTGAGCAAATTTTGGGGGAAACTGTCTCTTGAGACCTTATTGTAATGTCTCACCATTGTCTGGAGTATTCTTAGTTTGTCCAAGATTGTGATAATGGACATAAACTTGAGAAGATTTCAGATAGGGACACAATGATTGACCTTATATCTGTTGACCAATGACCAGCTGAATTAAAGGCAACCAGGATCACCATCAGCAGAACAGGCAGAACATTTTTCAAATGCAGTAAGTCATGAAAGCCATTTGTGATCTAATATGTAGATGACCTATAGTTTGTATTATCAAAAGGAAGATGAATACCAATGAAACCAGAGATCCATGAAGGGTTGAAGTAGAAGTATGGGGAAAATATAGTAGGTGTGAGAAGGTAGCCTCTCACAATTCTCAGATTCCTCAGGTTATGGATGCCTCTGCTGAATTTGGTGCAATTTTCAAGTTTGGTTCAAAGGAAGAACTCAGAAGGATTTAATAGTAATTTGTTTTATATTTGTAGCCCAAATAAGCTCTGGGACATCCTTTTTCTTAATGATTGTTCTCACAGATGAGTTTCAGATCCCAGAACAAGCACTTCTCCTTAAAGTTCTGGGAGTAGGTGGTGATTCTCTAATGTCATCAGCTCAAGGCTCCACAAATGTATTCCTTCCTTAGGATTGTCAGTTAAACAAAGGACATATGAAGTATTTCCACCCAGAGAAAGAACTGATAAATAGAAATGACTCTGTGTGTGTGTGTGTGTGTGTGTGTGTATTTAATGGTGACCATCTCTAGATTGGAGAGGGGAAGGGGAAAAAGCAGAAATTTACATGATAACTTTATTATATATTTAAAAGGAATAGCAATCTGTACATAATAGATTTGCAGTTTCATATGCAATCATCTTTTTTATTATACTATTGTAGAAATGCTTGTTTTATTCTATAAATTAAAAGTAAAATGAATAAAACATTAAAAAAATTAGTCAGCTACCCAGAAGTGACTTTTAGAAAGGTACATTTACTAAGGTGGCATAGTAATAACAGTTGATATAAAAGCCTCTCCTCTCTTCCCTCTGAATTCTGGGAAAATTCTCCAACCAGCATGTTCAGAATCGACGGGTTAAGTGGGCTCAAAGTTAGAGAGCCTATATAACAAAGGCATAAATAATAGCTAACAGTTGCCAAAAATATTTTTTCCTCTTCATGGGATGTTCAATATATTCCTTCTTGGAATTTTTTTTACTTTATTTGCTGGGCTCATTATGAAGCCCCCAAAATACTTCTAGTTTATCTTTGCCTTCTGAAGTAGCTACTGCTATCCATTCATCTAGGATGCTGTTAGGCCGTCAATGAGGAGATTAGAAGTCAACATTCTCAAAGTCTTTTGAAACTCATAAGATTCTCTTCTAGCTAGTAGGGGTGGAGTATATCTCTAGGGTAGGGAACTTGAGGTCTCAAGGCCACATGTGGCCCTCTAGATCCTCAAGTGCTGCCCTGTAATTGAACCAAACTTCACAGAACAAATCCCCTTAATAAAAGGATTTGTTTTATAAAATTTGGACTAAGTAAAAATGTTCCACCTAAGGACCTAGAAGAATGTGACCTTGTGACCTTGGGGGTCACATGTAACCTTGGGGCTGCAGGTTCCCCACCCCTGATCCTAGACCACGGCCAAAGCTGAAAGGAACTCCCCAATTCCAGTTAACCTGATTTTTTGGAAGAGGACCCAGAGAGCATTATAGAATTCCTTATCCAAATGAAGTATCCTATCCACCATCATTTTACTTTATCCAATGACTTTTCAAACTTTGTGTAAAGATTACTATTGTGATTGTTTGATTGAGTATCCTATAATTGACATTAAGTAGGGTGATTTACTCAGTTGTCCCACCCTTACATATTCTTAAGTCCCTACGATTTTGAAAAAAATAATATTCCAGAAAACTTTAATAGCTGAATAAATTAGCATAATACTTCCAGCATTTGGCTGTAAATGTCCACTCACCTTCTCTATTTCCTCCTTATACTGGAATTCTCACAAGATTCCTTTCTTTAATTTACCCAGGTGTTAAAAATAAGTTTGAATGTAAAAGAACTAAATGAACAGAAAAGGCATTAGGAAAAAATGCTATTTTCCTAATGGAAATCTACACTTCTCAGGAGAATTTTTTTGGGTGGGTCAGTTGGATTATCACCTAAAGGTGGATTAGTCTCAATATGTTCTTTGTACATTCAGTACTGTAGCTTTTCTTTCTTTTTTTTAAAGTCTATTAAAATGTTTTGCATGTGCTTTTCTTTTATATTGATGTTCTTTTTCAAGGACTCCTCTTCCTTCTCCCCCAGGAATTCCTTTTAGGAAAGTATAGTTAAACAAAACATACTGACATACTGTCAAAATCTGACAACAAATGCCATTTTGTTGTTGTGTCATCCAGTTGTCTGACTCTGTGTGACCTCATCGACAATAGAACTCCAGGTCCTTTTATCTCCCATTATCTCCCAAAATATGTATACCATAATACGCACCTGTAGTTCACCACTCCTCTTCCTTCTAAGTGGAGGGAGGTGTGCCAGCATCCCTAATCTAGTTTATATTGCCTTGGACAAGTATTGTTTTTTAAAAAATGTCATGAATAACTGTCTTTTTTTTTTAGAACATTGGGGAATTTTAGATAACCTTTCTCTCAACTGTCAAGATAGCAGAATGAAACAGAATCACCTTGATGACAAAATTATTGTCAGCAAAGTCACCTACTTATAATAAACCTATGATCTAGCAATTGAACTCATTTTCCAGTGCTTGAGAAATCTGGTTAAGGAGGGCAAATTCCTCAATAGTTAGAAAAAATGTATTTCATTTCCTTTTCTTTTGATGCTGTTTTTATTGAATGTCTTTTGGGTCTTATAGAAGAGAAGTTTCACCCCTTCCCCACTTGAATGTTTTCTGTCTCCCAGATATAAACATCACTGCAGGGAGTGTGGAATTCACCTTTTACTCTTCTCCAAGGTTCACTGAAGCCTAAGTTTGGAAATCTAGATGCGTACATTACATTTCTCTTTGTATCATGATATTTGGGTCAACTCAACAGACTTGTAGGGGGTGACTAAACCAGTTATAGCCATGATAGATTGTCATGATTGCCTTACTTTTTGTATCCTGCTTGTAAATTTCTAATTTTTGTAACTTGTCATTCTTTTTGTCCCCATAACTCATAGCTGAGGACCAGAAATAAACTGATGACTCATATTTCCCAAATTCAACTTTTTTTATCCAATAGCCATTTGATTAAAGGGAAAGAGAAAGAGGCTACCACTTTAAAATATTATTCCCTGGATCTCTCATGGAAAAAAACACAGCACTCTTTTCAAGTTCATGCTATCAAAGAACATGCTTAGTTTCTATCTTTTTTTCCCTTTCCATTAAGGTTTATTTATATCACTTTCCCTACCAAGGATATAATTATGAATCATCCATCTTCAATTACATTTTACATAAAAAGGCTTGTTGACCTGAAAATGTTATTGTGTATGGTTCCTTTCAATCTGATTTATTCTCATCCATTAAAATCTCCAGTGTTAAAACAGTAGTTTTAATTTCTTGGCATATTGATACTTTTGAATATCTCAAGGACAATGCAAAAACCAGTTTGATTTGTGTTGTTAATTTTCATGCTAATCATATTAATCAAACATTCTAGGATATCTTCCCAAAACACCTTGGTTCCCACACTTTGGTGTGGGAACAGACTCTGAAACCCATCTTCCTCTTCTGAAGTTGAAGAACATTTTTGAAGTGTGGTTTATAGTATAGGTAGATAACACTCCTGGGAATGCTGAAGGGAAATATTCTTTTCTCTGGTCTGAAAACATGGAAAGTCAATTTATTTTAGCATGACCATAGGCAAGCCAGCACACTATAGACAAGGCAGATTGATCTCCATATCTGGCAAAATATTTGATAGCATTATTAGAGGGGTGGTGAGTGAGCATCTAGAAAAGGGAGCAATGATCAGAAAACAAGTCATTGTGGCTCCATCAAGATCAGGTTATGCCAGACTACTCTGATCTCTATTTTGAAAGTTAGTAGACTAGAAATATAATTTGTGTATATTTTATAAAAGCATTCTATGAAGTCTCTCTTGCTATTGTTTTGCAAAAGATGAAGAGGAATTGCCTAAGTTGATTTATAAATGATGGAATTGCCAGACCTACAGAGGATTCATACAGAGTTTAGTGATATTTCTAGGTTTTGATTTCCTCATATGTATGAACAGAGAACTAGAATATATGCTTTCTATAACTTCTCCTTAATATCTCCAACATTTTGTGATTTTTATGCCTTAGTAGCTGAAACAAAAGTGGATGCCATAGGTAATGCTATTTTCCTGTATATATGAAAATGCTACTACCTAAATGCACAGGAATTTTGTGTAAAGAAGAATAATCTATTTCTTGGAGGAAAGTTATAATAATAAAAAAATTGTCAAGTAGACCACCCCTCCAGCATTTTACGAGGCACTCTGTCAAAGCACATCCATCTATACTTAAGAATAAGGCAACAGAAAGGGCACTGCTTCTCAGTTCCTTAGAAGTGGTTCTGTGACATGGTGTTCTAACATCAAAGGCCAGTTCCTGGCAAATTCATCACGCAGAGAATGAAAACAAGTTAGTTTTTCCCTGGTTCATTTTGTCTGATGAATAATCTTGTTTTTCAGCTTCCTCGAAGAATGCTGAAGTGTAAAGGTTCCATTAGGATGTGGTAGCATTAATTAGCACTGCTGCTTGCTCTCATTTCATTTGACTTTCATAGCTTTGTGTCCATCAAAAAGCACCACACTGGAAATGATTCCTTCCTGCTGCCACACACGTCTTTGTGTTATCACCTATGTATCATTTCATGCTAATCTCAAAAGGTTAAATGTTACAATTATTTATGCTAATTCCTAGTTTCCCTCTTGTTACAGACAGTACCAATCAAGTGGCAGCAATTGATTAGACATCATGGACAGTATAAAAGCAGATGAGGTATATGGGTCTATTCATGAAAAACCCAAGTCATGCAACAGTTTAACAGTGATGTTATAGCCTCAGGAGGACACCAATCAAAATTGAGTGATGAAGATATGAATATTTATTATGTACTTCATCCTGGTTTGGGTAATTTTAATAATTTGTCTCACAATTCTGGGGGAAAAGGACAAGTTTGAAGGAAAACATTCCTGTTTTATTCAAATATTCTCACTGGTACAGTGCCATGTACACCTGTGGGATCTCAGGAATAGTTTGGTGATAATGAGTTCATTATCTTTTGGCTATTTCTAATCAATGCCCATTTAATTCACTAATGGAAGAGAAATAATCCCATAATGACAAGTTGTTTACATTTACAGAATACTACCAATATAGTGAATAAGGGACACAACACAACAATAACAGCAGTAACAGTTTTATAGCATCACAAATTGCAAAATGATATATATATATTCATATATATTACAGAATTTGATCCCCATAGCAAACGTTTTTGGTATGTATTATTATTATCCCCATTTTAGAGAAGAGAAGGCACATCCCATTCTTTACTAGATGGATTATGCCTGAATTATGGTATTTTGGTGTTTCATTTTAAGAAGAATGTGTACAGTCTACTCTAGTGGAAAGGACAATGAGTTCAAATAAAATCATTCCAAACTTTAACATCAAAATAAAATCTTTTTGCATACATAGCAGAATAGGGGAAAAAAGAGGATCATGCATGAAATGGTGAATATTCACTATATATAAATTGTTCTTACTTTTAAATATATAATAAATTGAACATGTAATGTGTGATGCTTTCCTGGAGGGCATTGGATCTGGAGTCAAAAGATCTGGGTTCAAATCATGATTCTCTCTTGACTACTTGTGCAATTTGGGGCAAATAATTTCAATTCTTTGATTTTCAGTTTCCTGATCTATAAAATGAAGTATATGTATAGATTATTTAAAGATAATTTCTAGCTTTGATCATGACTTCAGCTTTTACATCACTTTTCAAACATCATTACTTTGGAACTTCATAATTTTGTGAGGCAGATTGAAGGTGACATTGTCTTCCATTTATATATGAGAAAACTGTATCATAGAGGTTAAGCAACTTACTCATGGTCACACAGCTCATTTCACCTTGTGGGATTTGAACCCAGAGCCTCATGATTCCATTCCCAATAAGTACCTGTATCAATAATGAGATATTCACAA
>CM053600.1:170200725-170218115 GCA_028646575.1 Pseudocheirus occidentalis
CTATAACATTCCCAGGACTTTTCTTTTTGGGATCTTTTTCAAGAGGTGATTAGGGAATTCTTTCAAGTTCTATTTTGCCCACTTGTTCTAAAATATCTGGGCAATTTTCCAATTCCTTTGAGAATTTCTTGAAGGATGCTTTCTAGGTTCTTTTTTTGATCATGGCTTTCAGGTTGTCCAATAATTTTTAAATTGTCTCTCCTAGTTCTATTTTTCAGGTCAGTGGTTTTTTTCAAGGAGATATTTCACATCGCCTTCTATTTTTTTCATTTGTTTGGATCTGATTAATAGTATCTTGATTTCTCATAAAGTCATTTGCTTCCATTTGCTTCACTCTTCACTTTAATTTGAAGGAATTATTCACTTCAGAAAGCTTTTGAGATTCTTTTTCCATCTGGCAAAATTCAACTTTTGAAGGCATTCTTCTCCTCATTGGCCTTTGGGCCTCTCTTGCCATTTGAGTTAATTTATTTTTTAAGGTGTCATTTTCTTCAGTCAGGTTGTTTACTCTCTTTTCATGATTTTCTTGCCTCATTCTCATTTCTCTTCTCAATTTTTTCTTCCACTTCTCTTATTTGGTTTTCAAAATCCTTCTTAAGCTACTCTATGGCTTGTAACCAATCTCCGTTTTTCTTGGAAGCTTTTGGTGCGAGAGTTCTGACTGTGTTGTCTTCTGTTCCATACTTTCATCTTTTTTGTCCCCCCAAAAAAGTTGCTTTCCTGGGTTTGCTTTGCTTCCTTTGCCTACTCATGTTGCCAGTCAATTACTTGACTTTTAGTTTCAATAGAACTCTGCTTTCAGAGGGAAGAGCTCTATCCCAAATTGCTGTGGTTTTCACAGCTGCTGGAACTATTAGGAGGCCACAGTTTATGCAGTTCCCATCAGCTATAGCTCACTGAAAACATACCTCAAGACCACCACCCAAGACTGCGTTCTGATCCAGGCAGCTCAAGCAAAAGCTCTTAGCCTCTGATCACTTGGCCCCCTGCAATCTGCAGGCCAGGAGTTTCTGAAGCAGCTACATGGAGGTGGCTGCAGTGCCTCCATTTCAGACTGCTTCCAGCCCTTGGGCAGTTGGCTGGACTTTCTTCCCCAAAATTTATTTGATTTCCACTGACCTTTCACTTAGTCCTTGTTTCTTATGGGTTGGTAAGTCTGGAAAACGCCACAGCTGCCAGTGATTTGTGCTCCAACTGCTGCTTGTTCTGGCTGCCCTAGGGCTCCAGCAAAGGGTTCATATAGTGCTGGTCTGTGTGATGAACCCCTTTCCATCTGCCTGCCAGGCTGCCTTCAGTGGGGGCCTTGTTTCTCTATCATTTTATGAGTTCTGGAGCTCTAAGATTTGTTTAGAGTAATATTTTATAGGTACTTGAGGTGGTTACGGGGAGAGCTATGGAGCTTTGCTGTTTCTATGCTGCCATCTTTACTCCCAATAATCTATTTTTATGCTGTTTCCTCAGAGGTCCTATTTTCTAGCCTCAAAATCAGTTTCCATTGCTTTCCTTGGAACTGCCTCCAAGTTGTCCATACTTCTCAAGCTGTGGATTCAATACCTAGAAAGGATACCATGGCACTGTATCTTCTGTGGAGCTCACTTGGATACTCACAGGGGTTCTAGAGGACAGCATGCTGAATGCAATTTAACAGTGGAATGTAGTGGCCAAAAAGTCTAATATGATTGCCCTAGTCAACCAATGCCAGTAGCTTCCTGTTGTCTCTAGAAAGAATAAATTATTCTTTCCTAAGTTTACTTTGTAAAGCCACTATGTGGCACCAGTGGAATTTTATAGCTTTTTTTGACATCAATCCACTTCCTGTACTCAGAGACCTAGTCAAATTGGTCTTCTTTATTTTCTTTATTCATAAATCATCTCCATGCATTTGCACTGACGGTCACCCATGCCCAGAATTATCTAAGACTTCATTAACAAAAATGAGGTTCTTGAATGAGTTTATCATTCTTTTCTACTCTATTTTTGTGAGAATAAACTAGGAGTACTGGGGTCAATTCTGTGCACTATACCTTAGGAAAGACATTGAGAAGGAAGCTACAGGATGTGCAGAGGAAAGTAACCAGTATGCTGATCAAACTGATTGAACATGTGGGATTGTGGGTACTGAGACTAGATCGGTGAAGACAAAACTACAACTAGAAACAATGGGTGTGTGTGGTGGGACGGAGTGATGGAGTAGGCTTATGGCTGAATTTATTTTTAATGCGAGGGGGAAAATTCTCACAATTAGAAATGCATAGAATTAGAAGAGGTTATTATAACAATTTTTCAAGCAGCATTTAGATCACTATTTAACTAGGATATAGGGAAAGGGTTGGGGATGGGGATAAGGTGTCTTTCAATGGTTTTATTAGTTGATCTCCAAGGTTGTTTCAAATGCTAAGATTTATAACTCATGTAATAATATGACTAAAATGGAGAATTGTAATATTTCTCTATGTTTTGTGACTACATACCTTTCTCTACCTTTAGCATATAATTCCCTTCCTTCAATAGCAAGGATGCCGGGAATGAAATGTTTGCCAAATTAACCCTCTTTATATATTAAATGCTGAGTGACATCAGAAGCAATATTGGCATTATGTTTTAGATTTTTATTCGACTCCTGGTATGCTTTTCCCTTTCCCTTATTTTCAATTATACTTGGCCATACACAATCATTTATGCATCTAGAATTTGTATTTCTTGAGGCTCTTCTCAAAAAGTTCCGCCCCAAATTTAGTGCCTTTGAAACACATTGCAATTCTCCCCTGTTAATCCAGCATTTTTTTTACCTCACTCAGTTTTCTTTAAACTTTAATCCCATCTTCCAATGGGCAAACCATACCTCCTGACAAGATGTCATCCTTAAACTTAATAAGCAAGCTCTCAGTTCCATCATCTAGGTCCTTGATGACATGTTAAACATTCCTGGGCCCTAGTACCTACTGCTGAGGAACACAACTAGTTAGTCCCCCTAGGTTAACATAGTTATGCATAAATAATAAATAAGGTTTCTCTAATGCTCAACCACAGCTTTCACAGACTTGGAAATGAAACATCCAATTCCCAAACCATTTGCTGAACTTGGATGTCTTCATGTAACTTGAGTAACAGCCAATTAGACTGAAAGCTGATGAATGTCTTTGGGTACTGCTATAATGAGATAGTAGAATGGGGGGGGGAGTGAATTCATGAAAGGTGACAGACTTCTATACAGGATAGGTATAGTGTAGTTATTCTTCCCCAAACTATGCTTCTGGAACATACTCAACTCTGTTTTCTAAAGGTTACCTTTATATCTGTGGTGGATTCTCAGACTTTATCTTTTATGGTAATGGCAAAACTGACTTGCTTGTCATGGTATAAACAGCACCAGAATTGCCATTAGGGCATCTGGGCTCACATCCCAGCTCTACCACTGATTACTTATGTGACTTTGTACAAGTCACTTAATATTTTAAGCCCTGGGTGCTTATTAGTGAAATGAAGGGAATGGACTAGATGATTCCTTAGGTGCTTCTAGTTCTAAATCTAAGATTTTAGACTTCTGTTTGAAACCAAAGGGATGAACTAGGAACAATAGGTAGGAAGTTTCAGAGAGGCAGATTCAAGCTTCATCTAAGGAAAAATATCACAACTGTGATATTGTAGTAGAATGTAGTAGTTTGGAGTAGAATGGATTATCTTGGTTTTTCCTTACTTTGGATCTTCATCTGGAAGCTGAGTGATCTCTCATCTTGGATAATATAGAAGGAATTCTTGTTCTTGTTCAGGTATGAATTGAACTCAATGGACTCTGAAAGCTTGTGAAAAGGGAAACCTTTTAGGAAATGCATAGTTTTCATGAAGCATTATAGGAGAGATAATAGGTATGGACTGGACGTGAGTTTGTAGCTAAACTTGGTACTAGTGAGAACACAAGAGGATAATGTAAAGTGTAGAATGGGCCTTCATGACTGTGTAGATAAGCATGGATGAGAAAGATGAAGGAAGCAGGAGGAGAAGAGATGATCTGGAGGTGTATGTTAGAAATGGGAGAAAGGGAGTACCAAATGAGCAGATGTGCTTATTGGAGTAATCTATATGATTTATTACCTCCATTGTTTTATTGGAATATCTGTGTGGAGATGCTCCTGTATCATTTTTTTGTCACCAGACCTGAGATTTGGCTTAATGGTATCTACACTTCATCAACTCCATGACACAGACTCAATGTTCTAATTCAATCAGGTTTTTTTTTTACTGTTCTCTACATCTTCCCTTATTTCAATATTCTGTTGTTTAGCTCATTCTGGTTCCCCTTATAAGAAGGACCTTTCCCCTCTGATTCACTAACTGAAACTCTTTGTTTCTTTCAAGGTCATTTTTAACCTCACGTTCCACCAGGGTTCTGAGTTAACTCAACACTTAATTTTTATTGTTATCTGTTAATTTAAAATTTTAATTATCATATTTTATATTACCTTTGTTTTCCCATATTTTTCTCTCAGAGATATCATCTTTTATGATTAGGAAAAAGAATAATTTAGTAGAAGGATCTCATATAGTATACAAATCTGATATTAGATTCGGTTTTCCTCCTTCAGAATCCACAGCATCTTGCAAAGAAGGAAGGGAGGTACTTCCTGTTAAGTCTTCTCTGTAGCCAAGCCAGGTCATTATCATTTTATAGCATCGAGTTTTGATTTCATTATTGCTATTCTTTTCACTGACATCACAGCAATTGGATATATTATTTGCTTGTGTTTGCATTCTTTTGTATAAGTTCCTATATCTTGCTGTCTCTCTGAGAACAACATATTTATCTCATAGTGTTGCAATATCCCATTTCCCTCCTGTATCACACTTCATTCATTCATTCTCCAACTGATGGGGGATTTCTTTATGCACAGTTCTTTACTATTACAAAAAAGGACAGTCTTAACTCCAAAAGATTCATGATGGAAAGAGATGTCTACATTCAGAGAAAGAACTAGAAGTAACAGAGTTTGAACGCAGATTGAAGCAAACTACTTGCTCTCCTTCTTTTTCTTATCTGGTTTTGTTTTCTCTTTCCCATTGTTCATTCTGTTTGTTACAATCCTTCTTTATAACTTGACTAATGTCTGATGTGAAAATATTTGCAGATCCTATACTTGATTGCATGCCACCATGGCAGGGAGAGAGAGGAATGAAATTTGGAGCTCAAGGGATTATGGAATAGAATCTTGTAAATTAACTGTAAAGAAAAAAATTAATAAAAAGCAAAAAAATTAAAAAGGACAGTCTTCAATTTTGTAGCTTCCTGTGTTGTTCTCTGGTTGTTTCTTGAAGACACACCTTTACCTAATGAAAATATAAATTCCTCAAGTGCGGGGATTATTTCCTTAACTTTTAGCATAGAACTGGGGATACCACAGGCACTCAACAAATGTTGGATTTATGGAAGGATAAATACATTTTAATATTGATAAATTTCAAAGTGGAACAGAAATGGAAATAGATGGAAACTGACAGTCATCATCTGACATTTACCATTTCACATTGCATGAATGCAGCTAAATGTTATTTTTGACTCACAGAGACACTGGTTTCAAGGTTTTAGTGTGTCATACACTCCAATTCAATCTTTAAAAAAGATTCAAATTCAACTGACATTAAAAGGAGTCTGCTATTTGCCTAGTCATGTGGTCCAGATAGGGAAGTGACTTGCCCATTGCCACACAGCAGCAGAGCCACTGAGATTAGATAGTCTCTGCCCTCACCAAACTTGCACTTGAATGTTAACCAATTAATAAACATTTACTAAGCACTTACTATAAGGCAGGCACTAGGGTTTGTAAAAAAAAAAAGTAAAAATCAGTCCTTTCCCTGAGGAATCTACATTCTACTGAAGGAGACCATGTATGCATAAATTTGTACCACCAGTATAAATGTAGAGGAGGTGAAAGGTATTAATGAACAATATGGCAGACCAGAAAAGGTCTTCTATAGGACATGGCAGTTGAACTGAATCTTAAAGGAAGCCAAGGCTTCCAGAAGGCAGAATTGAGTAAGGAGAGCGTTCAAGGCCTAGGTACAGTCATTGAAAAGGTAAAGAAATGACAGATGGGGGATCTTAGCTGAGGAAGACCAAGGAGGTCTTTATGACTATACTGAGAATGCCTGGAGATGTGTTTTTTCCCTCCCAGCCTTGCTCCTAGAGCCTGGCTCTTCCCTCAGCCCATGGATCTACTTTGCTTGGGACCATCCAACCATCCTGGAAGTCTTCTCAGCCTGTGAGAGCCTTCTGTAATATGGCTACTCTTCCCGTACTCCCTTCTTCCATTGGTGAGCTCCTGCTGGGGTTTCCACTTTGGGTTTGCATTCATTTCCCTTCAGGACCAGTTCCTGACTTTAGGACTTTAAAACCTTGCTGTGTGTTCCATGCCTCTCTCCCCAACTCTTCAACTCCCTTTTGTATGTTGTAGTCTACCATTAGAATGTAAGCTCTCTGAGGGCAGGGACTCCTTCTTTTTTGCTTGAATTGGTTTCTCCAAGGCTTTGTCAGGATAAGTACGTGTGTAACCTATATCAGATTGTTTTCTGGCTTGGGCAGTGGGGCCAGAAGGGAGGGAATGAGAGAGAAAAATTTGCATCTCAAAATTTTATAAAAATGAATGTGGCAAACTATCTTCACATGTAATTGGAAAAAAATGCTATTAAGGAAAAAAAGATAAATGCTTGTTTCCTTCCTATCTCATCTCCTGGTGTAATCACAGAACCGATAGGTAGATAGATAGATAGATAGATAGATAGATAGATAGATAGATAGATAGGTAGATAGATAGACAGATAGATAGACAGATAGAGAGAGAGAGAAGATATACATCTATCTATATTCAGAAATAGATATGAAGATATCTATATCTAGGTAAATGTGCATATATCTGAATATATAAGCTAATATATATATAAAAATGTATTGTGTATACACAAAATATAGATAATCATATAACCCTTTTAGCAGTTATATTATGACAGGAATCACAGAATACAGGGCTGGAAGGACCCAAAATGGCCATCAAGTCCAAATTACCCAAAAGAAATCCTCAGTAGAACACCCAATAAGTGGACATCTAGCATCTGCTTGAAGACCTCCAAGTTCAGGGAACTGACAATTGCTGTGGGGGATAGGGGAGGCATGCCATTTTGGGACAGTTCTAATGTTAGGAAGATTTTCCTGACATCCAGTCAATAACTGGCCTCTTTGCAACTTTAATCCACTGCCTCTTGATCCAAACAGGGCTTGTCATATCCCTCATGCACATTGCAACTCTTCCACCACAGTGGATGGAGTGTTGGGTTTAGATTTAGTATTCCCTTAAGTTCAAATCTTGAGTCAGACAAGTATTGGCCTAGAGACCCTGGGCAAGTCACTTCCATTTATCTCAGTTTCCTCATCTGCATAAAGAGGAATAATAACAGCACCTACCTTACAGGATTGTTGTGAGGATTAAATGTGAGATAACAATTGTAAATCACTTAGCACAGTGTCTGGGACAGAGTTAATACTATATAAATGTCAGTAGTTTTATTATTCTTATTCTTGTTCTTACTCACAGGTCTAGGAAGTCTATTCCTAGTGGTCAGTGATGAAAATAAATTGTAAGGAAAATGGATACTTAAGAGATAGGGCACAGTGAAGTTTAATTGGAGAATCGGAGCCAGGGAAAAGCTGGTTACATGCACTACTATTGAGTCTCTAACCCCACCTTCCAAAGAGAAGTTTATTCTCTTCTTGCCTGGGGGATCAAATATGTATCAACAGCATCTGAAACCTGAACTTGAGTAACTGCTAAATGTTTTAACCCATATGTCAATGTATCTGACACCAGCTTTGTAAAACTTGTTCACTCATCCACAAGTCCCTCAAGGAAATTGTTGAAAATGAAGGACAAGTCACCATAAAATTCTTAAGTAGTGTTTCAAGGAAAGAGACAGGTTAGGAAGAATGGATTCCACAAATGGCTGAACATGTGCTAATGAAAAGTTTACTAGGATCTGGCATATTTGATGTGGTAGACTTCTAAAGCCTTGCCATACTCTTGGGAACCATTCCTGCTCTAAGGATGGGATCCTGTCATGGGTATTCCCCTTGATTATAAATGACCAATATTATGTCCTTGAAGGGTCAGGAGGTGCTCTAGGTACACAGTAGAAGGGAGAAGTTATTGCTATACAATTTCAGTTGAGGTTGTTCTGAGGGGCTTGTTTATTATTCATTAACTTGAATAGAGATTTGTTCCAGCTAAATATTTTGCCATCTTATTAAATTTGGATTACCCAAGGGTCAGCTTTTTGCCCCTAATCCTTTGTTCAAGATTTTCCTTAAAGTCAGAGTGATTAAGGCAAAACTATAAAACCTATGATGTCATTGATTTCCAGTCAAGAGGCTTGGTTCTAGTTCTAGCTAGTCATTTCCTAGTTGTGTGACCTTGACTAAACCCCACTCTCTGAATTTCAAATTCCAAATCTGTTAAATGGGGTCAATAATCAATGTTCTACTTACCTCAAAAGGTTATAGGGTGGAAAACTATTTGCCAGCCTTAAAGTACTGTTGAAATGAATGGTGTAGCCACATTTGTGGTCTGCTCTTTGTTCTGGACTTTTTTGGGGGCATCATCTGCCTTATTCAACCGCAAAATAAAACACTTCTGCTCACAGGAGACAAGTAACTTAACAAACCCTCATAGCAGCCAACAGAAAGGCAGGAGAGCAAAGGGAATAGAGACTGACCTTGGAGTCAAGGTGACCTGGGTTCAGATTTAGACACTTAATAATTAGACCCCTTTGCATCTCAGTTTCCCCATCTGTAAAATGGGAAATTAATAATTGTAACTAATATAATTAAATACACAAGTAAATGTAATTAGCAATTACATTTACATCAGAGTCATTGAAAGGACCAAATGTATGGTGGGATCATCAGGAGAATATTATACTTTTTTGGATGGAGTCATTTCGCTTGCAACTGTATAGGAGCTTTGGTCTCCTTTCTGTGGGATGTATCTTGCCCTTCATTCTTCCCAGACATCCAAGAGAAAGGAAGCACTCATACTCCAAAAGAACCTGAATTATAGAAAGTTGCATATCCTTCTGTGGGGGCCCAGAAAACACATGCAGTTTCATAACAACTGCCCTGATCCACTCACTCGGTAAGTACCCCGATCACCTCTATTACATAAGGCAGTTATTATTGTTATAGAAAGTGATCTTTGGAATAAAATGTATTTCTCTCCTCCAGCCTCCCTTTAATCAGAGAGCTCCTTTAGAATTCCCTTGCCACATTTGTAATGTGCTTTTAAAGCAGATTAGAATTGACATCAATTAGTCACATGTCTGAGTATTTGATGGAGACTAACAACGAGCCCCTGTGTAGCCCCGTCCCAAATTCATTTCTCTTTGGCCTAAGGTTGTCTATCCTTGATATCAGTTTAATATAATATTGTTGACTTAACAATGATATATTTCAAGCTGAAGGCAGAAATGCGTTTTGCATTAATAAATTGTTTTGAGATGGGTTTAAAGAGTATTTCATTATAGAAGAAGGGCAGCTATAAAGCGTGTTTGGTGGTCTTTCCATCATTGCTACCTGTGGCCTATTTGTAGAGATGACATTTATCAGTGTGGCAGGAAATATTGAGCAAGTGATAGACAGCTATTAGCTCTCCCCCAGCCTAAGTCCTGCTCCATTTACGCCATGGGAAAACGCACTTGGTATTTTCTTTCTGGAAACTGGTCGGCTGTTCATAATTTGATGGAAAATTGATTAATCACACATTTAACTCAATGCAAGATCTTCTGCACTGTAATAAATTATGGCCATTAATCAATAAGTACAAAGTAATTCCAGGAGTCTGGAGACATGCTGGTTTCTAATAGAAAAACTTGTGCTCAGGCCTTCCTACCAGTGACCACTTCATCTGAGGTATTTTGCACCTGCCTCAATCCAATTAGATGACATAATTAATGAACCTCAATGCACTTGATAATTTGTTATACAAAAGAAAGAATGTTTTGGCACATCCATTAAATCCTGATGTATAACACTTTGCAGATGGGAAAGAATGGTGAGCCAAATCTTAGAAGGGCTTATGCTGGGAATGTTCAGAGTTCAGATGTAAGTGTGGAAAGCCCCGGGATTTGTCCTTCACTATGTACTGAACATGTTGCCTCACTCTTAAAAAAAAAGAACCCTGGAAGCGCCTTTGCTGCTGTCTGGAAAGCAAAATCCACCTGTGTTCTGAAACCTTGGTGTCACCTTGTTTCTTTTATGGCAAATTAAATGAAAGAAAGGATTGAAAGAAGGACTCGAGAAGTCTTATTTCCTGGACATTCTAAACAATGTTTCCCTGACTAAGTATCAGTTACAGCTTTACACGTCCCAGCTTTCTGCACCTGTTTTAAGCCTCCAACAATAGGTTCTCCATAGATTTTAGGAGGGAAGACCCTGCAAAGATAAAAAGGAAAGCAGTTCGCCACTAATTCTGTCACTAGGAGACGCGGGAGTAGATTTTGTTTTAGAGACTTTGAAAAAACAATTAGCTGAGGATTATGGGCCTAAAAGGTTCTCTGCTCTGCTGTACCTGCAAAAGACTTTGCCCATTTAATGCCTCCTAAGCTGTCACTGGGCTTGAAGTTCAGTCCTCGTGATTAATGAAAAGCTGCAGGGCACAGCTAGGAGCTCAAGTCTCAATTATGAAAAAGCCGTAACTAGTTTAATGTGCTGATGCTTTGATACTTAAAGTGACAGCTGTGAAAAATGGCAATATTTCCAATCACGCTTTAATAATTTATCATTCATTTATTGGCATGCCCAATGTACTTTACTCCCACTGTTCTTTTTCTCTTTCTAGCTTCATGACATTATGACAACTGAAGAACAAAATATGCTCCAGGTCTTAAAGGCCGAGCTTCCTGTAGGTGACTGGGGAGCTATTATTTTCACAGTTTTTTTTCCCTTTCCATTTAAACAATCAGCCCCAAATATACCAAATAGAGGGTAAAAGAGTTTGACCCTAACATGCACCCATGAGTCCAAATCTATTTCCGGGTCATAGGTCATATTCCTCTCTGCCTCTTCCCATCCTAATTCCATTCAACCATTTTATAATTTCATACCATTGCTTACATGGAGGATGGGGAAGGGGCATGATAGAAAATGAATGAATCAATGTAAATAAAATCACAATTAGTTGAAAATAGTGAAGCCTTAGTCATCCTCGGCATCATACGTTGTGCCCAGATATGTCTCATAATAAAGGGAAGATGGCACATTTAAAGAATGTTTCGAGGTACAGGCAACCCTCTAAGTCTGAGACTTAACTATGAAATTCTATTCATATTTTCTCTATTTTTATCTCTATTTATTTTATGGGAAGCTAAGCGGCACAGTGGGTAGATTGCTGAGCCAGGAAGACTGAGCCTACTGAGTTCAAATCTGGCCTTGTATGCTAGCTGTTTGACCCTGGGCAAGTCACTTAACCCTGTTTGGCTCAGTTTCCTCATCTGTAAAATGAGCTGGAGAAAGAAATGGCAAACCACTGTATCTTTGCCGAGAAACAAATGGGCTCATGAAGAGTTGCACAATACAACAGTAGCCACAAAAGCAACGTATTTTTACACATAAGGAAATATTACTTTATCTATAAATGGGAGTAATGTCTATGCCACCCCTTCACCAAAGTGGTCTTGCTTTGTTACCCTTCTCGTGGATTCTCCCATTTGCTATAATTCTTCTATACAATATGACTAATGTAATAATATATTTAATAGGAAAGTATATTGAGAGCCTATATCAGATTGCAGACCATCTTAGGGAGAGAAGGGAGAGGGGGGAATTTAAAACATGGAATGAAATGTTGAAAACTAAAAATAAATTGACTAAAATTTTTTCAAAATGAAAGCCATTTGATTGTCTAATTAGCAATTTGTATCCATATCTTAAATTTTATTTTATTTTTTGGACTAGAACTGTGATTTCAGTGGTGTAGAGAATAACCAACAAAGAAATTTCTTCTCTAATACAGATTCACATCTGTTACAATTTAAAATCTAAAAATGTTTCCTGAGAACACTGAGAGGTTAACTGAATTGCCTGTAGTAAGACAGTCATTATGTATGAATAAGAAGTCTTGACCCTAGCTATTCCAGACTCTAATACCAGCTCTTTGTTCACTGTGGCACTTTGTATCTACTTCGAATATATCTCTCTCTATATATATATATCTCTCTCTCCATATATACATATATACATACACACATGTCTTTCTTTCTTTCTTTCTTTCTTTCTTTCTTTCTTTCTTTCTTTCTTTCTTTCTTTCTATCAATATTTCCTTGCAATAGTGTCCAACCTTCTTGAGGGAAGATACTGAATGCTTCATGGAACCTGGTGCAAAGCAGACATTTAATAACTACATGTTGAATTTAATAAATTAGAATTAGATGGCAGTCTAGGTTAGTGGAAGGAATTTCCATACTCTGTAGATCACAGATTCCTCTTAAATTGTCATATTAAGATAACAGAAGAGATGTTCAAAGAATGTATTTTATCATGGAAACCTTTATACTTTGTATACTGTAATATAGTACAGTTATGTAAACATGAATTGAACTCCCTTGGGTGAATCAGGGAGAAGGTCACTTATAATTCTGTTTGATAAACATTTATGTGTGTATTATGTGCCAAGCACCATGCTAAGCACTGGAGATACCAAGCCAAAAATTATATTGTCCCTGTCCGCAGATAGTTCACATTCTATTCACTGTCTAGAACAGAAACAAGAGCAAATATCTTGAAAATTATTACTAGAATTTATTTGCTTTTCTGGTTATACTGTTATATTATTGATCATGAGGATCCTCTAGTCCATTAAAAATTCCAGATTTTTTTCAGGTAACCTGCTACCTATCATACTCCAGAAACATTTTCTTTTTAACCTGTGATGCTTTACATATATCTCTATTTCATCGTATTAGACCCAATATAATGCCCTAAGGGCTGCCAAATCTTTTCTTTGGATTCTGACTATTTAATTCAGCATGTGTTGCTGCTAGCATTACGTCATTTGCAAAATGATCAGGTTTGTTCCTGAGAAAAGCTTACAAATGCTATAGATTAAAAGTTATATCTAACCCAGTTATCAAGGTAGAGCTTTTCCCCTGGAACTACACAAGGCATGAGCCTCTGAGCATCTACTCATCTATCTGCCCTACCTACAGCCCAAGGTCACTGTGAAGATCAGGCATGTTAATATCTCCGAGACTTCTTTATAAACTGTGAAACCATAGATATATTAATGTATATATATATATAATATGCACATATGCATAGGCATATGCATATATATTCCCCTTATTTTATTCAATCTCGTTCAATAATCATGTCTTAAGTACCTATTAGGTATTGGGCGCTGTGCTCATGCAAAGACCAAAAGAAAAAATCAAAACCAAAACAGAAACTTACTTTTTACTGTGGGGAGTCAACATATACGTGGACATGCATATACATATACATATATGTATGCATACGTACATATGTAATATATGTGTATATACTATTTACTTGCCTATCTTATGCATATATGCATGAATATATTTGTATGCTATTTCTATATCCATATCCATATCTAGAACCATAACCATATCTATCTATCTGTCTGTCTGTCTATCTATCTATCTATTTATCTAGATTGTTTTGTAGATGATAGCAAGATAGATATATGGAGATAGATGGATGAATGGATGGGGAGATAGAGAGTAGGTGGTTATACAGCGAAAATTATAAGCTTTCTCTTTGCAGTTTCTACAATAGGGACAAAGTAAGACCAGTCGAGAAAGAATGACCAGTAAAATTCCCATGATTCTAATAGGCAACAGGGCACTGTTAAGCCCTCCCTTTGTCTCCCAATAAAATGGAAATCTCTTGAAGGAAGGAACTTGCATTTTTTATTTGTATCATTACTGCCTGGTACATGACTGACATTGAACACATTCTTGATTTTTATGTACCTGATAGGTAGGAGAATAGATAGAGATCTACAGCTTTATCAACAGGGGATGACATTAGAAAAAACCTTCTATGCCTCTTGTTGCCCTTAATTTTAATTTTACCTTCTCAGGAATAAGGCCTATCTTGACTTTCTCTTTGTATCCTGAGTGCTCAGAACAGATGTTTACACATGCTTAATAAAATTCTCTTCCATTCATCTTTTTTTTCTTTTTCTGATAAAACTACTGATTTCACTGCATTGGAAATTCCCAGTAAAAAAACTTCCTGTATTAATGCATATCAGTAGTGACTCTGCAATTTATAAGATTAGAAAGTTGCCTGGAGAACCAAGAAGTGGAATGAGCAGTAGAGGCCATAGATCAGTGGCAGGACCTAAACTAGGCTAACTCTAACCACTTTTGACATTGCTTCTCTATATCCAAAGTAAATAGAATGTAATTTTTGATGGGGTGTCATATATGAAGATAATAAGAAAACAAATACTTCAAAATAATATATTCAAATTTTCAACTGAATTTTGAACTTGTATGAAGGTTTTATGGGACTGTGAAGAAAAAATATGCTCCCCTCAACTATTCTGACAATTTAATCTTGGCCAAAATGTGTTCTTTTCTCTCATTACCAAGAGCAATATTGCAAGTCACTGTGTGTTGAAGGCTTCAAATTACAGTTTTGTAAAATAATAAGTGGACATGTAGGGTAATAAAATTCCCATTACCTAGCAGGTGGCAGGTGTGTTTGTCTGTAAAACCTGTAGAAAATGACTTCTGACCAAAGGTTTTGCATAATTGCTACTAGCCTGGCTACTAGTGTGGCCTCTTTTGACTTACCTTTTTGAAGATAGAAGTTTGTCCAATGTTTCTTTATTTCCCAGTAAACCCTAGAGTTAACTCAGCTTGGATGTGGCTGCTTTTCTTTTCCTACATTAAGACTAATATATCCCAAACTGCAAATACAAATTTGGGACCCTCCCCTCTTTATGAAATCTACCCTAAATGCAATGAATTATTTTTATTTTTAGTTCTAAGGCCAATAGTTGAATTTCTAATCACTTGGTTTACAGTTGACTGCATAGGATTCATGTTGGAATGTATTGAGGGGAAATATGTTAGTACATGTTTTATATGAAAATATGTTTTCTTATTGACACTCCTAGAAATATATGGCTAAATTAAGGAGCAAAAAGTAATTGTCAGATTTCTTTCTGATGTTTTTCTTCTTTAGGAATTTTAGATAATAGAAGAGTAGTAGCCTGTACTTATTCTTTTCTCTTGTTCTAAATGAAATACCTATTGGTAAAATTTGTCCTATGAACTCATAGAAGGAGTATTATATGTACTCCTCATTAAGACTTTTCTTTCTATCTATACCATCTCTTTCCACTTTCTTGATGGTATTACTCTAGCAGACATCCTCTTTTTCTTCATTAGATTGTAAGCTCTTTTAGGCCAGGAATTATCTTTTGTATCTTTGTGTCCTTAGCTCTTAGCACATGCCTGGCACATAGGAGGCAACTGATACATGCTTATTGATTAGTTATGTTCAATTATCCCTTTCCATTGGCTCCTAGACCTGTCTGACTCTCCTCAATACTATTTGTCTTGGCAGGTAAGCTCTCAAGTATTTTATATTGCCAACACTTATTTTAAATGAAATTCTTCTTTCTAGCTCTTGCTGCTAGACTTTGTTAGTAATATATAGAAATGCTGATAATTTATTTGGGTTTATTTTGTATCTTGCAACTTTGCTAAAATTAATTATTTCAAGTACTTTTAAGTTGATTGTCTAGGATTTTCCAAGTATAACATCATATCAAGTGCAGAGACTGATAGTTTTGTTTCCTCATTGCCTGTTCTAATTCTTTTAATTTCTTTTTCTTCTCTTATTACTAAAGCAAGTACAATATTGAATAATTGAGGTGATAATGGGCATATTTGCTTCACTCCTGATTGAATTGGGAAAACATCTACCTTTTCCTCATTATGGATAATATTTACTGATGGTTTTAGACAAGTATTAAGCATTTTAAGGAAAGCTCCATTTATTCCTATGCTCTCTTGTATTTTTAATAGGAATGGGCACTGCATTTTGTCTAAGACTTTTTCTGTGACTATTGAGATAATTAGATCATTTCTGTTAGTTTTGTTATGGATATGGTCAACTATGCTGACAGTTTTTCTCGTATTGAACCAGCCTTGCATTCCTGGAATCCCTTCTGGTTATAGTGTAATATGTTGCTGTAATCTCTTTGCTAGTATTTTATTTAAAAATTTTGTATCAATATTCATTAAGGAAATTGGTCTATAATTATTTTCTTTCTTTATATTATCTCTTCCTGGTTTGGGTATCAGCACCGTATTTGTGTCACCAAAGGAATTTGGAAGGACTCCTTCTTTGCCTATTTTACCAAATAATTTATATAGTATTGGGATTAATTGTTCTTTAAATATTTGGTACAATTCACTTGTGAATCTCTTTGGTCCTGGGAATATTTTCTTAGGAAGTTCATTAACAGCTCCTTCAATTTCTAAGATTGGGTTATTTAAGTATTCTATTTATTCTTCTATTAATCTGAGTAATTTATATTTTTTGTAGCTATTCATCCATTTCATTTAGATTGCCAAATTTATTGACATATAATTGGACAGAATAGTTCCTTACAATTGTTCTAATTTCCTTTCATTGGTGGTGAATTCACCCCTTTCATTTTTGATACTACTAATTTGATTTTTTCTTTCCCTTTTTTATAATCAAATTAACCAATAGTTCATTTTATTTTTTATAAAATGGGCCTCTAGTTTTATTTGTTGCTTCAATAATTTTCTGCCTTTCAGTTTTATTAATATCTCCTTTGATTTTCAGGATTTCCAATTTGGTGTTTAATCGAGGATTTTTAATTTGTTCTTTTTCTAGTTTTTTTTAGTCATATGCCCAATTTGTTAATCTACCTTTTCTCTATTTAATTGATGTAAGCAATTAGAGATATAAATTTTCTTCTAAGTACTGCTTTGGCTGCATCCCATAGATTTTGGTATGCTGTTTCTTTGTTGTCATTTTCTTTAATGAAACTGTTTCTATGATTTGTTCTTTAACTCACTTTTTTTTAGTATTAGATTGTTTTCCAATTAGTTTTAATTTCTCTTCCCATTGTCCATTATTGAATGCAATTTTTATTGCATTGTGATATCAAAGGGATGTGTTAATTATTTCTGCTTTTCTGCTTTTTGTTGTGAGATTTTTATGTCCTAATATCAGTCAGTATTTTTGTATATGTGCTACTACTGAGAAAAAGGTACATTTCTTTCCATCCCAATTCATTTTCTCCAGAGTTATTTTTATCTAACTTTTTCAAAGTTTCATT
>CM053600.1:170218615-170239816 GCA_028646575.1 Pseudocheirus occidentalis
CGAACAAAGCCAGGGAGCGGTTTATATAATCTTCAATCCCCAGCCCATACACATGACTGATGTGATCCAATCCCTAACGGTCCCGTGCCTCTTTTCCTGCCACGTCCTCCGGGTTGGCTCCTCCTGTGTTCCTCCTATGGGTGGAGCCCTTCTCAATACCCAACTTGCTGAATCATGCTGATCCAGCAAACTTCTGGGTCGAAGGTCTCTACTACCCTCATAGGAGGCCTCAGTCCAGAGCGCCCCTAACACATATGAGATGGTCATCTCTGCCCCTGTGTCCTATCACTACATGATTTTAGATTTTCTAGATTCTTGACAGAGGTATCAAACACATGAAGCTCTAGTGGCGTGTGACCCCAGTACTCCCAAGTACAGCCTGAAAACAGATTGAAATGTAACTGGGAAATATTTAACGAAATAAATAAAAATATAATAAGACATAGATAATATTACATTTTAAAACTAAGTCATTATGGGGCCTGTAGGGATCTTTTAGTATAGATGTTTTTATACAAAACATTTTTATACATACATACGTATGTTTCTATTTGAGTGTGACATCACTGGTTTCAATAACATGGATGGTTAAAGAAGCCTTGTTAACTAAGAATGCTTGAGCAGTCTGTGTCAAGGACTACGTCTAAATTTCAGTGGAACTGAGAGCCAGATGTTTTTATGTATATGTGTGTGTATACATATACATACACACACCCATATAGTTATAGATATATATATATATATACACACTGATCTGCATACATATATGTATATGTGTGTGTGCATGCATATGTGTGTATACATTAATATTTCCTACCTAAATTCAATTCCCTAGATTCAACATAGAAATTTGCATTGTTTCCCAAAGGTGCCAACTCAATTTCTTTAGTTAATTCATAGAAAGTGAAAAAGAAAGTAAAACTAGTAAGGACACAAGTTTTTATAAAGCAGTTGCTGTGTGCTAGACATTGTGCTAAGGGTTTTATAAATATCTCATTAAACTAACAAGAATCCTGGGAAGGAGATGATATTATTGCCCCATTTTGCAGATGAAAAAATAGGCAGATAGCAGTTAAATGTCTTGTTCAGGGTCACATAGTAAATGTTTATGCTGTATTTGAACTCAGATCTTTTTTATTCTAGGTCTGGAATTTTTTCCATGAACCATCTAGCTGCCTCTAAGTATAACCTTTGCGGTACTTCCTCAGACTTAAAATTTAATCTTTTCCACCACAACACCTGATAACCTTTACAATGTGTCTTATATTTCTTTCTTAGTCTATTCATTGTTCCATGCCCAATCTCTACATAAAATGTAAACCCTCATATAAAAATGCATACCCTTCTTTCTTTCCAAGTAAATGAGGAGTGGTACATGAGAAAAAGCCCTAACTGGTCTCAGAGGCCCAGGTTTCATGCATGTGACTTTGTTTTTGTTTTTAAACATTTTAATTTATTATTTGTTTTTTTTAAACTTTTAAAAAAATTTTTTGAGTTCCAAATTCTCTCCCACCCACTCCCATCAACCACACACTCAAAAAGCAAGTGTCATATCAATTATACATGTGAAATCAGGAAAAAATATTTCCATATTAACTATGTTGCCAAACAAGCAAGAAAAATAAAGAAAATGAAAAAAAATTCAATATGCACTAGAAGCTCATCAGTTCTTTCTCTGAAGGTGGACAGTACTTTTTTTTTTTATCATACTTTGGAATTATCTTGGATAACTGTATTGATCAGATTAACCAAGTTTTCACAGTTGATCATCATTATAATATTGCTGTTTCTGTATACAATGATCACCTGGTTCTTCTCAAATCATTTTGCATCAGTTTGTATAACTCTTTTCATGTTTCCTTTTCCCCCCTGAAACTATTGCCCTTCATCATTTCTTATAGCACAATAATACTCTATCACAATCACATACCAGATCCTGCTCTTTCATTTCCCAATTTATGAGGAGCCCCTCATTTTCCAGTTCTTTGCCACCATAAAAAGAGCTGTTATAAATGATTTTCTACATACATATATGCAATCCTTTTTTTGCGTGTCTTTGGGGTTACAGACCATTAGCAGCAGTTTTCAGTTTTGTTTTATAAACTTGTAACAAAGGATGTTAAAATGTCCATTTGGTGTATGAGGAACAATCACTCTCCTGTTCCAAAAGAAAAGGTCCCCAGCATTAGGAGTAAAACCAAAAGAGTATAAAATGGATGAACAAATAATTTAAGAAGATTGAAAAGCTGAACATTAATTTCCTCTTGAACTAAATGTAGAGAGGAGTCGTTCTTCAAACCTTTATTCAAGCTCCTACTTAGAGCAGCATGTTTCCGACACAAAATACCAACTTATTAAACCTCTAAATCTAGGGGAAATGAGGTTGGTTACTGCCCTTCTCTTGCTACACTTTATGACAAGATTGCATCCCAGGCTTCTACAAGGGAGCTGCCCTTAATTAGTATCTGCAGCTGTGTCCTGTTGGAAAAAGAGAAACATCATTAAAAGGGCAGCTGTTTATAAGAACAGGCAAAGAAGATTCTGACATGAAGGGGGGAGATCAGACTTTTTTTTTGTTTATTTGTTTTAGGTTCTTTTTTTTTCATTCTATGTAACTGTTTAGCCCCATAATATAAAACATCCAACTACCAAGGAAATGAGCAAAGAATGAGTCAGTCGTACCTACTCCTTCTGGTGAGGAATGAACCTTAAGAATCTGAAAACAATCCCAGGGAGCAACTACTCAGGATTCTCCTGAGATTCAGAAAAAAGGCCAGAAAGAGAGTCTAATCCATGCTAGTAAAAATGTGAACACTGAGAGAATTGTTGGCAGTGCCTAGTACCTAATTACAAGGTATTTCCTTGTAGATCTTTCTTTGGATTTAAGAATTTTATTCTCCATCTCACTGTGTCTTGACTAGCATGAAGTAGGATAAAGGGAATTACTTCTTTAGAAGAAAAGGAAGACTGTCTTTAAGTCAGAAATCCTTACCTTGAAGCCCATAAGCTCATTTCATTTTGAGAACTGTATTTCTATTAGTGTGATGGGTTTCTTTTCTTATCATTGGTATTGAATTTTATGCATTTAACAATCTTCTTAGAAGCAGTTCATAGGCACTGGGGGTGTGCCAAAGTGGGGTTGTGCCAAAACAAACAAAAAAGTTAGGAATCCCTGCTTTATGTCAATTCATGATCATCCTCTGCCTTCAAGAAGCTTGTATTCTACTGTGTAGATACCACACATATGCAGATAAGTAAATTACAGATGATTTGAGGAGGGAGAGAAAACTTTTAGCCAGGGAGTAGACAGGTTTCCCCAAAAGCTAAGAAGTTGTAACTAAAAGTCAGTCAACAAGCATGTTTCTGATGCCTATTTGTATAGCAGGCACTGTGCTAAACACTGAAGACACAACAAAAAGCAAAGATACAAAGAAAGGAGCACAGCATACAAACGACCATATACAACCAAGAAAATCAACAGAAGAAAAGCACATTAATGAAAGGGAATAGAGAAAGACCAACTCTGCAAAAGGTGGGTTTTCATCTGGGCCTTGAAGAAAATCAGGGAAGCCAAGAGATGGAAAACATTCCAGTAACAAGGGACAGATAATGAAAGTGCAATGTGTTGGGAAATGTGTTTTGGATGAGGAATAACAAGGAAGCTGGTGTCACTGGACCACAGGTTACATTCAGGGGATTAAGGTGTAAAATGACTGGAAAGATAGTGAGGGCTTCAAAACAAGCAGAGGTTTTTATATTTGATCTAGAAGATCAAGACTGACTATAATTTACCGAATATTGGGGTAGCTTGGTCAAATCTATGCTTTAGTACAAATAATTCAGGAGCTGAATAGAGGATAGACAAGAAATACATTCTAGGCACAGAGTCCATTTGGGCAGATGCACAAAGGTAGATAATGGAATGTCAATCAAGTGTCTGCTATGTGCCATACAGTTTACTGGGGAAACAAAGACCAAAGACAGTTCCTACTCTCAAGGAGCTCACAGTCAAATGTGAGAGCTAAATATCTGTCTTTGTTTCCTTTTACGTGTTAAATTGCTGTTACTTTGGTGATACTAGCAGACTATGGATGAAAAATTTTTATTAATTTTTTTTCAAATGTCCAACTAGGCAAGGAAACTATTTTAATGAAGTTTGTTTTTTTATGAAAAAAAGAATGCATAGATATTTTTAGCCTGATACATTCTTTCGATGTATGATACATCCCCTGAGTTCCCTGATTAACTTTTGAACCAGAAGAACTAGGAATTCAGAGAACATTTTTGAAGGAGAGATAGCGAGCTGGGCCTGGAGTCAGGGAGTGTTTCACTTGTTTTGTTCATGTCTGACTCTTGGTGACCCATTTGAGGTTTTCTTGGCAAAGTTGCTGGGGTGGTTTGGTCCTGTTATAATATAGTCTCAGAATAAGCTGAGGTTGTTGATGTATTTTAAGAACAACAAAAAGAGTCAGTGTTGTTCTTGAAAACTAGACCTATTCAAAGGTCAAATGAGCTTGGGGGAGGTTGTGGGTTGCCCACTTTGAGATTGTTAAGCAAATTTTAGAGGACCACTTGCTGGGGATATGGTAAGGAGTTCTTAACTAGGTAAAGGTTGAACTAGATAGTCTCTAAGGTCCCTCCTGAGTCATATATTTCACAACTTGGCTACTTTCCTTCATTTTCAAAATTCTTTCAGGGGGTGATTATGACTGGTGTATTTATGGCCAAAAAGAACAGACTCAAATTCAGGAGAAAAATGAGTCCAAACTCTGCCATTGAAGTCAGGAGAGAATTGAGTACAAACTCTACCACTGATGCTTCCTACCAGTAACCTCTTTTAGAGGCAGTTTGCACATCTTTTCAATTGAGGTTCTCATGAGATCACGGGCATATGTAAGTCACTTTTCCAACTTTGAAAGGACAATGTTAAAATGAGTTTCACCTATTTTCTAGGTTTCTTTTTAATAGGTACAGGTAAGTGGAACAGTAGTTAGAGTCCTGGGCCTGGAGTCAGCAAGAGTCAGCTTCATGATTTTAGATCTGGCCTTAGATGCTTACTAGCTGTGTCACCCTGGACAATTTGCTTAAAGCTGTTTGCCTCTGTTTCTTCATCTGTAAAATGATTTAGAGAAGAAATAGTAGGTTTTACATGGTACATAGTAAACACTATATAAATATTAGCTGTTATTAGTAGTAGTACATGTATTATATATAACTATATATGATATATACAACTATACATAACATACACAACTTCAGTGTGTATAGTTGTGTTACTGTTCCAGAAACAATGGTAATGTTGATTTGATTAGGTTTTCCAAAGTACCAGATGGAAAATAGAGGATTGTGGCAAACACACTCAGCATTATCTCAACAAGGTACCTATGATACCAAAGATTAGAGTTTTGTTCCCAATTTATGTTTTCCAAAAGTGCATAACAAAATTTTCAGCTGAGCTTTAGTGAGATGGAATAACAAACAACCCAGAAAGGGACCCAGTTTCAATGTCAGTAAGAACCACCTGTCCTGATTCTACTCCATAAGAAAAATTTCTAAAGAAGTCAAGCAGATAACTTTTTTTTTGGTCATTTTGGTGTTTTTTTTTCAATTTATTAATTTATTTGTTTTCAGTTTTCAACATTCACTTCTAGAAGTTTTACATTTTCTCCCCCTTCCTCCCTCCCCTTTCCCAAGGAGAAATGCAATTTGATATGGGTTCCACACATACATTCCTATTAAACACATTTTCACATTAGTCATGTTGCATAGAAGAACTATAACAAAATGGGAGAAATCATGAGAAAGAAACCAAAAACATAACAAAACAAAAGAGAAAATAGTATGCTTTACTCTGCATTCTGACTCTGTAGTTCTTTCTCTGGATGTGGATGAATTTTATTTTTTCTTAGGAAAAATGCATTTAATAAAGGTTGTGTTCAGAAATGGAAAAAAAGAAATAGTAGGTTTTAGAGTATTAGGGAATTTTTATGGGACCAAGAGGAATGAGACTTCTTGGGACAACTGTATGGAATATTGGGTTAAAGACAGGAAGTCAAAGTGAAAGCAAAGACATGTATTAGTGTATTAAAGAGGACTGTTTGCTTATAGCAGCCACAGGTTTCTAGGGTACAGATTTAGATTTTGTATAACTTTTCATTCTCACTTAGAGGGCATAGATAATCAGCAGCCTTTTGTGGCAACCCAAGATAGGTAAGTGAACCATTTCCTGAGAGAGTTTTGGAGAAAGAGAATTTTTCAAGGGAGAAAAGGAGACTACTTGGAATGAACCTGGCAGAATTTATTATTGGAATAAGAAAACATTCCAAGTTCAAGGGCAAGAGACAAGGAGAGGTGACCAAATCATTTTAGAGTTATTAAAGTACCTTTAGATGAAACTTCAGTTGCCTCTTATCAAAGGACAACAAGTAGTTGTTACAACAGTGAATGGAACCTTCTGTTTTACGATGTTCTTGCATAGTTTTTTATATTATTTCTCCTTTAATAGTGGCTAAAGACCACTAGGCCATTAGGTAGTTGTAAAATTTCCACATTATTGATCAAAGATGTTGCAAAATTGTTGTGGTTCTGGTTTTCCTCCACAGGGGCAAAAATAATGACTTCTGTTTTGGACATGTTGAGTTTGTGAAACATCCATAGCATCATAACTATAAAGTAGAAAGGGGCTATATAAGCTTTCTTGTTCAACCACTTTATTCTGCAGATGTCAATATTGAAGTTAATCAGCCTGCCTAATATCATATTGTACTTATTAAGTATCCTACTAAGTGACATATACTAAGGACACAAGGACAAAGAATGAAACAGTTCTTATTTGTTCTTCTACACCTTGCTGATGTCAAATACCACCTGGTGATGTTGGACTGAAGTTCAGAACAGAGATGAGGACTAGATACGTTTTATTTGAATTAAGAGAAAGCAAAGGCATGAAAACTCGGCGAAAAGTAAGTATACAGAAGGACTTCGTAGTCAACAGTGTCAAAAGCTGTAGAAACATCAAGAACAATTAGTACTGAGAAAATGCCATTGGATTTTATAGTTGAAAGACCCTAGACAACCTTGGAAAAAGGACTTTCAATCAAGTCAGAAGCCAGATTACAATCGGTTTGGTAGTGAGTGGGAAGTGCAGGAATGGAGGCAATGAGTATAGATATCTTTCCTAGAAGTTTGACTGCTTTGAAGACTGTGGATAGTTGAAAGGACAAGGACTCAGAGGACATAGAAGGAAATGGTATAAAGGGTTCAAGTAGAAGTATTCTTTTTTTTAGATTTATTTTTAGTTTTCAACATTCATTTCCATAAGATTTTGAGTTACAGATTTTCTCCCCATCTTTCCCCTAACCCCACCTCAAGATACAGAACCTACTGAATATGGCTTCCCCCAGTCTGCTCTATTATCCTCCTCTGTGCTCCCTCTAACTTTCTAGTAGGACGAGATGGATTTCTATACCCCAGTGCCTGTATCTTATTTCCCAGTTGCATATAAAAACAATTTTTTTAGCATTTGTTTTTAAAACTTTGATTTCCAGATTCTTTCCCTTCTTTGCTCCTCACCCACCATCACTGGGAAGATAGGCAACTCATGTGTAGTTACACAAAATGTTTCCATAGTAGTTATATTGTAAATGGCTAACTATATTTCCCTCCATCCTATCCTGCACTCCACTTATTCTATTTTCTACTTTAACAATGTCCCTTTTCAAAAGTATGTGCTTCTAACTACCCTCTCCCACAATATTCCCTCCCTTTTATAGGCCTCCCTCTTATCCTCTTCTGCTCTACTTTCTTGTAGGGTAAGATATGCAAATGAGTGCATATGTTACTCCATTCTTACGACACGTTCAATATGAACAAGGTTGACCTGTTCCCTTTCACGATCCTGCTCTTCCTCTACATTGTAACAGTTTTCTCTCGCCTCTATTATGTGAGATAATTTACCCTATTCTGCCTCTCTCTTTCTCCTCTCATATTCCTCTCTCACCTCTTAACATTATTTTTTATATATCATCCCTTCCTATTCAGCTGATCCTGTGCCCTCTATGTGTGCATGTACATACATATACACATACGCACACATGCATTTATACGCACATACACCCTACATATGTATGTATGCATACATATATATTCCCTTCAACTATCCTTGTACTGATAAAAGTCTCATGAGTCACAATTATCATTTTTCCATGTAGTAATATAAATAGTTTAACTTTGATAAGTTCCTTATGATTTCTTTTTGCTGTTTATCTCATCATGCTTCTTGTATTTTAAAGTCATTTTTCTGTTCAGCTCTGGTTTATTCATCAAGAGTACTTGAAAGTCCTCTATTTCATTGAATGACCATATTTCCCCCTGAAGTATTATACTCAGTTTTGCTGGGTAGGTGACTCTTGGTTTTAATCCTAGCTTCTTTGGCCTCCAGAATGACATATTCCAAGCCCTTTATATTCCAAGCCTTTTAAACCCTTACTGTAGAAGCTGCTAGATCTTGTGTTATCCTAACTGTGTTTCCACAATACTCAAATTGTTTCTTCCTGACTGCTTGTAATATTTTCTCCTTACCTTGGAAATATGGAATTTGGCTATGATATTCTTAGGAGTATTCTTTTTTGAATCTTTTTCAAGAGGTGATTGGTGAATTCTTTACATTTCTATTTTGCCCTCTAGTTCTAAAATATCAAGGCAGTTTTCCTTGAGAATTTCTTGAAGGATGATTTCTAGGCTCTTTTTTGAATCCTGGCTTTCAGGTAGTGCAATAATTTTTAATTTATCTCCCCTGTATCTCTTTTCTATGTCAGTGGTTTTTCCAATGAGATATTTCACATTGCCTTCTATTTTTCCATTTGTTTGGATCTGTTTTGTAGCATCTTGATTTGTCATAAAGTCATTAACTTCCATTTCCTTCATTCTAATTTTGAAGGAATTAGTCTCTTCAGTGAGTTTTTGAAATTTCTTTTCCATCTGGCAAATTTGACTTTTTGAGGCATTCTTTTCCTCATTGCCTTTTTGGGCCTCTTTTGCCATTTGAATTAATCTGTTTTTTAAAGTGTTATTTCCTTCAGTCAGGTTGTTGACTCTCTTTTCATGATTTTCTTGCATCATTCTCATTTCTCTTCCCATTTTTTCCTTCACTTTTCTTACTTGATTTTCAAAATCCTTCTTGAGTTCTTCCATTGCTTGTAATCAGTTCATGTTTTTCTTAGGAGCTTTTGATACAGGACTTTTGACTTTGTTGACTTCTTTTGGGTCCATGTTTTGATCTTTTTTTGTCTGCAAAAAAGGATTCTGTGTTTTGAATGTGCTTCTTCTGCTTGCTCATCTTGTCAGCCAGTGACTTGACTTTTTAGTTCTTTGCCACAGTAGAACTCTGCTTCCATAATGGAGAGAGCTGTGCCCCAAATTGCTAGGGTTTTTGCAAATGTTGTCTGAGCTGTGAGGAAGGGGGCCTCTCTACAGACACCCCAAGTTTTGGCACACTGGCCACACATCCCAGGACCACCACCCATGACTGTGATCCACATCTAAACTGATCAATGAAAGAGTGATTACCCTCTGAATGGTTGCTTGGTCTTCCTACAATCTGCAGGCCTGGAGCTCTGAAGGGAGCCCCATAGCAGCAGCTACATTCCCTGTGCCTCCACCAGCTTTCACTCTGGGGGGAGGGGATGGACTGCGTTCTTCTCTCACCCAGTTCCAGTAGAGTTCCCCAATGACCTTTTGCTTTCTATGTGGTGTTTATGGTTTGAGAAGTCTGGAAACCAACACAGTCGTCAGTGATTCACTCTTCTGAAGTCACCTATGGGTGGTCTATGCCACTGATCGGGGCCACTGTATGGTCCCATACAGCTCACACAGGACTGCACTTGGTTCCAAGTCTGGTGTGATAGACCCTTCCTGTCAGCTTGCCAGGCTTCCTTCAGTGGAAGATTTGTCACTTTGTGGGTTTTGTAGCTCTAAAATTTGTTTAGAGTCATATTTTACAGGTATTGGAGATAGTTGGAGGAGGAGCTCAGACAAGTTCTTGCTTTTACTCCATCATCTTGGCTTCCCTAGATGTATTATTCTTGGCAAGGACAAGGGCAAGACTACCTCAGAGTCTAGAACAAAAGAGAAGAAAATGCAGTGTGATATTTATGCTGAACTATGGAGACAATAGAAACTCATGAAGATGGCCTCTTTTTTTCAGTAAAATGTAAAGAATGGTCATTTATCATAGGGCAGTGAAGAGCAGAGGAAATGGTATAGATAAACAACTTGAGAAGAAAAGAAAAACATTTTAGTTACCTGGAAGTCATCTTAGTGATCAGATTTTTTAAAAATCTCATTTTAAAAATTAAGTTGAGCCCTAGTATTTGAATTGCTTCCCCGGGGTCATATAGGTAGAACGTAACCATTCAGATTTGAGTCTAAGTTTCCTGACCTTTCTACTGTACCATGCTGTGTCTCCTATAATATCTTCTATCATTAGTTATGTGTGACAAAACCATTTAAAGTGGTTTCTGGAAAGTCTTAGTTGTCAAGATATGATTTAATTGAAGCATGGAAAAGGATAGCATTTATCAAGGTTGATATAATGGCTATGATGAAGGAGCCTTGCTCCCTATGTAGGATGTGGATTCAACTTGTACCTGACATTGAATTCTTGGCTGCCTTTACCTCTCTTGACTATTTCCTTCCTGTAACAGTGACCTTGAGAGTATTGAAAGACTGGCAAATAATTCCAGCAGCAGCTAGTATTTTCCCCATTCATGGCACAAGAACAGCAGGGGAGAATCAGTGCCTAAGTGTTATAAGATTAGATCGGATGGCAATGCCATTTCTAGGCTGTATCCCAAAGCTATCATAAATATGGGAAAAGAACCAACATGTACAAAATTATTATAGCAGCTCTCTCTGTGGTGGCCAAGAACTGAAAGTTGAGGGGATGCCCATTAATTAGGGGATGACTTAAGAAGCTATGGTATATGGTTGTAATGGAATACTATCATTTCATATGAAATGATGGGCAGGTGGACTTCAGGAAAACCTGGAAAATCTTGCGTGAGCTGGTGCTAAGTGAAGTGAGCAAAATCAGGAAATCACTATATACATTAACAGCAATGTTGTGCAATGACCAACTTTGATAGATTTAGCTCTTCTCAGCAATGCAATAAGCTAAGACAATTCCAAAAGACTCATGATGGAAAATGCTGTCCACATCCAGAGAAAGACTATGGAGTCTGAAAGCAGATCAAAGCAAACTATTTTTCCCTTTTTTGTTATTTTTTCTCATTGTTTTTCCCTTTGGTTCTAATTCTTCTTTACAATGTGACTAGTGTGGAAATATATTTAATATTATTGTACATGTATGGTCTATATCCGAATGCGTGCTGTCTTGCGGATGGGAGAGGGGAAGAGGGGAAATTTAAATCTCAAAATCTTATAAAAGGGAATATGGAAAACTAAAACTAAATAAATATATGTTAAAAAAGATTAGGGCTGATGGTCTTGAGGACACCATGACAGCCTTTTCTTAAGGGAAGCTGTAGTTTTTAGAAACCATTCACAGAAAAATACCTGCAAATCATTTAAAGTTATCACAGCTGTATACCCAAAGGTAATAATCTTCCCAACATTTTGTTTGTTTTTCTTCCTGTACCTGTGTACCCCCAAATAACCTATGTGCCCCAGATTCTGACATGCAAATCTCCTATTGGCCACTAAAATAAAGATACAAGTCCTACTCTCAGAAAGGCACCTTGGAGCATACCTTTCCAATTGAGTGGACCTGTGTCTCTATGCTCTCCAATGCAGAGTCATCATTATGAGAGTGAAACTGCCTCTCTTTTTCCTTTCCTCCTTCTCCTTCTTCCCTATCAGTTGCCAATAATACTTTATATTGAACTGACTCCCATTGTTTTTTACACTCAACATCTGAATTCATTATGGGGTTATTTTCCCTGACTTCTCTGACTGGCCCCCAAGCCTTCTTTTAAGTATAAACCAATTACCTAGACAACAACTTAACTTGTTGGTAGTTGTACCTATGGTGGGGAAATATGGTGGGGAAATATGGTGCCATGAGCCCAGTCATAGAAATCAAGGATCAGCAGGGGGACCCTGTGTCCTTCTGGGAGGGACTCTCTTATGCAAATAATTTTCACAAAACATTAAGGAGTGGCAGAAGTGAGCTGGCACCAAAGAAGAATCAGCATGATAGAGAAAAAGCCTACCAGAGAGCACAGTGAGCTTTTGTTTGATTGGCTTGCATTCAGTAGAAATGAGTTGTGAAATGACATATAAGCAGCCTTGGAAAAGCTTTTTCATGTCCCAACAGACCAGGGATGTTTCCCAGTCAGCTGCTCTAAACCATGCCAACTCTACTCCAGCCATTATCCCTACTTGAAACTTGGATTCTACCCCAGGAAGTAAGCTGGGCTGTCCTCTGTCTTCCTTTCCCAGAACTAATTCCAAAGCACAATACATAAAACAGTACACAATTTAGCCCTGCTTGTTTTCTAGCTCATTTTTAATGTTTTTACCCTGCCACCTTTGGAATGTAAGCTTCTTGAGGTCAGGAGCTGTTGGGTTCACTTGGACTTATATTCTTAGTACAAAGCCTGGCACAGAATATTCACCTAATTCTCTCTCTCTCTCTCTCTCTCTCTCTCTCTCTCTCTCACACACACACACACACACACACACACACACATTATAATCATCATCACCATCATCATCGTCTACTAACCTAACTGATTATACTTGCATGATAAGTTACTGTATTCTCTTCTAGTCCTTCTGTCTCTAATGCACTCTATGACTACTTTATACTTAGGATTTCTTTCTTTGGGAGTGGAATCAGAAACAAAGATATGCTCTCCATATTTGTTGTTATTCCATTATTTTTCAATGACCTCCAACTTTTTGTGACTCAGTTTGGGGTCTTCTTGGCAAAGATACTAGAGTGCTTTGCTGTTTCCTAATCTATCTCATTACAGAGAGACAACTGAGACAGTGTTAGATGATTTGCCCAGTAAGTAACTGAGGCTGGATTTGAACTCAAATCTTCCTGACTCCATGTCCAGCACTCTATATATTATAATATCTAGTAGTCCTTACCAAAAACAAAGAAAATAATGAATTAATAAATAAGTAAATAAATGAACAAAAAAAATAACTGAGAATTTATATTATGCTTTAAATTTGGCAAAATGATGTGCTTATCTACACAATCTCATTTGGTTCTCATGAGAATCCCGATTGTACTCATGTGGAAGCTGAAGCTGAAAGATAGGAAGTATCAGTGGTGGAATTTGGACTCAGGTTTCTGACTTTGAATCTGGAAGATTTTCCACTATATTGTATTTATTCTTTGTTCTTTTCAGCCATTAATGCACTAGTTCTAATCATCCCTGAAAAACAATGGGCTTTGACAATGAAGGAAAATATCAAAGTTGTGAAATGTGGGAATTGGGAGTGGAGGCTATCTAAGATATCTAGAGGCTATCTGGCTCAACCCTTACCTAGACAAGAACTCCTTACCATATCCCCATGACGTTGTCTTCCAGAATCTGCTTGACTACCTCCAGTGATGAGCAATCCACTACCTCTTTCAAGGCAGTTCATTTGACCTTTAAATAGTTCAAGTTTCTGTTGTTTCTAACACAATGCCAAGCTCAGCTTTCTCTGAGATTATTATAATAGGACTATACCACTCACGTTTCTTCTCTCTGTAAGTGCATAATCATTGCTTGTTGACTGACTCTCTCTTATCTGACGTTGCTTTCATCTTTTGTGTGTCTTTAAAATATTTGACTTGATTGATGAATTCATTCTCTGCAAATTCCCTTGGAGTTCTTTCAGGATCAACTATCTCACTTAAATGCCTTCCCCTTACCCCCAATCTTAGTCATTTCTGTTATATTTGTAGAATCTCCATCTTGAGAGCTTCCTATCACATCAATTTACCTCAGAACAGGATTGAGCCATTGGATGCTGCCTGTAGGTTTTTTCAACAAGTTCTTTGAAATCTGTTCCCTTTAAATCTCAGTGCATTTTAGATTATGAAAAGTCTCTACATTTTCACCATCTGTCCCTCATCTCTGCCTCCTCTCTCTACTTTTCTGTCTTCCTTCAAGTCCCAGATAAAATCCCCTTCAATATACAAGAAACTTCTTCTGAGTTTTCCTCAATGCTGATACACTTTCTCTGTTGACTATTTCTATTTTTTTCTGTATATGTTATTTTCTTATATTTATAGTTTGTATGCTGTTTATATCATAGTTATATATGCAAACTATGTTATAGTCTGTATACTGTCTCTCTGATTAGTCTGTGACTCCTTGAAAGCAGGGATTAGCTTTTCCTTTCTTCGTATCATCAGTGCTTGGCATGTTGAAGGTGCTTAATCAATACCTTAATCAATAGGGCAGCTAAGTGACACAGTGGATGGATCACCAGGCCTGGAGTCAGGAAGACCTGAGTTCAAGTCTGGTCAGAAACACTTACTAGCTGTGGGAACCTGGACAAATCACTTAACTCTGTTTGCCTCAGTTTTCTCATCTTAAAATGAGCCAGAGAAGTAAATGGCAGAACCACTTCATCATCTTTGCCAAGAAAACCCCAAATGTGGGAGTCATGAAGTCAGACATGACTGAAACAACTGAACGAAAATGACAATTAATACCGGTTGAATGATTAACTGATTGTTGACCTTCAGAAACTTTTTGATGGGATTTGTCATTTACCTCCAAGTTTCTCATTACTTCTACCTCAGAAATTTGTTGCTTCTTTTCATTAAAAAGTCTAGACTATTAGTTCCCCTTGTCTGTTCCTCTTCTTCATAAGAGATGAAATTATTATTAAAGCAAGTTATAAAGTCAAGCACCATTCTCTCTCTTTATCTATCTGTCTGTTCATCCATCCATTTGTCCTATCTATCTATCTATCTATCTATCTATCTATCTATCTATCTATCTATCTATATCTATCTGTGTGTGTGTGTGTGAGAGACAGACAGAGAGCTTCTGCAAATGTCTGCATGGTTCAATCCTTTAACCCAAGAATACTGTACTTCAATACATGACAACTGAATTAATCATCTGATCCTTACAGGTGGTCTACAGTCTGCCCCCTACAAATATCATTTCTGTTTTTCCTTCTATTGAGCCGAACAAAAATATTTTCCTCCATGTACCTCCCTCCAGTTATGAACTTCATAACTCATGGGATGTAACAGTAACACTGTGGGAGTCAAACATGTCTCCTTGAACTAGACATTCTAATATGTCTTCTGTTGCCTTTGTACAGCTCTACTTAGATGCAAAAGTGGCTGACAAAATTGAACTCAATGGTAGTAATGCAAAACCAAAGTCCCAGCTGTCAGTTTGGACAAAGGACTTTGTGTGGGGCAATAAGAATTCAGGAAGACAAAAAGATTGTCAATGCTGCCACTCTCCCTCAGGTATTGCTTCTTGTCTCTTTGGGGTCTATTGGAACTTCAATTCAATTTTTAAGGCTTCAGAACTACCTGCCAAGGATATGTGAGTATAGAAAGGAATTTACTCAATCCAATCTAACCAGAAGAGAACACTGTCATGCTTTTGCAGAAAAAGAAAAGGGGTCATTAAAAAAAGATTTGAAATTGACCTGAGGAACTCCTTTGTTTATTCTTTTGTGGTTGTGGGCCAGACTCTTCAAAAAGTGGAAAACATTCTGATTAGCCATAGGCATGTTGGTCTAGCTTTTTTTTCTCCCCCTATCTCTTCCTCCTCCCCACCCCTTCTCTCTATCTGTCTCATTCTGGGTCAGTCTACATCTCTCTGTCTTTATCTGTCTCTATGTTTCTGTTTCTCTTACACACACACTCTTCATTTTGGGAAGAAAAATACTAGCAGTAGCTGATGACAGCTCCAGGAGATGGCATGAGCATTTCAGAAGTGAAGCAAATGGCAGCTTCTGGGAAAGAGTGACGACCCCAGAGTGCAACAGCAGGGCTGAACAACCAGTTGCTTGGAGACAAATCTGTCAGAAGTGACCTAATGTAGCCCTAACAAAGCATATGCTATCTGGAAATCATGCTTCTCCCCCCAGGATGGGAAACTGCACTACTCTGACTTTGGGAAAAGGAGAGAGAATCACCCTACTAGATGAATTTTCTCTTTTTATTTACTTTGCTATTTTGTTCAAATAAATGATTAGTTATTTGAATTCCTGACTGGTCTGTTGGCAGAGAATAAGATGGAGGGGGTTCAATTACATTTGTGAAACTATGGTTAGTTACAACACCCCATAACCTGTATTAAGGGATTCCTTGTGTCACTATGCATCTCTGAAGCCATGGCTCTTACAACTGTCTGTTCTTGGATGTGGTCTCCCATTAGTGGTGAAACTTCTGTTATTTTTCTTCCCTCACTGTTCTGTTTCTCACATTACTATTAGCAAGACACATGGAAATCCTATAATTCATAAGGATCAACATGTTCTCAATTCCTAGACACTACTGTCTCAGCCCTGTAATAAAACATTACCTGACTTTTACTGATGAGCAAGCCATTTGGCAAAAAGTTCAAATTTCTTAAGAATGATGCCATGCAACCATTTGTCTGTTAGTTACACTAAAGGGGGTAATTTCTTTGAATACAAAAGCTGTTTGCAATTTTCCAGCAGCTGCTGAACTAAACACATTAGCTGCGCCGTAATACATTTTGAAGCCATACCAGAGCATGGATGTCATTTCTTGGTGACTGATTCAAAATTCACTCATTGCTGCAGCCCCCCTGGACATGGGTGTGATAGGAGATAATTTTGCCATCTCTATGCATGGTCACTTACGGTCACAGAATAACTTTAGGACATGCAGTTTACCTTGATTTATGGAATTTTGCCAATAGTCTGGCAAATGTATCACTGCCCTTTCCTACCTGGAATTCAAAAGTTCTAATTCATTAATGTCCTAGCCTGCATTACATGGAACAATTTGAGGGGATTTGGAGTAATTTGATTTATTGCATAGTTAGCAAATACAGATAACTCAAGACAAGGCTCAATCTGGCTGTTACCTCCTGCTTATAGAAGGCCTTTCCTGATTTCTGTCCCCGCCCCCATCCTTAATAAAGTTTAGAATGTTCTTTTTATTTCCTTCTCTATGTATGTGCTTCATCTCTCCAGTAGAACAAAAACTCTTTGAGGGCTATTTTGTATTTATCTAGTTCTTAGCATATAGTCATTCATAAATGAATGAATGGCAGTAGAGAGTTTGAATATTTTAAATTTATGCCCACAATGAAATATGAATAGAACACGTAGATACACATTCAAAATGGTGAAATTCATTTAGAAAGTACTAAAGTAATTATAATGTCCAAAGTAACAAGGTTTAGTTTGTTGCTTGTTTGTTGTTCATCCTTATTATCTTTCTTTTTTGGTCTCAGAATGTCTATTATTTTTCCTTACCAGCTATGGTAATCAAAGGTTTTAAGATGGATACTAAATAATTCTTCACCTCCATTGTTCTTGTTGCTGCGGGACTTCCTTCTCTGTGAACTTGTCTGGTTCATCTCGAATTCTGAATTTTGGTGCTAGCTTCCTCTTTGCTGAACTGGAATTCCTGAAATAAAAAAAGCATGCTCTCTCTGCTGTAATCCAAGAGAGATCGTGGGCTAGATGGATCTGGAATGGATCTTAAAGACCGAGTCCAACCCCCTCATTTTAAATATGAGAAAACTTAAGAACCTAAGAGATGAAATAACCTTCAAGGTCACACAAGGGGAAGGGAGGAGAAGAGGGAGAGTGATCTCAGGTGAACCAATTCCAAACCCACTGCTTTTTCATTTCCACTTAATGACAGGACTATCCCTATTTGCCATCTCTTGGGTTCTTTTTTTTCTGTCTGAAACTTAATCAAGTAATTTCAATTAAGCCTAGAGTCATGGACTGGATGGTTTTTTATATATATGTCCACCATTGCAAATTGAAACATATTGTAATAAGATATTTTTAAGGAACTTAGATATTAAGTGACTTGCCTTGGGATACACAACCATTATGTGTCAGAGACTGATCACTGAATTTTTATATATGACATTTGTATTCAATAAATGTTCAAACGTCTATATACTTACTCGTTTAAGGTACGTAGAGTCTTGTACATAATGCACAGCAACAGACTTTGCTGAGTTTTTTTATATTGATGAAAATCCTATGATTTCACCAAATTGAGTAAAATCCTTTCTTCACAGATGTACAATAATTAAATTCATTTACAAAGAAAGAAGAGGCTTGGAAAAATCTCTATGACAGAAGTAATTAATATGTCCAAAACAAATAAGGAACAGAAGTTAGCTTATAAGACTTTGAGTTATTCCCCAAGAGACAAGCAGTTTTCATTTACTTGAATGGTCTCTTATTTCCTTCTCTAGCTCATTTTACAGCTGAGGAAACTGAGGCAAATAGTGACTTGCCTAGAGTCACACCACTAGTCTTAGGCTGGGTTTGAACTCATGAAGATGAGTCGAGTCTTCCTGATTCCAAGCCTAATGCTGTATCCAGTATATCACCTAGCTGCCATTGGGAACACATTGTAGGAATTTAATAAATAGTTATTAAATTATATTGGGCATGTAGGTGGTACAGTGAATAGAGCACTGGGCCCAGAACTAGTCAGTACTCTAGCTGTTAAAACCTTGGCAGGTTATTTAACCTGTTTGCCTTAATTTCCTCATCTGTAAAATGAAGACAATAGTACCACCTACCTTCCAGGGTTGTTTTGAGGATCCAATGAGACAATATTTGCAATGATGCAAAATTTTGCAACTCATATTAAGTGCTATATAAATATAACTATTGTTAAATGGAATTGAATATTGCTTATAAGCAACCTTCATCAAAGGAAAATGGCTAATGTCATTTTAGGGTGATGGATAGGAGTTATTGTCTTCCTGAAAAATGATGTAAGGTAAAGTGAAGGGAAGCAGAAGAAGAGGGAGGATAACAGACAGAAAAGGTGGGAGAGAGAGAGGCAGAGATAGAGGGAGGGAGCAGAGGAGAGAAGGGAAGAGGGGAGGAGAGGGGAAGACAGGGAAGGGGAGGAGAGGGGACGGGAAAAAGAGAAAGATCTTGAGGTACCTATAGAGAAACACAGGGAGATAAAGAGGCTCATTAAGCTCATACAAGTATAAAAGGTACACACAGCCCAAAGTAATTCTGGTCTTGAAAATGTCCATCTGGTATTTGCCAAGACCCTGAGACATAGTAAAGTAACTCTCTAAAGAAAGCTAAATGTTCTCAACATTTCTCAGAGAAGTGCTTTAGTTCCACAAGTCTGAAAACATAGCATTCTCCCTACCTCATTTTTCATAGCAATAACCCTATTAAATTGCATCTCCAGCAAAATTCACATTACCTCTTATTTTACGCAAATGTCCTTCATTTTCATGGAGTAACAGTTCCCTCTTGTGGCCTTTGCAGATACTGTCTCTAAAACTTTTAAAATCCATATTTTGTTTTTGTAACAATATGTGAATCCTTCTAGGCATTTGCTTTATGTGCCAAATGAAATGAACTTAAATATTAGCTTTATTGTGCAAGTCTTTCACCTATTACCAGCCAAACATTCCTGAAAAGAGTTTTATAAGGCAAAAGTATATAAAAGTTTATGTGTATAAAGTTTTTTTAAATTTTGGGGGAGGGAAGGAAACCTACATCCAACTCTTTTTTTTTTTACTTGCCCAAGATTATATGCTATTAAGTATTAAGTGTCTGAGGCCAGATTTGAACTCGGGTCCTCCTGATTCCAGTGCTCTATTTACTGTGCCACCTAGCTGCCCTGGCTAATGCATATTTGAAAAAATAAGGCTGCTAAGTTGTGTAGTGGATATAGAGCTAGACTTCAAACAAGGAAGACCTGGGTTCAACCGCTACCTCTGATACTCAGTAGTTTTGGAAACCCGGGCAAGTCATTTAACTTCCCTCAGACTTGGTGAAGTGGATGGAGTGCTGGCCCTGGAATCAGGAAGCCCCGAGTTCAACTCAGACCTCAGATACTTACTTAGCTGTGTGACCCTGGGCAAGTTACTTAACCCTGTTTGCCTCAGTTTCTTCATCTGTAAAATAAGATGGATAAGGAAATGACTAACTAGTATCATTGAAAAGAACATTCCAAATGGGGTAATGAAGAGTAAGTCATGGATAATTGACAAACTAGCAACAAAAATGTGGATAATAATGGCATATATTTTATAGGGTTTCTGTTAGAATCAAAGTGCTCTGCAAACCTGAAGTGTTTTATACATACATATATATATACACACACATATATATGAGCTAAGTATGATTATTACATGATTATTTCTATATTTAAAAAATGAATATTCTTTTAAAATACATTTTTTCTATAATATATGTTAGAAGTTGCATAAAGGTTTAGGTGAGTTTGACTGAGTTTAGGTGCAGTTGATAGAGTGGAAGGAGTCTTGTTTCTAACATCAGAAGTTTGTTTCAAGTCCCAGTTTTGTTACTTAATGCCTGTGTGAACCTGGGTAAATTAACCTTTCTGAGCTAAAATTTGCTCATCTGTAAAATGACAGGTTTGGATAAAACAAGCTCTAAGTTCCTTGCCAGGAATGAATCGATGATTCTATGAATATCCATATGTAATGGAGGTGGAATAACATATGAGGCCCTTGAAGTAACATTGGGATATTCTCAGCTTTGCTATATTTCAAATGACCATGTGGCATCTTGGAGGTGGGGAGAATAGGTTTCTGGCACGTGTGACTGAGGAGCTTACATGGTGTCATTGTAATTAGCTGTGAAGTCGGCAATAACTAACACTGTAGGAGCTAATGAATCGTACCTCACCAGCTGTTTGCTCATCTTTATCTTGCCTTTGTGGGACTCCTTATAGCTTGTCTTGAGAGTGTGACTGAACCTCAAACCCAATCATGGCGATTGTGTGCATGTACCTGTCTCTTCCTCTTTGTATCTATTATTTCCTGATCTTTTTTCTTTTTTGGTTTATTTTATTTTATTTTATTTTATTTTTATTTTTATTCATTTATTTATTTTCTTGTTTACATCATTAATTTCCACAAGATTTTGAGTTACAAATTTTCTCCCCATCTTTCCCCTACCCCCACCCCAAAACAGGTATCCTACTGCATAACCCCTCCCCCAATCTGCTCTCTCCTATGTCCTCCCCCCTTC
>CM053600.1:170240316-170256077 GCA_028646575.1 Pseudocheirus occidentalis
TCCTCCTCCTCTTCATCCTTCTCCTCCTCCTCTTCCTTCTTCCTCCTCCTCCTTCTCCTCCTCTTCCTCTTCTTCCTCCTTCTCTCTCTCTCTTCTTTCCATTTACCCAAAGGAGTATAAACCCTGTTAATTTTAGTGTCCTTCAGTGAAGCCCAAATTATCTGGTGGCCCCCAGTTGTGGCTCTGCATTAGTCTCTTAATGGTTGGCCTCCTCCACTCTTTTCTCTCTCCAACATATCCTTTAGGTTAATCTTCCTAAAGCATACTGCTGATTGTGTTGTGCCAATCCATTGTTTAGGAATGATCAGTAACAATGGATTACATTTATATGGTGTTTGGAAGGTTCCAAAGGGTTTTACATATGTTTATTCACAATATCCATGTGTGCTCATTTTACAGATGAAGAAACAGAAGCAATGAAAGTTTAATGATTTGCCCAGAGTCACACAATGAGTAAGAGTCTGAGGCAGGATTCGAACTTGGGTCTTTTTATCACTCTGCATTACTCCCCTTTGCTGTCTTCACAATGGCTTCATATTGGCTAGTGATCAAAGAATGTAACAAACAATGGAGGAGCCATCCATATTTGTGTAGACAAAAATGCAGTTCAGGGCATTGTATACATTTCATGACTTTTGATCACTCTACACACAATCTTGTGTTGTGTAACTATGCACATATTTATCTCTTATCCCCTACTAGATTATAAATTCACGAGATTTTTATTGCTGTTATTCAGTCATTTTCAGTTGGGTCTGACTCTTTGTGACCTGCCTTTGGGTTTTCTTGGTAAAGATACTGATGTGGTTCGCCATTTCTTTTTAAAAAAAACTTTATTTGTCTATTTATTTATTTATTTATCTATTCACTAATTAATTAATTAATTCATTTATTATTTATTTATTCATTCATTCATTTATCTATCTCTCTATCTCTCTATTTATTTATTTACTTATTCATTCATCTATTTATTTATTTATCTATCTATTTATTTATTTATTTTTCGTTTCCAACATTCATTTCCACAAGATGTTGAGTTACACATTTTCTCCCCATCTTTCCCCTACTCCCACCCCAAGACATCAACCCTCCTGAATACTCCCTCCCCCAGTCTGCTCTCCCTCTAATATCCTCCCCCATTCCTCCATATCTAGTAGGGCAGGATGGATCTCTATACCCCAGTGCCTATATACCTTATTTCCCAGTTGCATGTAAAAAACAAACAAGCAATTTTTTTAAACATTTGTTTTTAAAACTTTGATTTCCAGATTTTTTCCTTTCTCCAGCTCATTTTACAGATAAGGAAATATGGCAAACAGTGTTAAGTGACTTGCCTAGGGCCACATAGCTAGTAAGCATCTGAGGTCAGATTTGAACTCATGAAGATGAGTCTTCTTGACTCCAGGCCCAGCCCTCTTCCCACTGTACCACCCAACTGTCCAAGCGTATGAGGACAGGAGTCATTCAGTTGTGTATCTTTTTTTTTCATTTTCACTTTTAGAATTTTTCAATTTTATGATCAAATTTACTTAAACATTTATGAATGATTGATGAAATGACTTAGGGAGGAGCTGCCTGAGGTTACATTGTCAAAAGTTAGGTATATAATTAAGTGACTTGCTCAGGGTCACATAACTAGTGTCAAGTGTCAAATTTAAACTCATGTCTTCCTTTTTCCCAATCCAACATTGTATCTCTATTATACATGATCTGTAATTCATTTACTCTTTCTAATTCATATGACATATTTTCTGTTCAAAATCATGTGAGTATGTAACATGTGAGTATGTAACATGCAGTTTTATGCAGTTGTACTTAATATGTCTACTGTATTTTGAGTTCTGCTTTTTAAAATGTGCATTATTCCATGATTCCCATCTTCCTCTGGGCCCTAACTTCTATAGTCCCTATATTTATCATTCTCTATGACTAGTGTACCATTGTCATCCTTTTAAAGCATTTCCCAACTAATAGGCTATTGGGTGATTCCTTGTTTTCCGATATTGCTCAACTCCCATTTATATGGTACTTTAAGTTGTTCATTGTGTCTTCCTTATGATGACTCCATGAGGAAGGAATAACGGAAGCATTCTGAAACCCATTTGAGAGATGATGAAATTGAGGCTCAGAATGCTGAAATGACTGCCCAGGGTCACTCAGTAAGAGATACAACTATGACAGTCATTTTTCAAACTACAGTTTCTTTTCTTTTTTTAAATTATCAAGAATTTATTTTTTTCCTCCCTCTATTTCCCTCACCACTGAAAAAAGAAAAACAAAATTTTGTAAGAAATAAACATGGTCAAGTAAAACAAATTCTCATTTTGCATAATTATCACCTCTCTGTTAATAGGCAGGTGACACTCTTCATCATCAAACCTTTGAAAGTACCATCAATCATTGTGTTGATTAGAATCTTTGTACAAATTGTATTGATTTTCCTTTTAGTTATCTCCTTGGGACCTTTTCCAGGACAATTTCACATCTCTTTTTCTGTCTATGTTTCTGTCCCTGTCTCTTTTTCTCTCTTTATTTCTATCATTTTCAGTTATATTTCTGTCTTCATCACGTAAGTGCCTAGAACACTGAACACAATTTGAACTCAGGAAATAAAGCTGAATGAATGAGTAAATAGGTAGGCCTTTGTAAAAATAAACCAAGGGATCATTGGGTAAAAGTCAGAGTGAGACTAAAGAATAATGCTCTCTGTATTCCACCATTTTACAAATACAGTAACTCAAGCAGGAGGAGGCCAAATGATTCCTTAGGGTCACATAATAAGTTAGGGCCAGCCTTGGATGATAACTGCTCAGGCCTAGAGTTTCCAGTTGGCTGCTTAGTCACAGAATTTTTCTTCTTTTCAGCCTTCAGTCATGGCTCTCCCTCTAGATTGAAAGACAGATGCACATATGGAAGATGGTGCGTATAGTGTGACGAGGGAATGAGAGAGCCTGGTCCCATCCCATTTCCACAGACCCTTAACAAGTTCAGCTATGCTCAACATCCTTCTTTATCAATTTGGCCCATTTCATGATCTTTCAAGGTAAAATGTGATCCTCCCTCCAATTTATTACCATAACTACAGGGAGGTTATGAAGATTACTGATGCAAGACACAAAATGCTTGAAGCTCCCCAGAAGAAAAGCCCTACATAAATATAAAGCATGATTATTTCTGCCACTAGCTTCAGGACTGAATTTACCAACACATCTTTCACAGGCTGCTGAGCCACTGGCAAATGATATACATTTTTTTGGTCCCTACCTGAATAAGAGTGAGAAAGGTCTTCCTCTGGAGAGCTTGATCATTTGCTCAATTTAAACTTTGTTATTTATGAGTAAGATTAATTTCAGTTGGAGAACAAATAAACAAAAATATACTCTGGGTATCAAAACAGGAAAATCATTATAGAAGGAAGGAGGAAAATACCAATAATGTGAATGTGTCTGTGTGATCTGTAAAAGAAGAGTGATTATTTTCACTCATACAACCAATCAGCATACATTTATTGAGCATCGATTATATATATCAGGGAAAGCTGAAGACAAAAAAATGGACAGTCTCTGTTCCCCAGGGCCTTCTCTTGAATTGGGAAAAGCAAGAATACATATAAGTAAGATCAGAATATAGGAACAGGGATCAGAGCTGTGATTTCACTGATCAAGGGAACTTCCAGATGCTGAATTTCCTTCTGCCAATGTTGGTTTGAAATTTCTATGCAATGTATTCTAAATGATTTTCTCATAGTTTGTGTGTGTCCAAGGTGAATTCAGGTCTTCTGGCTTTGAGGTCAACTTTCCATCACTACATCAGTGGTGTTAAATTTAAATAGAAAGAGGATGCCAATAAACCACATATAAGGATACTTGTGCCCCACGTATTGACGTAACCTCATAGTAATATCATCTATGTTGAATTGTATTTTTATTTATTTTTGTTTCACATTTCCCAATTAAATTGTAATTTGATTTGGATTGCATGTGGGAGTGGTATGGGCCACATATAGCCTGTGGACCGAGTATCTGACACTTCTACATCATATGCTGCAAATAGTTTCGTGGCAGAAGTGCTAGCACCTGCAGGGAGTTGGAGAGCATCAAGAGAGACCTTATCCATCTAGAAGTTGGAGCTTAAGCTGAGTGTGTTGAATTGTATGGATATTGCTGGCCTGTGCTGGCTGCCTTAGTTTCCATAGGTCTAAGTTTCCCAATCTGTAAAACAAACGAATTGAGGTAGATCACATTGTGGTATGCTTCCTTTTAGGAGGTAGGCCCACTTCCTTTAGGGCTGATCCTTGAAGGAAAAGTGAAAAGAAGAGATAAGGAATGAGTGGAGACAGAGTGATGCAGAGATTGTGATATTAACAATACTAGACTATTGCTTTTGCCTCTTGTAAAATGTACATGAGGCATTTAGGGGGTGCAGTGGATAGAGTAACCACCCTGCACTCAGAAGGATCTGAATTCAAATCTGGCCTCAGATACTTACTATCTGTGTTACCCTGGACAGGTCACTTAACTCTATTTGCCTCAGTTTTCTCATTTGTAAAGTATGCTGGAGAAAGAGGTGGCAAACCACTCCTATACCTTTGCCAAAAAAACCCAACTGGGGTCATGAAGAGTCAGTTATGACTGAGATGACTGAGCAAGAATGTGAATGACTTGAGGGTAGGGACTACTCCATTTTTGCCTTTTTATTCTTGGCAAAGGATCTTGTACAGAGTAGGCACTTAACATATTTCATTGAATTGAATTCTCTCTGCATATAAGGAGGGAAAAACCTTAGAGTATCAAGAAAGGAAATGACTGCCTCATTTCCCTCTTTCCCTCGCCTAAGCCTTCCACCAGAAGGGTAGACACTGTGTCTTAGCACACTGCCCACACATTCTGTGCTGCCTGTGGAAGCTCCGAATAACCATACGCTGGCTACAAACTATGGAGTCAAAGAAGATGCTTTTAGGAGAAAAGATCAGCCTCTCCTCTGAGACTGGCCTTCTTCTCTCAGTAATCATGGAATCAGTGGTAAGGTTTACTATTCCTACCAGATTTCCTTTCATCCAGAGCACAGTTCTCTGTGGAATAGTAAGGGCTAGGTCTTCTCAGAAGCAGAGAAATGCCCTAAAGATTTGTGTCCCCAAAGAAGGTTGCAGCATCTTTCATAATGGTTTTACTAGTTGCTATGGACAAGGATATTCATTGTAAGAACATTCATTGGTGCTGGGCCTCTTCAGATGAGCTGGGCTAGTCCTCAGATGACAGACAGAATTTGTTCTGTAAACAAAATAGAAGCCCTTTTCTACTTGACAGGATCTGTCGCCAAAGTTTGAATTTATCTGGTACAACAACAGAGATTAGAGTTCTCTTCATCCCATGATAAGGCTATGGAACAAGGAAGGCTTCAATGGAATGGATATTTTCTAGCAAAGAATACCTTGTTCTAACTGTGACTTACATATTTGCCTGCTAGGTAAGGCACTAAAATTCATCTGTGATTAAAAAAATCCCATCTAATTTCTTATTGTGCCCATTCAGCCAGACTCAGGAGGGATAATAGATTTGAGCTGAAAGGTATCTTAGATGCTGTTAAATGCAACTTCTTTATTTTACAGATGGAGAGACTGAGACTGAGAGTTTAGTGACTTGTCCAAGGTGGTAGAGCTAGTAAGTCTCTGAGGTGGAATTTGAAGCAGGTCTTCCTGATTACAAGCTCAGTGCTATATACCATGCCACTGTTGTTGTTCAGTAATGTTTTGGTCATGTCCCACTCTTTGTGACCCCACTTAGGGTTTTCTTGGCAGAGGTACTGGGGGGGGTTCCTGTTTCCTCTTCCATGCTATCTAATTTCTTTAATATAGTCCCTTGATTTTTACCAAGAAGGAAACAAGTATCAGAGCAAAGTAACTTGTCCAAGGTCACACAGGTAGGATGAGAACCAGAATTTGGACCTTGGGTTTCTACCTCTAACTTCAAAATTTCCCCCTGTATGGTACTGCCTTCTCTCGAAGGGATGCTCCAAATTTGAATGAAGGTAGAAATATAGTGTTTCGTGACAATGCATCCTTTGTTGCTTTTTTTTTTGCAAATAGACTACAATTCTTACCTTCACAACACAAAAAAGTGAAATTTGTCTTGTGAACAAATGTCTTTTTTTTAGACATTTGCCTGAATTTGGGCTGCATAGGGAGCTATTATTATTAATTTTTGTCATGGTCAGAACAAGAATGCATCACCACCAATGTAATTCTTTTTTCTAGTGTGGAAAATTAGCTCTTTGTAAGTGAATTTGACATATATTATACAAATAAACCTCAACTGAATAATTGAACAAAGGGGATGGAAAAAATAAATACAATGTTTATCTACTGTTTCATTATTAAATGATACATCTTATTCAAGCATTCTTGTAAAGTTAATACATTATGTAGTAACTTTCATTAATGTATAATATCACGTTGACATACAGATTTTTATATTTGTTATGTATTCTATGATCGGAGCTAGTCCAGATTTTCCACTTCATGTTGGATCGAGAAGGGAGTTATAGAATTCTAGGCTGGAAATGCAAAATACTCATAGGTTTAAGTACTCCCAAGTAGGAGACAGAACGTTTTTCACAAAACCCTTCATTTGGAGCCACTCCAATTCTCCTGCTCCATTGCTCCAAGGACATTTTCCTTATTTCAATTGGAGATAATCAGAGGCCTTCCAAAATGACATTCCACAATTAGCAAATGGAGTGTTGGAAAAAATGGCTTAACCCAAAAGCATCAGCATTCTCTCTTTAGAATCTGACTTTGCAGAGCTGTGACATCCTAAGCCTGGAGGAGGCCCCTCTCTCACTCAACAGATGGCCTATCTATCATAGTGGCCAATGAAGGCCCATCCATCCATTCTTTGAGGTGTAATGGATGACAGGTAGCATCCACTCAATAAATTATTTTTATTATTTCTATTCTAATTTAGTTATTTTATAATTTGATGTATTTGTAATTTAACTATTTTATAATGTTTCTATTCTAATTTAACAGATCTGTAATTGTTTCTTATTCAAGTCTTATCTCCCAAATGAACTCCTTGAATGCAGAAAACTCTATACTGCATTTTCCTCAACCCTGTATTTCTTAAACCCTCTTCAATATGTTGGGTACATAGTTCAGTGGCATTTTTTTACTTGTCTTTTTGACATTGAACTATTGTTACTAATTCTAGATTTTGCTTTTAATTTGTTACCTTTTTCCTCAGGTATAGTTCAACATTCCCAAATATAAAGCTAGAAGAGGCATGAGAAGCAATCTAGTTCAACTCTTTTATTCTGAAAAGACCTAGAGAGATTGTGATTTACCTAAGGTCACACAGGGAATAATCCGTAAAGCTGGGGTTCAAACCCAGATTCTCAGAATCCAAATCCTATATTCTATCCACTATACCACACTGATAATTTTTTGAGAGGAAAAGGAACAATTAAAAAAACATTGTTACAAAATATATTTCAAAGTAAATATAATCTTTGTAATCCATCCAAACATCAGTTATATAGTTCAGTGGATCAATAAGCTTATTGATATGAGCTGCTGTCATTCCATGCCATTCTTATTCATGTACTCCAGTCAACATTCCACTGAGGTCCCATCCAGTTACTGAAGGTATTCCTCCCTTTGAATCACTTCCAGTTTTGAGTCTTTGTTGGTTGTGATGGACCATAATTTATAGTATTTGCATCACTATTGGCGATATTGATGATAAAACTAGCATCCCTTGTGTTGGGGAGCAGCAAGGGATTGTTGAAATTACTGTGTAATTTTTATCAAATTTTAGGAAATTATATTCTATTGTACCCAAACCCAAATCCCAGGTCACTACACAACACCTGACTTGTGGCCCACCATTAAGCCCCTCTTGTATTTCTGTCATTGTCCCTGTTTTATATTTTAGTTTGAAATTGCTTAAGGCATGTCTGGGCATATTTCTCCAGGTGTTCTCTGACTCTGTCTCCCCTAATCAGTATTTCATATTTTCTCCCTGAATTATTATAGTGTACCAGGTCCATTGTGGTGCAAGGATCTTATCTAGGTACCATCTTGTCCTGCCCTTCTGACGAAGCAAGGCCCATCCCCCCCTCTGCCAGGAACATGACCTGGGCCTGTTCTGGGAAATTCCAGTCTTCCTCATCCCATGCTCCTCTACCCTGTGGCTTCCACCCAGTTCTGAGAAAGACCCTCATTTTGAAAGGTTGCACCCCTGAGTCATGTGCCATACTCCCCTGAGTCACATTTTAACCACATTTGCTTCTGTAAGTCACAACTTCTGCTAGCTCCCCCCCTCCCTATTATGATTTTGTAGTTTTAGTCTTTATAACCAAGATCTGAATTTCCAGAAATCATTACTTGTTTGAGTGCTGAACATTCAGGTAGTTGCACACTTAATCAATAAATCCACATCTAAATGTATCTTGAACCCAGGTCTTGGCTTACTCTTATTCTCTGCACAACATTTATACAGCAAATCTATCCCAACTCTTTCCCAACTCTTATCCATTTAGAGGTCACTCAGCCAACAAACTTTTGTTAATCTCCTACTATTTTCTAGGCATTATACTAAGTGTCGGGGATACAAAGAAAGGCAAAAGATAGTCCCTGCCCTTGAGGATCTTGCAGTCAAATAGGAAAGACAACATGCAAATAACTATGTATAGTCAAGTTGCATATGGAATAAGTGGAAATAATCAGCTGAAGAAAGGCACTAGAATTAACATAATTGGGAAGGGCTTCTTGTTGGAGGCAGCATTTTTAGTTGGGACTTGAAAGAAGCCAGAAAATCCAAGAGGCAGTAATGAAGAGGAAGGAGAGTTCTAGGCAGGAGGGACAGCCAGTGAGAATTTGCATAAGGTGGATGTCTTGTAGGAGAAAGGAGGCCAATGTCATGCTGCTGTATTGAAGCTTGATGGTGGGACAGGTTCTATTTTCTATTTTTATTTGAATGTCAGGTCAGAAAAATGAACCAGAGTATTAAAAAGAATGAGGACAGAGTGAATTTGAGAAGGAAATCTAGTTTTGTGTTTCACAGTTTTTCCTTCCCCATATTCTTGGAGTCCAAGGTTCTCTTGTTCCTACCACTGGAAATCATCCCCATTCCATTATCTGAGGCTGCTTTGGTACAACCAACCAACAGTAATCTGAAGGGTACATATTAATGTGTCATTCTAACAATCTAATCAGTTATCAACTCATTTTCTCCTATTGGATTTTCTTTTTATTACCAGGTCCACCACTCTAATGAAAATATTTATTACTTCTAATCAGAGAGGTTTGTATAGTGTTACTTTAGAATTTATTTTTCCCAACTACATGTAAAAACAATTTTAACATTCAATTAAAAAACTTTTGAGTTCCAAATTCCCTCTTTCCCTCCCATCACCTAACTGACAAGCAATTTAATGTGTTATACTTGTGCAGTCATGCAAAAATATATTGCCATATTAGTCATGTTGTGAAGGAAAACACAGACCAAAACAAAGAAGAAAAAGTTTTGAAAAAGTGTGCTTTGCATGCTATTTGATCTCTCTCTTTCTTGTCTTTGCTTCTTTTTTCTTGAGATTTCTCCCATTGTTTCTAATTCTTCTGTACAATATGACTAATGTGAAAATGTTTAATATGATTGTATATGTAGAGCCTATATCAGACTGCATACTATCTTGGGGTGGGAAAGGGGAGGAATGGGGAGACAATTTGGAACTCAAAATCTTAGGGAAGTGAATGGTGAAAACTAAAAATAAATAAATATATGTGTATATATATGTTTTAAGTGGGCTTCAATCTGCATTCAGACTCCATAAGTTCTTTCTCTGGAGATGGATAGACAGGACAACTTGGGGAAAAAAACCCAACAGTTAATTCCAGTTGATAACTTGGTGGAATCAATGGGTAATGAAAGCACTGTGTTTATACTCTTTCTTGTTTGAAGAATGAACTCTAGAATCTACTCCTTATTATAAAATCTTAGACTTCTGAGATAGAAGGGAAAATCACTAAGTCCAACGCTCTGTCTCCAGGAAGCGATCATTTAAACCAACTTAGAAAATTAAGATTTTGATCCTTGAGGTAAGGGGTGAGGAGGGGGAGGGGGATGGAGACAGGGAGGGAGAGAGAGAGACAGAGAGACAGAGAGACACACAGAGAGAGACAGAGACAGAGACAGAGACAGAGAGAGACAGAGCAAGAGAGACAGAGAGAGAGAGAGAGAGAGGGAGAGAGAGAGAGAGTGAGCTGTACTGTTGCCATTGTTATTATTCCCTTTCTTTTTGGGGGTATTATTTTGTATTTGTAATTTTTTAATGTCAAACTAGGATGTTTTCACTTTCTGTTTTTTGATTCTAGGATGTGTCCAACTTTGAAAAATCACATATTGACTTTGAAACTTAGTAGTTGTGTGTGACCCAGGGCAAGTCACTTAATCACTATTTGCCTCAGTTTCCTCATCCTCAAAATGGGGGGGGGGTAATCATAACAACCACTTCCCAAGGCTTTTGTGAAGATCAGATAAGATCTTCATAGAGTGCTTAGGACAGTAGTGCCTGGCACAAAGCAGGCATTATATGTGGAACCTTTTATTATTATTACCTTCTCTAGGGTTGTTGTCAGAAAAGCTCTTTGCCGGCCTTAAAAAGCTATGATGATTTTGGAACACAGTCATCATTATAAATTCGGCATTTTTGTAGCTCATGATTATATCACAATAAATAATGGGCACTTGTTATAGGGTGGAAGTTAGAAGAGACATGTGATTTTTTAATGATGGACACTTCCTCCAAAGGTATAGATGGTCACCTTTTCTTTAAATTATGTAATTGTAGGGATTTGTATGTGAAACTTAAGAGAAGTTGCTTGCCCATGGTCACACAACCAGAGTTAGTCGGGTGTAAAGCCTGAATTCAGTAGTTTCCAAAATGTTTCCTAGTTTATGTAGGGTATCTCCTATGCAATATTGCCTCACATATATAGTGTAAACTATAAAATCATTAAAAATGTTTCTGAAAGAATGTGCTGAGAAACAATGGGAAGCCTCAACATGGGCTTGGGTATAAGGTAGGGACATGAACTGGCTGATTATTGGATTCCGTTGTGACATCTGTGCTATCAGAATCAGGTTGCTGCAGGCCGTGAGCATCAATTTAGTTGACTTCTATAAACCTTGCAGGAAAACACTAAATCAGTAAATGAAAAAAAAAGACAAAATAAGAAAGAGACTAAAAATGAGCTGGCTACTTAAAAACAAGATACAGTAATTATTTTTCTCTTTTGCTTAGGGGTATACCAACTGTTTACAATTGACTATTTGGCAAACTGGGTGTGCTCATTTCCCTCATGGTTCAGGAGTCAAAACCATATGCTACCTTTAGTAATGAACTCTTCAAAGTCTCAAAACTATCCATATTCATGCCACAAGAAATGTTTTCACAAGAGCAAAATGCTCCAACATCAAAATGAATCAGTAACATCTCAAAGTTGATATTTCCATATGTTTCCTTGGAATTATGAAGTAGAAAGTAGCTGCTGTTATAGAATACACTTTAATTAAAAACAAAACTTCTCCACAAATCATGGTAAGGTCCCAAATAATGCAGACAAACATGACTTTTCTCCATATCTCAAAAGATTTGTAATTGGCAAGGAGAAATAATTAGAGAGTCTGTGATAAATGTAGGCACTTTTTCATTAGGGTGAAAATCCCATTTTCAAATTCACAATTAAAATAGAATTTCTGTGTTAGTGACAAGTTTTATTGAATCTCTGATTCCTGTAAAACTTTAGTACAGTTCTATACTAGTTAGATTTGGGGTTTAGTGTATACTCAAGCTAAACTGCCCAGGGTATCAAAGATATTTGGAGATCTTTCTTTCTGTCCAAACTGACGTGGAATTATTTATTGTTGGTTGAGGTAGTCACTCTGTTTCAGATTTTGGAAAAAAAATATATATCCTTCATTATCCTTTAGACATTAATATAGTCTGAATTATCTCAGGGCATGATGGTAGTATGGACAACTCTCAAATATTGATGAGCCATTATGTGTGAATCATTTATTCCAGAGATATTAGTGATACTTTATGGTGAAGAAAGAAAAGTACTAGTAATCAAGAAAACTTGATAAGTAGAACTTGTGACATGCCCAAGAAATTTCATCTTGATGACAGTACACAGGCCTGTGACAAATAGGAACTTCACCTTGTACAATGAATAACTCAAAGCCTAGATTAATCATTTATCTTTTTAAAAGAACAATCATCTTCAGTGTTTAATTTATTCAAATACAAAACACATATACAATATAATCACCTTTCCTTAGATTTCTCCTTCATTTTTCTAAGAATTATGTCCTGAGAATCTGCAAAAATATGAAAAAAAATAAAAACAGGAAGTTAAATTCATATTATAAAATATTTTTAAAGAAAATAGTGTATCAAGAGGAGTATCTTCAAGAGATGAATGAATTGACAAAATTTTCCTTTAAAATAGTAACATAATTGTTTTGAATGATCCAATTATAAATTTTCTTCTCAGTACTGTCATGAAGCATTTTCCCCCCAAAAATTTAGGCATGAAAAATATTGCTTTATTTGTTTATTTGATTGGTCATGAAGAGTGAAAAGGACTGATAAATAATCTGCCTACTTTGTGCAAAGGAAATGGCAAGAACTTGGCAATAAGTGAAAATTATGCAATAGAAATCAGGGTTTTTGCTTTAGTGCCCTGATTGGATTGCTGTTCTACCCATGAGGAAGGGCACAAGGGAAAAGACTGAGAACCTTCAGCTAGGCTGACCTCAGCAGATGAGACATATAAAGCTTGAGGGACCCTTCCAAATCAGACCTGGACTCAGTAAGTAGAAGTGGACAAAAATGCCCAAGCCCAAAATGTCTTTAAACAACACCCTGCTTCTAGTTGTGTGGGTGGTAAAGTTGGAATCTGTTAGTAGTGAAGCTACATGTTCACCTTTTTGAGGAGATATGAGCCCTTTTGGGCTTTTATTAAAAGAGTGATGGTGGTCTTGAGTGGTCAGGTGTTAGTTTTTCTAGTAGTGAGAGGAGAGGAAGGTGAGAGAGGAGAGAGTGGGGAGAGAGAAGTAGAGGGAGAAGAAGAGAAAAAGTACTTTTTTGAATGATGTCAAAGAAAATTTTTAGATATTAAAATTATCTCAGAAACACCCTGAGATTTTTGTCTACCCTGAGAAGTTTTTTTAGAAAGTAAACACTGGAGTTGAGAAAAAATCAAAGATGGTGTTCTTTAAACATCTAAACATGGTAATCTCAGCATCAGCATCTCTAGTACCTTATATACACTAATAACAATTAGCAATTACATAATCAAGTTTTACAGAAATACGTATACATATATCCTTTAATAAATTAAATATGGGAGTGGATCAGATAGCAAAGGGAGACTTGAAAGTTCCATAAGATATGTGGGTCAAAAGTTAGAAAGTATCTTTGGGGCCATGTAGTGCAATTCCTAAATTTTTTAGAAGAGTGAATGGAGTCATAGAGAGTGAGGTACAAGGCCAAACAGGTGGGAAATCATAGAGCCAGGTATCAAACTTAGGTCTTATGACTCCAAATCTAGTGTTCTTTCTGTTATAGTGAGCTCTTTCCATGATACTGAGCCAAAAACCCCAGCTGAAAGAATTTCATTTCTCATTAAATATTGCCTAGAGTATTCTGGATCTCTCCTTTAAACTTTCAACATGGTACCTTATATTACTGTGTTTATGTCACATCCCATCCCTTAAAATTCTTTTTTGTTTTCTTGTCTTTGTGGATTGTTAAGGTTCCTTCAGACAGAGACAGAGTCTTTTTCATTTTAATCTGTCCAGTGCTGTATACAGAGCTGGTACCTAATAAATGTTGTTGAAATTATTTAATTCAGTGGAGCCTGGATTTTGAACTGGAGGAGGAAACAAATGGAACAGCCCAGCAGACAGAATGTTGGCTTGATAATTCTGATATCATATATGACAAATTAAGTAATCCATCATCTACCATATGTTGGCTTTCATAATTAATCTTTGTGTTTGGTCTCTTAAGCACAAAGCTGTACATCTGTCCAAATATAGATTTGGAGCATTGCAGAGGAAAACCACGACAACTTGAGACCTACATCTAGAAGGGCTGTAGGTACAAATTTAGAGCCTTTGATGAGGGCAGAGATCTGAACTCCATGAAACTAAATACAATGGAAAATTCATTTGGGGTGTTAAAGCTGGTGCCAGTAGTAGTGGATTCTGACTTGCTTGAATCTACCCTTATCAGTTGCTTATTTTTCTTTAAACAAACTGGTATAGAGTCCTAAGAGAGTTTGCAGGCTCATTTTCATTATTTATTTTTAAAAAATAAAGAAGAGGAGATGATCACCTTCTGGCTTCCACAAAAGCCAGCCACCGTGGGTCTTGGAAATATTTAGAATTACCTGAGGATTCATGAGAATACTTTCCCAAATACTTTCCCCAAACCATCAACTCTGTACTAATATTGTTTGTCCTACATGTTCAGATTTTTAAAAATTATTTTATTTTCATTTTGAAATTCCCTACCTCCATCTACCCTATCCATCATCCACTGAGAAAGCAGGAAACATGATACTCATTATACAGCATATTCAGTTTTGAGTCTTACTTTGAGTGACAGTTATACTAATTTTTATACAGAACTGCTGCTATTCTTAATATCAGTAGGCTAAGAAAGTGCTAGGTTTTCACTGTAGTATGGTCTCAAAGATTCTCCCATAATTATAGATTTCCAGGAAACCCAATAAATGAGAGAGTAGATCTGTCTCTTACTCCCTGTGTTACCTTTACCCAGAGGAAACTGATGGAATCATGCAGATCTGCCTTGTACCAATGATATTTTTGTAAATTCTTTTAGTTCCACACATGAATAGGAAATTTCTTGCTCTGCAGATTTTTTTCTCACTTCAAAAAATCATAGAAATCTCAAAGTTGAATAGTACTTCAATGGAATTTTTTCATTCCTGAGGAAAAGCTGGTCAGATTGTATATATCTGGCATGTTGTATTCATTTCTGAATATAATTTAAGAAGAATGTTAATTAGCTGGAGAGTATCCATAGGAAGGAAACCAGGAAGGTAGAGGATCTGAGTTCATGTTATTGGAGGACTGACTAAAGAGTTGTCCAACCTGGAGAAGAAAAGAGTACATGAGGCAGGATATGATGGTTCTCTTCAAATATTTGATGGTTTTTCATGCAGAAGATGAATGGTTGTATATGGTTGTATCCAGGGGACAGAAGCAGGAGCATTTGGGGGAAGCGTAATAGCAATCAGCTTAGCAGATACTTGGCACTTAGTAACTTAGGGCTAAGTACGGAAGGTGTGAGCTCTGTATGGAAGATGTGAGCCCTGTCCACTGTTGAAAAGGCGTGAATTCCCCTGTTGACATGGAAGAAGGGGATTGGCTGAGACAGGAGGCCAGTGTGTGTATATGAAAAAGAATTCCAGAGACAGAGGGACAGAATTGGAATTTTTCTGTTGGAGGAAGCAGGATTGTCTTAGCATCTGGGAGCTGGGCTGTTGGACTGAAGAAGTGAGTTGGAGTTTTCTTGGGAGAGAGAGAGTGTGTGTGTTTCTCTCCCAGCATCTGGAAGCTGACTGAGAACTGAGATGGAGTTTTCCTGAGACCAGAGTCTGGTGAAGGCCACCCAGAAGGCCAATATTCCTTCTGGGTCCTAGGGCCAGCTGAACTGTTGGAGGACTG
>CM053600.1:170256577-170274991 GCA_028646575.1 Pseudocheirus occidentalis
ATATATATAATTATTATTAACCACATGCAACTGGGAAATAAGACATACAGGGACTGGGGTAGGGAGACCCTCCCTGCCCTACTAGAAAGTTAGAGGGGCATTGTAGGAGGACATAAAAGAGAACAGATTGTGTGATGGGCTTTACAGTAGGATCAATGTTTGGGGCTTGGGGGTAGGGGAAAGAAGGGGAGAAAATTTGTAACTCAATTCTTAGTTATCACAAAAAAATGCTGCTATAATTTATTTGAAGTATATGAGGACTTTGTTCTTACCAATGGCTTACTTGGGATTTTTAGAATTTTTGATTCAGAGATTTTGGTTCTTTTTAAAAATATTTTGCATAATTCTAAATTGCTTTCCAAAGTGATTGCACCATTTCACAGCTCTACCAACAATGTATTAGTGTACCTATCCTTACACAACCCCTGCAACATTAACTATTGACATCTTTTGTCTTTTTTTAATATGCAAGATGTGAAATGAAACCTCATGGTTGTTTTTGAAACAAAAAAGAATGGAAGGCCATAGAATATAAGGAAAACTTACCTTGTGGAAACATTTCAAATATATGTGGACAAGTGAGCTCCCATCCTTTGGAAATAATTATAATCAAAAACTAGCTGATTGAGAGAATATTTTTAAAGCACTTCATACTCCCAAAATACATGGAATAACATGAACTTCTTATTAACCGAGGGGTATAAAAATTATCAATGAATAGATAAGAATAGTTTCCCAGTTCAGATATTCCTATAAAAATCAGAGAAAATCCCCCACTTTCCACTCATATATCAAGGAATATGCAATCTATCTGAGAATTCTATCTGAAGTCAGAAATAAGGGGCAGCCATAGTTGGGGGTAGGATGATATTGAAAATGGTGTCAAAGCCTGCCCTCTTCTATTTGCATTCCAAGTGAGGTGACCGCCATCTTTTCAGTCTCCCTGATTTGCAATCTTGCATCTTCTTTTACTCCTCCAACTCATTCATTCATCCCACATATCCAATTAGCTTCCAAGTCTTGCTTGCTATTTCACTCTCCACATCTCTCATATCCTACCCTTCTCCTCTACTCACACAGCTACTGCTCTGCCTCAGACTCTCATCATCTCTTGCTTGGACTATTGCAATAGTATGTCGGTTGGTCTCCCAAGTCCAATCCATATTCCACACAACTCATAAAGTGATTTTCTCTAAAGTGTAGATCTGCCCATATCACTCTCCTATGGTCATTAATGTCCAATGACTCCCTTTAACTATAGGATCAAATCTAAAGTCTCCTGTTTGACATTGAAACCCTTAATGACCTGAGCCCTACTTATCTTTCTAGTTTTCTTTGCTTCATTCCCCTTTATAAACATCATCAGCCTCTTGCAGTTCTCACACATAACTCCGTCCCATCTCTGTGCATTTGCATGAGCTGGCCCCCCCGAAATCTTACCTTGTTGACTTCTTCATCTTAGTAAACCTAGTTTCTTTCAAGAGTCCAATCAAATGTCCCCTTTTGCAGGAGGACTTCCACACTGGCCTTACCATTGAGCCTTTTCCCTCTAAGATTATCATCCTTTTAGAAAGCATTTCTTTGCTTATTGCCTACCCCATCCTTATGTAAGCTCCTTGAGGGCAAGGCTTATTTTTATGTTTATGCCTTGATTCCAGAAATTAACACAGTGCTAGCACACACTAAGTATATAATGAATGTTTATTGATTGATTTAAGGAAGATATTTCAAACTGCAATGCACAAAATAAATCCAGTCATTTGTTCAATCAACAAATATGTCTTGTGTGCCTAAAGGCAGCATGGTATGGTGAAAAGTATGGCATATTTGGAATAAGAGGAGGTGTGTTCATTTAAATCTCAGCTCACTCACTAACTACTGACATGAACTTGGACAAATCACTTAACTAATCCGTGCTTCAGTTTCTTCACCTCTAAAATAATGGGATTGAACTAGAAGTGCTATAAAGTCCCTTCTAGCCCTAATTCTGTGTTTCTATGCCACTCAGTCCAATGGACTGAGCCAAACACTGAAGAAGAATTGAAGGTGGGGATTAGAGGCATGGCAATTAGTGAGGAGTGATCACATTAGTCTGGGTATTAGGTAATTGGTGCCAAATTTGAGTAATGACTGTGAAAATGAATAGAAAAAAAAACAGATCCTAGGAAACCTGTGTGGGAAAAATGAGTAGAATTTCCTGATGGATTAGATCCTCCATGCAAGGACAATATCCACTCCATTTTCATTCTCTAGTTCATTATAATGCCATGTATCCATCATCCTGAAATCAATAAATGTATGGAGGAAAGGTGAAATGTCTTTTTGCATGTGGTTTTTTTCTTCACTTTAGCACAAAGAAAGCACAGAGGGGCACACTGCTAAAAATGATGGAATTATTTAATGCTTTCCTTTCCATGTCATAATATCAAGATAGATCAAGTTTGGGCACTTTCTTATGAATAAGTGAAATAAAAGTACAGTTCATTTCTTAACCTAAAACAGCACATCCATTGAATTTGAAAAGCCATTATATTTTTTCTGTTATTCTTACAAATTAACATTTCCAATGTCACCACCACACTATTAAATTTTCCTTTAATAAGCTATTTGAACCCAAGATTTAAAGTTGAGAAAAGAAGGAAGTAAACCAGCCCCTTACTGACATCCTGCCCCTGATGACCCATCCACTGTAGCCACCAACTATTGTTTGGACTTTGTGGAGGAAGGTAAAAGAGGAAAAGAAAGACATAAGGGTTAAGGAGGGGGGAGAAAAGGGAAGAATAAAGAAAGAAGTAAAGAAGGAAGAAGAGAAGAGCTATAAATAGCACCACTCAGAAAAGGAAGACCAGAATTACAGCTGCCAAAAAAGACTGATCTTAGCCTAAAAAATGAAATGATAGCATTCCCTTTTGTGACTTGTTCTTGGAGGACTACTGAAACGAGAATGTTAAAAGCAAAATATAATCCTTCTTCGCTACATTCACATTTGAGTTTTTTTTCAAAGGCATTAAACTATTTCACTGTTTCCTTTTTTAATAAGGTTCACATTTGTGGTTTTTTCCCAAGCCATTAAAACTATTTAACTGATCTATTCCCCCAAAGATCACAATGTTTCCCATTTTCTGGTTCTCGTGTCACATCCAAATCTCTCCAGTAGAATGGAAGCTCCTTGAGGACAGCAGCTGTTTTCTATATTATATTTTGATGCCCAGCTCATTTAGGGCCTTGTAATTCACAGGATCCAAATTCAATGCAATAACAATTTATCTTGAGGTAAGCACTTTGCTGAGTTCTGAGGAAACAGTGGTCAAAAACAACATAGTACTCCCCTTCGGTATCTTCTATCCCGCTAGGAGGATTTTGATATTATATCAAACTGAGAAAATAGGAAGACACAAGACTTTAAAAAAAAAAGACTTTCTGGAGCAAATCACTCAGCCTTGATTTTCCCTTCTTTATACTGGGGATGATAATAGCATCTACTTCATAGAGTACTTTTAATGATCAAATAACATAATACAATTCTTAAGAAACCATAAAGTGACAAATGTTAGCTATTATTATGTATTTATAATAAAACATGGAAAGATTTACACAAAATAATGAATATAAAATAAGCAAAACCAAGAGACCAATGTGTAGAGCAGTGGTTCTCAACCTGTGGGTTGCCACCCCTTTGGGAGTCGAACGACCCTTTCACAGGGGTCACAGGGATTGTCTAAGACCATCATCAGAAAACACATACTTCTAATGGTCTTAGGAACTGAGACACTGCTCCTCTATCTGTCTCCAGGCAAGTACGCCCACTGCAGATACGCCCATATACGCGTATTAAGGGGTTGCGGCATTAGGAAGGTTGAGAACCGCAGGTAGAGTAACAACAATATTGTTTTAAGAATGACTGAGTGAGTAAGATTTTTTATTATTATCAATACCCAAATTAACAGTAAGGGACATTTGAAGAAAGACACTATCTCCATCTAGAGAAAGAACAGATAAATAGATGTATAGAATATTTTACACACACATGTGTATATATGATGTGTATGTACCTGTCCGTGTCTAACGGTAGCCATCTGAGGAAAGGAGAAAAAATAGGGGAAAAGAAAAAAAAGAAAAAATTTTAAAAGAAAGAAAACTTTATTGTATTTTTAAAGCAAATAACACATTGTAACATAATAGATTTGGGATTTCATGTGCAATCATCCTTTTTATTATACTGTCATGGAAATATTTGTTTTAGTCCATAAAATTAAAAACACAACATTTGAAACATAGTCAACCAAAAAAGTATATAGTATGATATTTGAGTCAAGGCACATTGTGGAAACATAAGTAAATATTTTTCTGGGGGTGTAGCAAGCACAGACTGCTATCAAATAGGAGGGGAAATGGTTAGGAAAAGACTCATTAGGAGGCAGTATATAAGTTGAGCCTTGAAGGGAGCTAGTAACTCTATAGGACAGAGGTAAAGAGAGAGGACTTGCCAGACAACCAAGACAAATGTACTGAAGGAGGGAATGAAGATAGAGTTGATGTGTGTCAGATTGGATAGGATCAAAATATGGCAAGCAGATGATACCTGCTTATAGATATATGGAAGAGATTTGTGCTTCAGGTACGGGGTAGACCCTATAACCCCTAAATCCTCACCTTTCCAAAGCTAACATTCAAGACATCTTCAGTAAAAATGATCTTATCATCTGAATAAACCTGCATGATTCCATGTACCCTAGAATGAAACTGAATTTGAACAGCCTCTTAAGAGCAACAAGCTAGAAAGGAAATTTTCTTGAGGTCACTGCCTATTACTTGGTGAAAGCATTGGTTTTAGCTTCCTGGCATCTCCCCCGACCTTTCCCCATAGTTTGCTAAGTATAACATCAGATCTCTAACTCAGACTCCAGTAAACAACATTAAATGTTTGCAGTCCCACAGAATATCGACACCAGGGGAGCTGAAAAGCTTCTGGCCTTAATATCATTGACCCGGGATCCTGAGGCAAATGACTTCTTCCCAATGAGAGCTGGCCCCATGTTCTGCAATCATCCTGTTTTTGTGGAACTCTCCTTGCCCTTCCTAAACAGGTGGGTTTTGTATCAGCCCCAGGTTCAGCAGTATGAAGAAGTGAAATTTCAAGGATTTGAAATAAACGCTGCTAAATGGAACTTTGGGATGAAATGTGTCAGATTTGTTCAGATCTGTTAAAGTAATAGGGGAGAGCACAAAAGGATAGAGAAAAGGAAGGCCTCAATCTTTGTTCCATGAGTGATAAAACAGCATCACTTGGGTGAAAATTGGCCTGACCTTCACCCACATGATGCTTCTGCTGTCTGCCTCAGTGACTCTTTCTTTGCTCTGAATAAGTGAAGATTGCCTCTTTCCCGGCAAGGAAAAGTCAAAGAACAAAAAAGAAAAAATCCTGACTTAACTATAAAAGGATTATTTTTTTAATCACAGTTGGGCTCATACAAGGCAGTTTCTAATCTTATTTTTAAGCTTGAAAACTGCCTTTTTAGAAATTCTTTGGATCCATTTCTTTATAACCTTCTCCCACCATCCTCCCCCCAACTCCATACCTCAGGGTCCAGATTTTAACTTGCTTTTTTTTCCTCATCCCCACTTTAAATGATAGCGGTTTGGCTTGTAAAGGTTTTCTCTAAAGCATTGCCCCTGGGGAAATGGAAAAACTGGAGGGAGGAAAAACCAAAGCCTAACTCAGCTGGCTAAAATGCTAAGTAAAGAGGATCTGCTGGCAGGCTTCTACCAATGCCCAAGGAAACTTTGAGCAGAGTTTTCTCTCCAATTTTACCCCTGGATGGCATGTACCAGCTGATACATGATATTAAATCACAGACTATCCCTGTTCATATAGACAAGAGAGCTTTACTGTGACATTACTGTCAAACAGCCCCCTGTGTGACTAATATTTTTAACAGCATGATATTTAAAATTTGACAAGGATATAATAATTCATTCTTCAGATAGTCAACATACTAGGAGAGTAAGTAATGTCTTCAAAGTATCTTTCAAAGGGGCTATTAAAAGTAAGTAGAGTTTTCCCCCCATGGCATGAAATGTAATTTAGGTTCAACTACACCAACTGCATGAAATTAGAAACTTTGACGTGATGCTGACCTGCTAAAAATCAGATGAGAAAAAACAAAGCTTGATTCACAGATTCAAAGGGAACTAACAAATCTGAATGCAGTCTAGCTTGCTATTGTCCACTTGGTTTTCCAAGTAGTATACCACCCCAGCCCATCCCTAAAGTCATCATCAATGACAATTTGACAGTGTTGCAGAATATATTGGAATGGGACTAATAAAATTTCTGTCATTGCCCTGGAGAGTTCAACTGAGATTTAAGCATTTTGAGCTAGAAGGGGCCGTAGAGATCACTGTATCTGAGTCACTCTAGGAAACATAAGGAAATACAGGAAAATAAAGGCCCTGAGAAAAGAAATTATTGAAGACCAAGGCTTTAGAGTTGTGACATCATAGACCAATGTAACCCAATGTGCTCATTTTACAGCTCAAGAAATGGAGGTCCCTCAAAGATAAGTGACTTGACCAATGTCAAAAGTCACCAATGTCAGGAGCAGAGCTGCAATGTTTATAGAAGTCTTTGGACACTATATTTACTGGCTTTCCCACTATACCAGGCAGCTTCCCTACTCAGAGATATACAGGTAATCAGGAGCAAAGCCAAGAATCAAACTCAGCTCTTCCAATTCCAAATCTGGATTGCCTTCGATGTCAGCATGATTCAACTATAGAACAAAAAAGAATTATTGGACACATACAGAATCTCCAAAGTATAGCCTAGTGAGTACATAATTGATCTTAAGAGCAAGATGACCCAAGTTTAAGTCCTCCCTCTGACAACTACTAGTTCTGTGGCTCTGAATGAATCCCTTCACATCTCAGCACTGTACAAAAGGCTAAGTTTTGGAGAAGGGACTCATCTGCGTTAGGACATATACATAGCCAGGAATTCCATATACCAACAAAACCCAAAGTTAATTCTTATACCCCTCTACAAAATGTCACAGCTGGAAAAGAACTTCAAGAAAACCAACTACAAACCCCTAATTTTATAGTTGAGGCAGTGATGATATATTTGTCAGATCTGAAAATTGCACCAGGCTGGAAGGGATTTTTAACACACTGGATAACTAAATAAGGATTCCAAAGAAATTGAGAATGAGGGGTGAAATATAATAGAGACAAAACATTTGCTTTTAAAAATTAACTTTGCAAATTACATATGGAGCTAGCAAAACTACTTCACCTAAAAAATTGTGGTCTTAGTGGACACAGTCAGCTCAGCCTAAGTCACCGTGATAGATTAGCTAAGTTTTATATCATAGAATCACAAACTCAGCATTGGAAGGGAATTTTGAGGGCGCACAATCCATTCCATTCCTTTTACAGAGGAGGAAACTGAGGCACATGGAAATCAATTTTTAAAAAGTCACAGTTATTAAGTTTCTGAGACAGGAGCTGAACCCTGATTTTCCAAACTCCACATGCAATGTCCAATCCGTTACGCCATTTCTTCAAATTGAATAAATAAAATGCCATGGATGAATAAGAGCATTTGGAAGACCTTTATGCTGAATACCCTTCAGTTGGACTATTCAGTGGATATCTTCCATGATGGTGGCAAACACTTTTGGTGAGCAAACCTTTCTGTTTTGCGCCTCGTTGGATATTAACAATCATTACACAAAGAATCATTGAAAAAGAAAGTTAGACCAACAAGAAAATTTCCCAAGCAACAGAATTACATAGACACATAAAGTATGAGGGGTGGGAGGAAGCCTAGAGATCATCTTATATAAAGTTCACCAAAATTAAAAATGGAATGCTAAGTGTTTATAGAAATCTACTGAAACCTACTTAAGATCAGAGTTTTCATTTTTTTCCCTTGCCTAGAGAGGTCACATGATAAGAAAATGTATGTGAATTTAATATGTATATGAACATTGTTACCAGCTGAATGGCAGAGTTTAGAATCCAAATCTCCTGACACAATTCAGTTTTTTCCACTACGCTATAATGGGATTTATAAAATGGTCTATTATGAACTTCCAAAATGGCATTTCATCTAATCTCTCAGGTATTTTAAACTTATTTTAATAATTTCATGTAGAGATACTAACAGTGATTTTAATAGAGTACAACATGCTGTTTAATAATGGCATGTATTAGCTATGTACCATTCATTTAAATGTATCATTTCCCCTAAAGATCTGGTATTTCCTTCAGTCTTTCAGTGGGCAGGGGGCCTGGCTTTCTATTTCCATCTAGTTTGGGCATCTTCATACCCTAATACTACCAAGCTCTACAATGTGATTGTGGCAGAAACCCTTTCCAAGGTAGATCACAATCTTTGCATGTCTAGTAGACCATTTTGATGTGTTGCAAGGGCAAAAATTTTTTAAAAAGAAGGAAAGAAATCACCTAGTGGTCAGCCATCTGGTGATTAGCCTCTCCAAATTTAGCTAGGCTGATCTGTTGCTGGGGCTGTACTCAAAGTATTGCCAACTTGGTAGGATCTGCCAGAATCTATATTCCATTGGCATATCCTGTAAGAACCGAGGGTCACATTGAGGTCATGAAGAGGGATTAGAATAACAAGGGAGAAAGGCATGTGAATAATTAGGGAAAAGTAGACCATGTCCTTAGAGCAAGGTACATCTTACCTAACCAAAAAAAAAATTAGGAAAGTATTTTCGCTTAATAAAGTGTTTTCATCTCCGTAGGTACACTGTCAGTCAGTGCCTAGCCCGTTCTAACGAGGGTATAAAACATGTAACAGACCCAAGGACAAGCCCAGTTCAGAACTGGATTCTATAGAGTCCATATCCCTTTAGTGAAGATCAATCCGAACCTGGTCCCTAAAGTGTCACTCCTGCTAACTCCTTGGTAACTGCTGTAAAGAGTGACTCTAGCCAGAGACTGAAGGGCAGTTGGTCGGGCAAGAATTGGAATGCTCCTAACGGTTCATTTTGAGCAAAGCCGCCAGGCCATTTCTCCTTTTTGCTTTATATACCTTCAAAGATGATGCAAGCTGACTTCAAAGGGAGATCCATACTTACAGCAGCTCTGCAGGGGGGTGGAGTAAAACGAGGGGGGAAAAACCATCATGTTTTGAATTGTGAGACTTGAATCATTATTTTCTCTTATCACTATATAAGTTGCTTATATAGGACAATAGGGAAACATAGCTGTGTCATTGGGATGGTTATATATCAGGGCCAGGAGTTTAAAAGATGGAGCATTTTTTTTAAATCAGATTTTGCAAACCTCTTCCTACTCCCTCCCCCCACCCCACCGCCACCCAACCCCCATGTGCAGATATTCTTAGAACATCTTTCAGAGATGGTCTGGTGCCCCTCTAATGCCCAAGTACCTGCTGGGCTTTGACCCACTCTCTCAGAACTCACTCCTCAGAAGCTGGTGTATCACCCCTGAAGGTAATTAAATGCATAGGTATCAGAATACCTACTTACATCTGCCAGTTGGCAGGCCCTCCCACTTCTAATTTGGAAATTTTTCTGCTTATTTTGCAAGAATATGGGATTAACTTTTTGATTAATCTTACATTAAAAATTTTCAAGTTCTGTAAAAAAGTTTATTTTTTTTCTTATTAGAGCACATGGACTCATCACTCAGATTTTCCCCCTTCTTGGTAATTGTATTAATAGTGGGAATTCTAATAGTTAAAAAAAAAGGAGCTAATGGAGTCTATCCATTCAAAATCTCCTCTTTAAGTGCCTGAGTACTTAGTTACAATCTACTGGTAAAATAATATCCATATCATAATATGTATATTGCATGTAACAAAAGGCAAATAATTTATAAAACTAATTTTTCTACATATTTAAACAATACTAAATCTATCTTTACTTGAAAGACTGACCTGCCTTTGGATTTAGTTAATTTTCTTGGAATAATAATATATGATTTATAATGTCCTGGAAATAATCTTTTTTTCTGAAGCATTGCTTTTGAAAAATAAATGAAGAAATCCACAAACAAAACCGAGCTTAAATTATGGCATTTAGACTCCAACAGTAAGGCATTGCAAAGACATAAAATGCAAATTGAAGCTGACAATCTTTAACTTGTTTTGTTTTTTCTGGTGCCCCTTCAGAGGGAAGTCATCCTGAGCTAAGAAATGTTCCTTCAGTTTAGTGGATTGCCACTTCAGTGTGAAGTGACCTTTTAAAAACACACTGCATTGTTTTGTATGTTCCAGGACTGGGGAGGGAGTGGGGGGGAAAAAAACCACTAAACACCCAAGCCAGATTCCTATGACAAAGCAAACCAAGGAAGAAAATGCTTTGCCTCGTAACACTAATAACCTTGGGTGATTGTGAACTTTCCACCATTATTCCCTTCTCCTCTTTTTAGGGGAGGGGAGGGTGTTGAGTGGGGGCAGGTGTTGCATTGCTAAAGCTAAGTACTTCTCATTGGAATATAAAGGTTCATTTCTATGCCAACATTACAAATGTCATTCTATATATATTTTTTGCTACATTTCCAGAGTCTTATCATTTCCTTTAATCTGTTTTCCATTTTGCATAAAATCCATATCCAAATGATTGTCCTCAAAGCCTAAAGATATTCTTCATTACATACTTGTTGCCAGAGTTGATCAGAATTATACAGAGAAAGGTAGATGGTACATTGAAATGGACAAAGAGAAATTCCTGGCGTTGAGTTTGAGGACTTGGTCAAAATTTTAACATATCATCATTTACAGGAACTAACTTTTCCTAAGAAACTGAACTACCTATGCCAGATGCACTATAAAGAATGGGATAAAGTATTGCAGAATGACCTTTTGTTATGCCAGCAAAGTGAAAATTCTTTGAAAGAATTAGACTAAGGCTTATTACAGATTATGTTCATATAGCATGCTATTTCTTGATTATTTGAAAATGCAAATGTTTTCCTACCCGTGGTACTTTTCCTAAAAGAAGAGGGCTCTCTTATGCAATAGTTTTTACTCTAGATATTATACAAGATGGCAAAAGGGGTAAAATAAATGAATAACATCCCAGGACAAAAATGCCCCCTCATTAAAATGCAGTTAAATTTCTTTTTTCTTTTTTTACTTTTTGAAGGTAGGGCAATTGGAGTTAAGTGACTTGCCCAAGGTCACACAGCTAGTAAGTGTTAAGTGTCTGAGGTCAGATTTGAAATCAGGTTCACCTGACTCTAGGGCTAGTGCTCTATTCACTGTGCCACCTATCTACCCCCAGCATTTAAATTTCTTATATGACATTTAGTACCTTCAGAAGCTATCTTCTTATGTATTATATCTGGAAAATACACTTCAGATTGAATTTCTATGAAGGCATGACTACCTCCTAAGTTCATAATATAATTTCTTAGAAGTACTGAAGAGTGGAATATCTTAACCAAATTTTAGAGAGCTTTTAAACACCAGCATACACCATAGCAGCTGGACTGATGTGTGGGAATGGGTCTCCTAATGGCTTTCAGACCAGTTTTTTTTTCCCATGAGACAAGGAGACAAAAGACTTTTTAAAAATAACTACATGACTTTTCCCTTCTTCATTTAGATCTTTTTCATTCCTTCAATAAAAACAAAAATATAATACTTTTAAATACCTCCAATACCAACATTTGCAATTACAAAAAAATGTTTAAGGGAGGAAACATTTGCTTTTTCTTCTGTGGGACCTTTCCATTCCCATAAGACTTGCTACTGTTTTTTTTTTCTCTTTTCTTCTTATCACAAGGCTTTTCAATGAGAGGCCTACAGTCTATTCTTTGTTTGCCATTGTATCTGTTTGTTTTCCAAGGTTTCCTTATTTAAAGGCTACCCTGGTTTGGAATGAAGATTTTCTCTAGCCTGGCACAATATCCTTATTGTCCTTCCTTAGATTTGTTCTGAGTATAAGGAAAGAGAGTAAACTTCTTGATGGTCATTGGTCCCTCACCAGAGAGACGATTCTCACTGGAGAAGTAGGTTGGGAGTATATAGACTCCCTGGATAAGAAGTATAAATAATACCTATCATGATGTCAGAACACAGAAAGGTTACTTCTGTTTGAAATGTTCGTGAATGGCTTCACAGAGGCCTGAGGAGCAGGGTAGGCGGTCGGCTATCCCTCAACTATTAAAATATTGATTGTAGAATTAAAATGGGAAGGCATTTCAAAGACCATCCAAAAACTTCCTTCACTGTGTCAATTAAAGGTAACCAAAGAGTCTAGAATTAAAGTCTAGAATTATGTCATCAGTGGTTCTCAACCTTGAGGTTGCAGACCCAAGAATTAAAGTGAATTATTTGTTGAAAGAATTGAAAGTCTTTCAATTCTTTCAATTGTTTGTTGAATTATTTGTTCAAAGACATTTGTTATGTCTTTGAATCCACAATTATTTAAACATATAGTGTGTTGGCTAAACATTTTTCACATACCTCTTTAAAAAAAAAAAAACATAGTTGGTGTTGTTCCGTCATTCCCGAGCCTTCGTGACGTTATTTGTGGTTTTCTTGGCAGAGATATTGTAACAGTTTGCCGTTTCTTTCTCCAGTTTATTTTACAGATGAGGAACCTGAGGCAAATAAGATTAAGTGACTTGCCCAGGGTCACACAGCTAGCAAGTGTTCGAGGCCAAATTTGAACTCAGGTCTTTCTGACTCCAGGTCTGGTGCTCTATCCACTGCATATCTAGCTGCACCTATTATTATTCATTAAATACAAGTTTATTTTAAAGCATGCTGAATCTCCAGTTACTTTCTGTCACTTTGTGCTTTGTTAATCAACAAATATTGAGTATAACTACTATTACATGAGGGATTATACACATATTTGACCTTAAAAAGGGGTCATCTGACTTGAAAAGGTTAGCTCTAAACTGCTCCCGTTACAGCTTGCTTCTGTGTTCCTCCTTCCTAAGTGGTTAGGGATTTAAAGTGGGAATTGGCACACACCAATAGAATAATGCTAACACTGAGCCAAGATGTTGGCCCACCTGTTATAAGTTAATAAGGAAGAAAGAGATTACCACAGATGTGATGCATGGATGCATTAGGAGAAGTGAGTCCATTTAATTCCAATCAGCCCTTCCTTATCTAGGTAAGGAAAGGCAATGTTTGAGCATTCAGAGTCAGTAGGGAAGTGTTTGCTCTAGCTCTGAACCTGAATAAGATGGTGTGATTATCCTTGAAAAGAAAAATTTCTGTTTTCCCATATAGCTTGGTACAGTGTCTGGTTAAGAATTGACTTCCCCAAAGTTAAAAGATGATTAGGTTTTTTTTTAAGGAAATTATATAGACAAACAAAATATAGGGGTTTCTTTATTCAACAATTTTATTGACCATTTATATTATGCTATGTTTCATGGGAGCTTTGTAAAATTATGGATAGATGACAAGATACTTCATGGTTTACAAAACACTTTACATACATTTTTTCCTTTGAACATCACATACCCTGTGATGCAGGATACTGAGGTACCATTTATTCCCATTTTAGGAATGAGACTCAAAGAAGTTTGTTGACTTGAACAAAGTTACACGGTTGGTAAGTGACAGAGCACAGTATTAAATCCAAGTCTGCTGAACACAAATCCAGTGCTCTCTCCAGGCAATATCTAATCAAAGTAGAGAGGAAAGATATTTTACAAATTTAACAGATTAATTAGAGGTATCACAAATCAGCATATGTTTAAGTACTAAAACAGTGATATGGAGCCCTAGAAATTTGGAGGTGAAAGAGAGAGCTTTAGATGTGAAGATATGTCCATCTTCTTAATACAATCCAATTGAGAATGGTGTGAATTCAAACTGACTCTCTGAAGAAGCTCATTTTACCTGATACCTATTGATTTCTTAAAACTGGAAACTTTATTGGGCAAAAAGATGATCTTGATTGGAAATGAAATCTCACTCATTATCACATGAAATTTCCAAGATAACATCAAGGGAGGAGATGGAGGAAGGGGCAGTGGGGTTGTGGCAGGGTGGGGGAGATTTTAGCACTGGTGTTTTTCATTGTCAACTCATTAAATTTAGACAAATCCACGGATAGTAAATTCATAACACTTTACCTTTTCGTAGCACTATTTTAGACTCCACAACAATTTTGTGGGAATGAGTTATACAAGTAGTGTTTGCCACTTAAACAAAATTAGGAGACTGAAGAGACAAAATTAAAAAAAAAGACTTGTTCAAGGTCACCTACAGAAAAGTGGCTGACCTTCCTTTCGAACCTCAATCATCTGACTTTAAGAACCATATACTTTTCATTATACCATTCTGCCCGCATTACACTAAACTAGTCAGTTAAGGATAGTCAAGAGAATTTAATAGCTAGCATTTATATAACACTTTAAGTTTTGCAAAGAACTTTGTGTGTTACTTCATCTGATCCACATAACTTTTGTCAGGTGGATGTTATTATATTCCCCATTTTACAGATGAAGAAGTAAAGCTGACAGAGGATAAATTATTTGTTTAGGGTTGGATAGCAAGTCTGAGGTAAGATTTGAACTCACATCTTCCTAACTCAAGTCAAATACTATCCATTATGCCAACCTAAAAATATATTTCACATTGTACAAATACCATTGGACAGGCAACTATGATATTTGCCAGCAAAATGTACCTTGAGGTCTCTTTCATATAGAACACTGGGCTACATAGAGCATGAGTATTATTCTCTGTGATAATGTAGGAGTTTGCATTGTTACAGTACTTAACTTTATCCATTGTCATAACACTATGAGTTGACAGTTCAAATGTTATTTTCTTCATTTTACAGGTGAAGCTACTGGAGCTCCAAGAGGTTAAATGTGATACATGTTTCTCATAGCTAGCAAATCTTGGTGGGGGAGGGGGAGATTCAAACTTAGATATTCTGAGTACAAATTGAGGATTTTTCTACTAATCATGCTCCTACACCATCATAGAGTCATCAATTAACTCTCCAGAGTGGGTGATGAAGGGAGAAAAATCTTTAGATTCTCCTGCAGAATTCCTCACTGGTAATATATTACCAGGCAATCTAGGTGACACAGTGGAAAGAGTTCTGGACCTAGAGTCAGGAAGGCCTGAGTTCAAATCTGTATTCATACACTTAGCAGCTGTAAGACCCTGGCAAGTCACTTAATCTTGTTCACCTCAGTTTTTTTTTAATTTATAAAAAGAGCTGGGCAAGAGAAAGACAAATCAATCCAGTATCTTAATCAAGAAAACCCAAATAAGTTCACAAAGAGTCAGACAAGACTGAAAAAACTGAACATCTTAGAACTTCCTTTTGCTCACTGTGAGCCTTCTCCTTTGTCCTTTACAGAACGTAAAACTGTAATGCTTCAAAGACTGTGATTGTTCATGATTCACAATCATACCGCAGCACGAGAACACAAATGTTAAAAAGATGAGCCTTGTTTCAGTGGTCTTGATGTCATTAAAAGAGTTGGGCAAATCCTCCAATAAAATCCAGTCCATTCTTCTTCTACTTAACTCTGAGATGCTTGGAGATTAATTGTCTGTCCACAGTGTGTATATAAGATAAAGGTCTTGATGCATCAGTTCTACAATTGTGTAGCTGACTGCATATTGTGGTCTGGACAAGCATTTTTCATGCACTTGGTTTTCCTTGTGTGAATAGTTCACCCAAAGTATTTGAATTCAATTTTAACTCTATGTCAAACATCCTTCCAGAAAGGGGAAACAAAACAATTCAATGCTTTCACTGTCATGTTCTTCCATTTGAGCCCATAGCTACCTTTTAAACAAGTATGGGCAAAGTCTGTTCATAGTCTTCATGGCTTTCAATGTGTGCATCTGAAAATGAAAGAATCCAGACTCACACTGTGCACACATAAATCCTGCCTCTTCTACTTACTATTGTCATCATTATTCATAGCACATATGCTTGCTTTCCATTCTGCCTCCTAGACTTGGCCCTTTTATAAAGCCTTTGTTCAAAGATGAATCCTAGTCCTGATTACTGTATAGCAGATTGACCCGGTAGCCACTGTTGTCTCCCAGAATCCTTTAGTTATACAATTATCTGAAGTTCTTGTCTAATGCTGTAGGGTGGTTGTGCTAGATGCAGTTTTGTTCTATTTCATTAATTCATCTAAGCAGGCCTAAAAAAATGAACTGGCCCCAAAGATAGGAAAACCAGTGCCTAGCAAAAGCATCAAAAAAGCATGCCCTTGTTTTGTGCCTCAAATACCTTATTTGTATAATGAGGCTATTTCACAATTTGAAAGATTGGAATGAATGACTAAATGGCAGGTTATCTAAAGAACACCTGGGGGGGTTGAGTGAACTAAAAGGTCAGTGGGAATCAAGAGTATGAGATAACATACAAAAACAATTAATACAGTCTTAAACTGCATTAAGATTTCCAACATGGAGCATCTGATAATCTCCCTATGCTCTGTCCTGGTCATTGAACATTTATAGTGTCACATTCATTTCTGGGGAATACAATTTTCAAAGGAGAAAAATTAGCTGGAGAGATTCCAGATAAGGGCAAGTAGGATGGTAAAGGATCTTGAGATCATGACAGATGAGGACTGATTGAAGCAACTGGGGATATTTAGCCTCGAGAAGAGAAGACTTTGTTGGGGTATGATGTTGTCAACAAGTACTTGAAAAGCTGCCAGTGGAAGAGAAGTTAGACGCCTGCTTGGTCCCAGAGGGAGCCAAGTATGGAAGTGATAAAGAGACAGATTTAGAAGTGATATAAGAAAAAAAAATCTGTTAATAATTATAGCTATCCCAATAGAGAATGGGCTGCCATAGGAGATAGCAGATTTTGCTTCACCAGAGACTTTTGAGAGAAAGCTAAATGACTAGTATAAGACATGTTGTAGAGTGGATCCTTTTTCATTTATAGTCTGAACTAGGTGACCACTAAAGTTCATTCCAATTCTGAGATTCTGTGATACTGTTGTATTGACCAAGGGGTCATTTGTTTATGCAATCTTCAAATATATCTGATTCTCTCTTCCCCCGTCTTCAACAACCTCAAGGCCTACATGAAAAAAAAAACCCAGGCACAATAGAAAATTGACCCCAGAACTCCTGTCTTCTGATTGGTGACTGCCTCTCCCAGAACATTAATTCAGGAAAGCCCTAATCATGCTTCAGTCCTATCCCTCCTCTATAGACTGGCACTTCCTTAACAGCAACTGTGCCTACTGCCACACATACTTCCATCCTCCACTAACCCCGCCCCCCCATTCCCCCAAAACCTCCTTCAATTCTGGAACCAGGAACCGAAACAAATTTCTCTGTCATTTTTCCTAGTTCAGGTGAACCTCAATGGTCCCATTCAAATATGGAGTTAAAAAAAAATCCTCCCTGGCCACCAATCCCCTACATAAGATGTTAGTATATAAACTTCTAGACTACAGTTTTTTTTTTGCTTTTGCATCTGTTTATCTAGAACTTAGTGCTTAATTCATAGCTAATAATAAATTATTTTAATACATTTGCTCATTCGTGCATGTAATCATTCAAAGCATGCAAACAGATTTATTTGCTTATATTTATATAACAATGCTTCTTTTTAAAATATTTTTCTAGATCAATATTTATTTATTTTTCATATATTAACTTTTGTTCATTTTTAGTTAATATCATTCATTTCCATGAGATTTTGAGTTACAAAATTTTCTCACCATCTTTCCCCTACCCACCACTCCAAAACAGTGATCCCACTGTATACCCCTCCACAATCTGCTCTCTCTTATATCCTCCCCGATAACCCTTCTGAGTTTCCAGTAGGGCAAGATATATCTCCCTACCCAGTGCCTGAATATCCCATTTCCTAGTTGCATGCAAATAACTTTAAACTCCAGATTCTATCCCTTCCTCCCTCATCACCCACTGAGGACAGACACTAGAAAGATATGCAATTCAATACAGGCTGCACATGTGTAGTTATGCAGAGCATCTCCACAATGGACAGATTGTGAAAGACTGATCATATGTCCCTCTCTCCTATCCTGCCCTCCACTTGTTCCATCCTCAACTTTGTCCCTGTCCTTTTATGGAAGTGTGTGCTTCTAACAAATCTCCCCCCAACCTGCCTTCCCCTCCATCATCCCCCCTCTCATCCCCTTCCTCCCTAGTCTCCTACAGGGCAAGATACCTAATTTAGAGTGTTTGTCATTCCCTCCCTAAGCCAAATTCAATGAAATTAAGGTTGACCTATTCCCTTTTGCCTTCCTGTTCTTTGCCTTCATTGTAACAGTTATCCCTTGCCTCTTCTACATGAGATGATTAACACCATTTTGTCACTCAGTGTCTCACTGTCATTCTATTCCTCTCCTACCTCTTAATTTCACCTTTTAAAATATCATCCCTTCCTATTCAATTGATCCTGTGCCCTCTGCCTATGT
>CM053600.1:170275491-170346585 GCA_028646575.1 Pseudocheirus occidentalis
GGGAAGCCAGTGGGGGTGGGGGTGGAGGGAATCAGTTACTCAGTCAATAAAGAAACATTTGTTAAACATCTACTATGTCCCAGACACTGGGCTAGCTGTCAGGAATACAGAGACAAAGAGAAACAGTCCCTGTCTTCAAGGAGCTTACATTCTATTGTGGGGAGAGGGGATAAGTGTTTTTTACCGCACCTACAATATACCAGGCACTGTTCTAAGCACTTTTAACGTCTCAGTTGATCCTCACAAGAAACCTAGAGGGCAGATGCTATTCTTACCCCTATTTTACTAAATAAATGGGAATTTATTAGTATTCCCAGTGAGAAATGTGACTTGCTCAGGGTCACACAACTAGCAAGTATCTGAGGCTGGAACTGATGTCATGTATTCTTCATTCTAGGCCCAGAGCATTACCCACCATACCACAAGTTGCCTCTCCCTCTGTGGGGGAAACAGCACATACATATGCACATGGAGAAAATAAATATAAAATTGTGTAGAGAGAGATAGGGGTAGCAGTGTGTCCGTGTATGTGTATACTGGGGGGAAGGATCTGGAAAGGCTACATGCTGAAGATGGTGCTGGAGCCAAGTCTAGAAGAGAAACCAAGCAGACAACAAATCTAATGCAAAGTAGAATGTGACAAACACGTGAGGAATTCACAGGGGAGTGAGAGTCTTGGGGAGGGCAAATTACTTTCATCTGTGATGGCTTTAGGGAAGAGGATGCTTTTGAACTGATCCTTGAAGGAAGATAGGATTTCAACAGGCAGTGCTTCATTTAGGGGATATTTTAGGTAGAGAGAATGGGGTGAGCAAAGTCACAGAGGAAAGTTAGGTTATAGCATAGAGTAGATGAAGAAGAGGATTGTGGCAAGAGAGATGAAAGGCTGACTGTGGTCTAGCATGCTATAATCTGGAGTTTGGATTTTAACAGACAATAAAAATCCATTAGAGCATCTTACTATTTTGGTGACATGATTAGAATTACACATTAGAAGGTTAATTTGAAAGTGTCATATTGGATGGAATGGGCAGATAGGTGGTGAAATGGGTACCATGACAAACTTGGAGTCATGAAGACTCATCTTCCTGAGTTTAAATCTGGCCTCAGATGCTTACTAGTTATGTGACCCTGGGCAAGTCACTTAACTTTGCCTCAGTTTCTTTGTCTTTAAAATGAGCTGAAGAAGGAAATGGCAAAACACTCCATTATCTTTGCCAAGAAAAAAGTAGATGGGATCATGAAGAGTTGGACATGATGTAAAAAAATGAAGACCACAAATGTTGACTGGAAATGGAGAGGAAGAACTGATCAGGAGATTATTGAAATAGTACATATGGGAAATGATGAGGATTTGGACTAGGGTGGTGGCCATAGTAACCTTAAGGAGGCAACAGATTTGGGAACTACTTTGGAGAGAAGATCAATTGGACTTTGCCACTTTTTGGATGTAACATGGTAGTTACCATGAACAGAAATAGGGAGGTCATAAGGAAGAAGCAGTGGTTGTAGGGGATATGAATTTGGATTTGGACAGGTTGAGGTAGCATTGTGGTGGCCAGTAGAATTTTGGAAATGCAGAATAAGAGTCTAAGAAAGAAACTGGAACTGGCCATAAAGATCTGGGAATCATCCACAAATCTGAATTTGTTAGAATGGATAAAATAAATAAATAGATGTGGAGAGAAAGAGAGAGAGAGAAAGAGAGAGAGAGAGAGATGGGGAGAGACAGACAGACAGGCAGAGACAGAAAGACAGAGACAGAGACAGAGTGAGAGACAGAGACAGAGAGAGAGAGAAAAAAGAGACAGAGAAACAGAGAGAGATAGATAGACAGAGAAACAGACATAGACACAGAGACAGGGAGAGACAGAAAGAGACAGAGAGTAGCAGGATACAGAGAAAAAGAGACTGTAGAAGAAAGCAGAGGAGTACAAAAGGGTAGAGAAAGCAAAGGGAAGACAGGAAAAGGGGGGAAAAATAAGACAGAATAAAGACCCTTGGGGAATGCCCCCATTCAGGAGGCAGGAAGAGTCAGAAGGACCAGCATAGATCATAGCTGAAGAGTTACTGTCTGAGAGGTAGAAGGGCAACCAACAGAGTGCAGTGCCATTTATGTCCATAATCTTGGTGCGGTTTTAATATTTATAAACTTGTAAGATTTATTTTTAATAAGTTTTAAGCTTCCCAAGACTTTTGGGACACCTTCTATTAAGAAGATAGAGATTGTCAACAGTGCTTAAATGAATTGATGGAAGGAATTGCATTTCCTCTCTTGCTGAACATTAGCTCTGGTCAGGAAATGGAAGGATGTATAACCCTTTTTCTAGAGAGCTACTTTGTAACTAATGCTTTACTTTGTGTAGTGAGGTTACACATCACACATAACAAAACCTATTTTGTTCCTTTCCATTTAGAGGTCACTTTTTCAGGGATGGCCTAAGGAGCATGCAAGTTGCAAGTTGCAAATACAAGAAGCTGGTTGCCAACCGCAAATGTCAAAATTAATGTCACTGGTCATCTTTGTTTCATCCCCTTTCTCTGCTCTCCCTCCCCAATTTTTAGATACAGAAACTTTAAAGAATCTTCACTAAGTGGCACGGGGTTTGCAGTCTATCTCAGCAGAAGGGACACCCCAGCTATTGAAATCATAGATTCTCAAAGTAATGAATTAACATATTGATTCTTTAGGGCTTCTTTCCCCTGATCCCATCTAAGAAGTACTCCCCAGAAGATACACTAAGACAACCCATAGTAACAAGTTTTAAAAATCCTGGCCAACCTCACAGATATTCTGCTATGAGTTTAAAATAATGAGTATATTGATATATTCTAAGTTTACCAGTGAATAGAAATATTGAGAACATTCACAGAAAAACATAAACAGATAAGTAATTTTGGCAGAGGAATGAAAGAAAATTCAGGGACTGAAGAATATTAAAACAAATCCAATTATTATTTCAGGAACAGGAATATTTTCAAGCATGCCAGTGGTACATCTTATAGAACAATAAATTTGGGAATGGTAATTTAAGATACTTGCCCAACCACTAGTTGTACATTTCAGCAATATATTTGGTCAATAGAACATATTCACTTAAGAGTTAATACCAGACTGAGTTCCCAGTGTCAATAAAAAGAATGTATGTACAGATAACTATTATTTAAGGGTTAATTGTCTGGTGGAAAAATCTTCTACATCTTCATTTCTCTTATTATTTTCTGTTTTTGTCATTTCACTCCTGAGAGGTATTAATGTGTGTGTAAGGTAGTATGGAAATCGTTTCTGATGGTTATGGGGTACAGGAGAAGGAGGGAGAAGTGATCTCCCTCTGTGTCCCTGTCCATATATCTTTACCCCCACCTTTTTACGTCTCTCTTTCCACCACTGGAAAAGCTATAAATTAATATCAGACTTGTCATTAGAAGTTTTAACTGATTATTATATCAACCAAGCTGACTGACTTGATACTGACTAGTAGTTCAACCAACCAGTGACAGGAGATGAGGAGATGGGAGGGTGGCCAGTCCAGTCTCTTCTTTATCCTTCCCTCTACTGATTCAACCACAGTAGACCATCTTGACCTGGTTTCACAGTGTGATACCATTTTGAAATTGCTGGAGATTTAGCAGTGGGCTGTCTTCAGAGAGTAAATAGCTTAGCATTTCCATTCTCTTTCTGAAGTAACTGGGAGGTAGTAAGTTTCAGGAAGGTTCTTGTTTTCCCCAAATGGGCCAATGCCTCCAGATTGTATCTGGTTTGGGTATGTACCTTTCTGACTTCTAGCAATAGCTGTGCTTTAAGATCCAAAGGCAATGTATACCTAACATGTTGCAGATATCCATTAACAGGAGAAACAGCTAGGCGGCTCAGTATGTAAGAGTGCTGTGCTGGGAATAATGAAGACCTTAATTCAAATGTGACCTCAGACACTTACTAGATGACCCTGGGCAAGTCACTTAATCTCTTTCTGTCCCAGTTTCCTCAATTGTAAAGTAGGGAATCATAATAGCACCTACCTTACATAGTTGTTGTGAGGACCAACTGAGATATTAATTCTAAAGAGCTTAGAACAGTTCCTAGCACATAGTAGGTAACTATAAAATGTTAGCCATTTGTCTCCATTATGATCAACTGAGATTATGTTTTGCCTGTCTATTTTTATGTCATTTTTCTCTTTTGATCCTAGTCTTTTATTTCATCATCTGTACTATCTAGTTCTAAATACTGGCCCTTCTTTCCAACTTATCCCCTTAGATTTGGTTTTGGGTTTGGGTTTTACTCTCTCTCACTTTATAAGCTTTTGCATTTTCTGACCCTTGTAAAAGAACTCCTTCAGGCCTTTGGACCTCTGGCTTTGGCTGTTGGTTATTAATTACATATCTCCCAGCACTGAAGAGGGTCTGGGCCCTTCCTGTTGGCACAGTTGTGTCAAGTGGCTCTTACGTTTCTTCTCCTGATATTTAATGGACTGCCCTTCACTTGGACCTCAATAACAGATGATCTGACTTTATTACTTGTTCACAGTTTGAGTTAAAATGTGCATGAAGTTGGGGGTGGCTAAGTGGTGCAGTTAATAAAGCACCAGTCCTGAAGTCAGGAGGACCTACGTTCAAATCTGTCCTCAGACACTTAACACATAATAACAATGTGACCTTAGGCAAGTCACTTAACTCCAAAAGGCAAAAAAATAGAAAAATAAAAATAAATGTGCATGAAGTTAACAATTAGTGGTAGAATGACTGCTTAAGACCTCACATGTGTTCCTCCCATTTTTCAATACTATGGAAAGTTGACCTGTGACTATAGCTCCCTTCTCTTGAGAGGAACTCTTCATTCTTGCATTGACTTGCCCAGTATAGAAGCATCTCTCAGACAGGGCTTCATGGGTAGGTGGTGCTCTCTCCATTTACTCAGATTGTGAGAATTGCCAGAGCTGGATCCCTATTAGCATACATAGCCTTTGTGATTCTAGGAAATATCATTATGACCCAAGGAGACTGCAATAAATAGAGTCTTAGTGGAAGAACAAATAGTCTTGTGAAGAAAAAAAACTTTATTTTACTGCAATGTGTGTGTATGTACACATATTTTAAAAAATGAACTTAAGGATTATCAAAATGGAAGTAGTTAGGTGCCCTGACCCCTTCTGCTTTGGCCTTATTTCATTAACAGATTCAATTTTATATAGGAAAAAAATGCTTTTTATTGAAATCAATAGGACATCAGAGTGGATAATTACTGCGTACCTCTACCTAGTGACTGGTATTTTCTTCCTTTGAGCTGCACGTAGTCCCCTACATTCCTGATATTTTTGCCAGGTTACCAAAGAGGAAAATACACACACATATATACACGTTCACATACATATATACACACATATATACATATATAGTGGCATTTTGACATGACAGTTTGATTAATATTTTTTATTTTACTTGCTTAACAAATAATTTTAGTAGAAATATGTGCAAATTAGCTTATAAATTAAGCATGAATGATATAGAAATATGAATCTTAATGAAAATAAAGCTCCATTAAATTACATGATTCTCCTTAGTCTTTATATTAGTACACAAACATGTACACAACTGTATACAAAAATGAATACACATATATGTATGTGTATGTATATATGTATGTATGTATGTAAGTATAAACATTTATTAAACTTTTCCTATGTACTGCGGGCAGATGGGTGATGTAGTGGATAGAATGCTGGGTCTAGAGTCAGTATGTTTCATCTTCCTGAGTTCAAATCTGGCCTTAGACACTTACTAGCAGTATGACCCTGGACAAGTCACTTAACCTTATTTGCCTCAGTTTCCTCATTTGTAAAATGAGTTGGAGAAGGAAATGACAAACCACTCCAGTATCTGCCAAGAAAATCCCAGACGGGATCACAAAGAGTTGGCAGGACTAAAAAGGACTGAACAATGTGTGTCAGGAACTATACTGAGTGCTAGGGATGCAAAAAGAGGCAAAAGGCAGTCCATGTTCATAAGGAGTTTCCAATCCAATGGGCAAGACAACATGCATACAAATATATACAAAACAAGTTTTATATATAGGATAAATCAGATTGTATATATGTATACATGTTCATGCACACATGTATGTGTACATGCATGCACATATAGGTATAGCCTGGACACACACGCATGTATATACACATGCATATACCTGTATGTCTCCTTGGTGTCTCCCCCACTGTATTTTGTGAGCTCCTTAAGGGCAGAGATTGTCTTGTGTCTTTTTTTCATATCTCCAAAGTTTATCACAGTGCCAGGAACATATTAGGCACTTAATGTTGACCACTTGAGTGACATTATGGAATTGCAAAAAAAAAAGAAGAAAAAATAGGAGGGAATTGATAGGAAATTGTGTTCCTTTAATGATCTCAAATTTCTCCCTGAAACAAAGGCCTTTAACTTTTTAAAACCAATGTTCTCCTAGTAGATGGGTAAGGTTGAGAATCCCAGAATACTATACTGTCTGAAGAATTAAAATTTTATCTCAGTCAGAGGACAATGGAGAGACACATGGTAGGTGTGGGCAGACTTAAAGAGAATTTCTTAGCATCTTTGAAAACAACTTTTAAAATATGACACATTTCAATCTCTTTTACTCAGATTACAAGAAGGCCAGAGATGGAAAGAAAAGTCACTCATACATAAAAATATTTAAATGTACATTTAAAAAATTTATTTAGTGTTCTTTTCCCCCAGTTACATGTAAAAATGAATTTTACCATCAAAAAAACTGAGTTCTAAATCCCCCTCTTTCTTCCTACCCACCCCACCCCCTAATTAAGAAGTAAGTAATTAGATATAGGTTACACATATATAATCATGCAAAACATTTCTATATTAGTCATGTTGTGAAAGAAAACATAGACCAAAAAAAAACCCTCAAGAAAAATAAAGTAAAAAAAAAGTCTGCTTCAATATGTATTTGGACACCACAAGCTCTTTCTCTGGGGATGGGTAGCATTTTCATCATAAGTCCTTGAGAGTTGTCTTGGAGCACTGTATTGCTAAGAATAGCTAAGTCATTCATAGGTGATCATCTTACAATATTGCTGTTACATTATATGTAGTATATTTCCCTTTGCATCAGCTGATGTAAGTCTTTCCAGGTTTTTCTGAATGCATCTTGCTCATCATTTCTTATAGCACAATGATATTCCATCACAATCACATAGCACAATTTGTTTACTCATCCCCCAATTGATGGGTTCCTCCCCTACCCCCAGTTTCTGTCTCCTTGCAATCGGAAAAGAGCTGCTATAAATATTTCTGTATATATAGTTTCTTTTTCATTTTGTTTTTATCTATTTTTGGATACAGACAGTAGTATCACTGCTAGATCAAAAGATATGCATGATTTCATAGCCCTTCGGGCATAGTTCTAAATTGCTTTACAGAACGGTTGAATCAGTTTGCAACTCCACAAACAGTGTTTTAATGTCTATTTTCACTCACATTCACTTCAACAGTTGTCATTTTCTTTGTCTTTCTTATTAGTCAGTATAATAAGGAAGGGTTGTACCTCTGAATTCTTACAATTTGCATTCCTCCAATCAATAGAGATTGAGAGTAATGGCTTCTTCTGGAGAGTATTGGCAATATTTCTTCTAGTATGGCTATAGTTAGCTTTGAGTACTTCATCTGAAAACTGATCATATCTCTTGATCATTTGTCAGTTGGGGCATGGCTCCTATTTTTTTTTATAATTTGACAGTTCTCAAAATATTTGAGAAACAAAGCCTTTATCAGAGAAACTTGCTTCAATTTTTAAAAAATCAATTGGTAAACATATTTCTCTCTATCCTATTCCTCTCCTTGTTTATTCTATTCTCTCTCTCTTTTCACCCTGTTCCTCCTCAAAAGTGTTTTTCTTCTGACTACCAACTCCCCCAGTCTGCCATCCCTTCTATCACTTCCTCTCCCCCCATCCCTGTTTTCTTATCCTTTTCCCAGTTTACTTTCTTGTAGAAATCTTAATAGATTTCTGCACCTAATTGAAGGTATACGTATTCCTTTTTTGAGTCAATTCTGATGAGAGTAAGGTTAACTCACTCTTTCTCACCTCCCCTGTAAAAAGCTTTTTCTTGCCTCTTTTATGTGAGATAGTTTACCCCATTCTAACACCTTCTTTTCCTTTCTCCCAGTGAATTCCTCTCTCATTCCTTAATTATATTTTTAAGATACCATTCTTTCATATTCATACTGTCCCTTCATATTCAACTCACATCTGTGCCCTCTGTCTATATATACTCCTTCTAAGTGGTCTAGTAATGATGAGAAAATGAGATGAGAAAATTCTTATGAGTTATAAGTATCATCTTCTCATTATTAAATGCCTTATGATTTCCCTTTCTTGTTTACCTTTTTTAATGCTTCCCTTGAGTTTTGTATTTGAAAGTCAAAATTTTTATTTAGCTCTGGTCTTTTAATCACAAGAGCTTGAAAGGCCTCTGTCTCATTGAATGCCAATTTTTCTCCTGGGGGATTATACTTAGTTTTGACATGTAGGTTATTCTTGGTTACAAGCCTAGCTCCTTTGCCCTCAGGAATATCACATTCTAAATCCTCCAATGTTTTAATGTACAACTTGTACATTAAATCTTGTGTTATACTGATTATGGCTTTATGATGGTTGAATTGCTTCTTTGTAACTGATTGCAATATTTTTTCCTTGACCCGGGGAACTCTGAAATTTGTCTATAATATTCTTGGGACTTTTCATTTTGGGATCTCTTTCAGCAGATAATTGGTGGATTCTTTCAATTGCTACTTTATGGTTCTGGAATATCAGAACGGTTATCTTTGATAATTTCTTGAAAGATCATGTTTAGGGTATTTTTTGATCATAGATTTCAGGTAATCCAATCATTTTACATGATCTCTCCTGGATCTATTTCCAGGTCAGGTGATTTTTTTTCCAATAAGATATTTCACATTGTCTTCTATTTTTTTTCATTCTTTTGGTTTTATTTTATTGTTTCTTGATCTCTCATTAAGTTATTAGCTTTCATTTGCTCAATTCTAATTTCCAAGGTATTTTTTTAAGTGAGCTTTTGAATTTGGCCAATTCTACTTTTTAATGAGGTTTTTTTCTTCAGTAAATTTTTGTATCTTTTGTTCCCCCATTTGGCCAATTCTGCTTTTTAAGGCATTCTTCTTCTCATTGTCCTTTTGGATTTCTTCTATCATTTGCCCTACTCTGCTTTATAAGGTGTTACTTTCTTCAGTATTTTTGTGTCTACATTACTAAGATATTGTCTCATTTTTTATAATTTTCTCCTATCACTTTCATTTCTTTTCCCATTTTTCTCTAGTTCTCTTACATGACTTTCAAAATTATTTTTGAACTCTTCCATGTCCTGAGACAATCCCTATTTTTCTTGAAGACTTTGGGTGTAAGAGCTTTGACTTTGTTATCTTCTTTTCAGTATGTGTTTTTATCTTCCTTGTTGCTATAGTAACTTTCTTTGGTCAGAATTTTTACTGTTTGCTCATTTTCCTGGACATTTAACTCTGTTAAAAGTAGGGATCTGCTTCCAGGGTGGAGAGCACACTGTCCCAAATATCAGAGGTTTTGTGCAGCTATTTTCAGAGATACTTTTAGGGACCTATAAGTTTTGAGTCCTTCCAAAGTGTCATGATCTAAAGAAAGGTGTATTTACTTACTCTCCTGGCCTGGGCTCTTTTCTGTGAGTGATCAAAAGCACTGGTTTCTGTCCTGGAACTGTGAAGAGGGCCCCTGCTACACTGTGACCACAAGCTGTGGTGTGGTAGTTCTTCTCCTTGCCCCAGGACTGCCACCAAGGACTGTAACCCAGTTTGGCATATGGGCAATGCAACAGAGTCCTGTCTCAGTGCTAGCAAAGTAACCCCTAAAATCTCCTTCTGATCAGTTGTTCAGTCCCTTTACTGTTTTGGTCTGAGAACTCCAGAAGAAGCCATTGCTGCTGGAGATTCAGTGGCTCCCAATGCCTGTTCCTGGTTTTCTGGGTCTCCTTCTACGCTAGTGCAACCTGTGCTGGGCTGTGCTCCTCTCTCACCCAGGTGCAACAGATCTTTCCTTCTTAGGAAAGAATTGGGCTGGAAGATTATTTCACTCCATCTTTTTTTAGGTTCTTCTGCTTTAGAATTTATTTAGAATCATTATTTAAAGGTGTTCAGAGAGGTTTGGGAGAGATCTTAGGTGAATTGCTGCTTTTTCTCTGCCACCTTGGCTCTGCACCAAATATACATTTTTCAATACTATAGAACTGGATATTTACTAGCAAAGAAATGAGACAAATGCACATCAACTGGGAACTGGAACAACAAATTGTGAGGTATTAATGTAATATAATTAAGTTGTGCTTTGAGAAATAAAGAGTAAGAAATTAGAAATGACATAGGAATGACATAGGAACTGAAACAGAATGAAATAAGCAAAACTAAGGAAAAAATCATATGAGGGTGAATAATAATGTCAAATAGGACCAAAATGAACTTGATGAAACTTGACCCTGAAGAAAAGATGAAAGTGTGTGCTTTCTTGTGCCCTTCTTTCGTGGTGTGGGAGACTGTCAGTATGGGAGGTTACATGCGCTCCCAGAATCTATTGGTGTGTTGATTATTTTGGCTGAAATGATTTTCCCCCTGTTCCTTTTCCAAGTTTTGTTGTAAGCTTTGGCTTACAGGATGGGGGAAGGGAGAAGGCTGTATGAAAATGATTTAAAACAAGAGACTACAACAAAAGAGAGTAAAAGAGAAGGTTGTCCTAAATAGCTTCTGATGTCCCTTCCAGTTCCAGTTCCTGTTAAAAGCAAAAGACAGAAATGTTCAATCAAAGGTTGGATGACAGTTAGGGGACTGGCTTCCACATCAGGGAGATCTGAATGGCATTCCTACTCATGACACAGAAGGGGTCTGTGACCCTGGCAAATAACTTCATGCTCAGTGCTCAAGGCCTCTCTGAGACTTCCATTTGTATACCCAGTGCCAAACGGCAAAGGGAGAACAGTCCTTTCTGGGAGATCCCTGAACGTCAAGAGCAGCCTTCTTTCCAGTATGCCCTATTGACTTTACTTGATCATACTTTGTGTGGCATGCATACTTAAAATTTATCACCAAGCAATTACAACAACTGTGTGACATTATGTATTCGCTATATCATATATTAGACTTGAGATACCACAATCTCCTGGTTTTTGTCCTGTTATCCTGCCATTCCTTCCTCATCCTCTTTTTCTTCCATCATCCTCATTTCTCTTCCCAATTTTTCCTCTCCTTCTCTTACTTGTTTTTCAAAATCCTTCTTGAACTTCTCTACATTTTTCTTGGAGGCTTTTGATGCAGGAGTTGTGACTTCACTTTCTTCCTCCTGCTCCGTGTCTTGATCCTTTTTGTCCCCCAAAAAGGATTCTATCATCTGTTTGTGCTTCCATTGCTTGTTCACACTGGCAGCCAATTACTTGACTTTTGAGCTCTTTGCCGCAGTAGAACTCTGCTTCCAAAATGGAGAGAGCCATGTACCAAATTGCTGGGGTTCTTGCAGCTGCCAGAGCTATTAGATGGACACCCTCTCTTCACCCCCCACAAACTCTGGCTTACTGGTCACACACCCCAGTACCACCACAGAAGACCATGATCTGGATCCAAGCAGGTCAAAGCAAGAATGATTACCCTCTGAATGGTCACTTGATCCCCCTACCATCTGCAGGCCAGAAGCTCTGGAAGTAGCCACGGTGACTCCTCTGCTTTTCACTCTAGGGATAGCAGCCAGACTGTGCTCCCTCTGTTTGAACAAAGTTCCACACTGACCTTTTGATTTGTCTTTGACTTTTGTGGATTGAGAAGTCTGGAAACTACCACAGCTGCTGGTGATCCATTCTCCCAAAGTCTGCTCCAGCCATGAATGGAGCTAAAACTATGGGTCTGGGCTCAGCTCCCAGCACGTTGTGATGGACCCTTCCTGCCAACCTGCCAGGCTTCCTTCAGTGGGAGATTCATTTCTCTCTATCCCTTTGTGGGTTCTATAGCTTTAAAGTTTGTTTAGTCATTTTTTACATGGAGGAGGTGGAAGCTGGAGCCATATGGAAGTCCTGTTTCTACTCCACCATCTTGGCTCTGCCCCACCTCTTCCTCTTTTTGACTCAGATGGATTTCTTCTCTCTCTCCCTCTTTCTCTCTCTCTCTCTCTCTCTCTCTCTCTCTCTCTCTCTCTTTCCCTCTCTCCATTGCCTTTTTTTTCTTCTATCTGTATCTCTTTTTTAGCTCTTTCTGTCTCTCTTCAGATCCACCACCACTGAACCCTCACCCCTTCCCCCAACCTCACACACCAGTTTTCTTAATTGGCAATCTCATGACTTCAATGATCACTTCTACATGGAAGATTTTTAAATCACTAACTTAAGTCCTGAACTCTCTCCTGTCTCTTAGAGAAATCTCAAAAATTGTATTCATTATGTAATTTAATTCAACAGACACTTATTAAGAACCTACTGAGCACAATAAATTACTGATCCATGTTCTTTCCTGCTTGCACCTCTTGGATATAATTTATTTGGTTCCTAGTGTGTGCTTGCTCCTTCATGGACAATATGCTACTATCTATCCAAGCCCACTATATATTTTTTTGCATCATCCATTATGTTAATTCTTCAGAACTGGTGTTCCATGACTGATAGTCATGTAACATTCTCAGAACAGTAGTAATGTTAAAAGATACACCTTAGACTGAGGATGAAGCTGGTAAATGGTAATGCATAATTTCCCAAATCCAAAGTTGTTAACTCCCTTTTTCTTATTTAGTTTCCTTATAGCAGGGACAAGAGATGGCAGAAGGAGAATTAATGAGCTCCATTGCTACCTATATAATGTCAGAATCTTTAGAGGAAATTTCTTAGCATGTTGGAATGGCCTTATGTGGGGAATTTATAAGAAGACAAGAATAAGGTTGAGTATTGACTCTTAGAAAGGAATACATTATATATGAATTCATCACAAAACTTAAGTATGTGGAAGATATTATGCTAAGTACTCGGGTTGCAGAAACATATTTCAGGCAGACTCTACTTTCAAAGAGATTACAATCTTTGTCTATGGTCATGTAGCTAGTATGTGTCAGAAGCAGATTTGAACCCAGGTTCTCTTGACTCCAAGGCCAGATCTTTATTAACTGCATCGTTCTGCTTCTCACGCATATATCTACATATCTATATCTATTTAAATATATCTGTAAGGATATGAATTGGCCTTATGAATTATTTGTTATATGAAACTCAAGATAAGAAAATATACAAATGAAAATCTGGCAATTTATCACCTTAGAGAATTGCCTAGGGACATGAAGAGGTAAAGTGACTTGCACAGGATCTAGCCAATATGGGTCAGAGTGGACTTGAACCCAGGTCTTTCTGGCTGTGAGCCTGATTCTCTATTCCCTCAATAGAGAATAACACTGAGTCTCTATTTGTATATTTATCTATTTATATATATTGGATGACAATAATGGTTGTGGATATAGTACTTTCCTAAACATTCACTTTATCTTTATTAAATATGTGGTTTTTCTCATTTGGTTCTGTTGACAACCTTGTGCCTTAAATAGGCTAGTTTTTTCTGTAGATCACTGACTTTGAGGTAGGGGATGCTAGTTCAAATGCTGCCTCTCTTACTACCAATATGATGTGGAGAATATAATCTAGCCTCTCAGGAGGTCAATTTTTTTTCACCTGCAAAAGAAGATGCTTGACCTCTTGCCTTGAAGTGCCTTCTCACATTAAAGTTATGATTCCATAATTTGTATTTTATAAGATGATGCGGAGAGATTAAATGACTTACCTGAGGTCACAGAGGTAGTAAGGGGCCAAACTAAGTCTTGAAAATATGGCTTTTGACTCCAGAGATGGCTTTCTTTCCGCTCCACCACACTCATTTCCAAGAACCTTGGTAGAGTGAAAAGGAAGATTACAGAGGCATTGTATGCCACATCTGCCTCCATAATAAGCTTTTATTCTACCAAGAGGAAGGCTTAATGAGGGAAAGGCAAATAGTTCTTAATTAGTTGCTAAAAATAAAGTTTAACATCCATGGACTATTGCTAGTAATGACCTATATGTCATATGTTTTTAAAGAACACATAGATAAAAACAGAAAAACTGGATGAGTAAAAATATATACATTTATGAAGGAGAGTGTAGGAAATTCAGTTACTGGACAATGGACATACACTTTTTTTCTCCTTTTTAAAGTTTTAAATGACACAAGGAGTATAGTAATCAAATTAAACAGGTTTCTTTTTTCTTTTTCTTTTTGTTCAATACATAAATAAATATATTGGTGAACAAAGGAGAAGCTATGAAATCAATTGCTTTTGGCTACAACAAAGCGAGACAGGAGAATGATGACATCTAGTCAATATTTTCTCTCTTATTCAAAGGGACTATTATCTTGCTCAAGTGTCAAACGTTATGCCATTGGGGATGTGCTTTTGATGAAGACTCTAATGCATTTCTATAGGATTAGGGACTTTTCACTTACTAAGTTCAAACCATTATGTTGGAGTCACTCTTTGGTAAATAAGTGTTAGGTTATTTTTATGACATATGGGGCACTCAAATTCACAACAGAATTGTTTAAATCTCTTTTTCAAATAACATGGAAGTGTGGGAATGGAAATGTCTCAACCTCAAAACAAAAGGAGAAACTTAAGAAAAATACTGAATAAATTAATCGAGAAAGAGTGATTGGAGACCTAAGAGCAGACTTCTCAGAAGCATTGCTGCAGAAAGGATGGGGATAGAGCTATTATAAATATCAAGGTTGGATTTGATTTAAGATGGCCAACAACTGCAATTCTGAAAGCGAATTCAATAGGGTTTAAAGGGAATCTGTAGGCTGCCTATCTATGTTGGGAGGATGGGAGTTTTAGAAAGCTCATTTTCTTTCCTCAGTAATCAATTAGATCTATTCAGTCTCCCTTGGTTCAGACTCTCATGTCCCTGGGATAATTTTCTTATTCATTTTTATCTTCCTTTCCTTCTGTCTTCTGAGATTCTTAATTGTTGTTATGCATTGCAAAAATATCTTTCTTGCCATGTCAAGAGAATACATTAAGAAAGTGGTGTAAAATTCAAAATGCAGGTTTTAAACATGTGAGACACTCAGTAAATGCTTATTTATGGATTAAAGAGATCCTTATTTAGGGGTGGAAGTAGTATTAAAAATTATTATAAGGGTAGAGAGGAGATCACCAGATTTAGAGTCAGAGTTTGAATCTCAGGTGTTTAATTACATATTGAGTATAACTTTGATCCAATGGTTTCTTGGTCTGGACCTCAGCTTTCTCATCTTTAACTTGAGGTCTAGGGAATCTCTATGATTCTCGTTATGCCCTAAATCCCATCATTCAGATCCTAAATCAGCCTTTTCTTGATTCCCTCTAATTGGTAATGAGCATTCATTGGAGATTCACAAAATTATTGTATTATGATTATAGAGAATGACAATATTTGAACTTTGGAGGAGATAGTGGTACCACTGAGTTCAACTCACTACTTTCTGCCCATCTTTTTAACATATTTGTTTTAGCTGTTATATGATATATATGTATGTGTTATAAAATATGTACAAATATATATATACATAATATGGGCACATATAATATATGTGTGTGTTATAAAATATATATAAATATATATATATATAATATGGGCACACAAAATATATGTATGTATGTATGTAAGTATCTATCTATCTATCTATCTATCTATCTTTCTATCTATCTATCTATCTATCTATCTATCTACCTACCTACCTACCTACCTATCTGTCTATCTATCTATTTATGTCCCTTTTTGCCTGACTTTAAATCTCATGAGGGCTAGGACCTAGTCACTCTAGCATATCAATTATTACCTAGTACCAAAATATACAAAACATCATCATACTCCATCAAGATGAGTCTTTCTTTAAAGCATATTGTAATACAACTTGGTTAAATGATTCTCTGGGATCAAGCGGCTACCTGCTAAAGATAGGTGTCTCTGGGGCTCTTCATTGGGTCCTCTTTTCTGTCCAAGGTATGATGAAAAAAACCAAACAAACAAATGTTTGGTACCAGTCTCATTCCTGTCTTGATATTGGCCTCCTTGCTGTTCCTCAAGTAAAATACTCCATTTCTAGATGTGCAGCATTTTCATTGGCTGTTTCCCTGTACTACTCTATCTCCTTATCTGCCTCATAAGTTTCTCTGATTTTCTTCAAGATCCAATTAATATCCAGTCCCATCTTCTACAAGAAGCCTTCCCTGACCCCTTTTAATGCTAGTGCCTCTTCTGTGTAGATTATCTTTAATTTTTCTTGCATCTGTTTGCACATCATCATTTCATGTTTCCTCCCCCATTAGAATGTGAACTCCCTGAGAGCACGGTACAATTTTTTTGTCTTTCTTTGTCTTTCTAGAATTTGCCACAGTACCTGATATAATGTGGGCACCTAAAAATGCTTGCTGATTCACTGTCAACGGTGGGATTTCAATCCGGTTTTCCTGATACTAACTTCAACATTCCATGCACTAAACTGTGCTGTCTCTTTGTGCCTAGTGTAGTGTTTTATAGGGAGCTGATCCTTTTATTTAATTAGGTAAGGGCATATAAAAAGCAAGCTCCTTGAGGGTAGGGAAGGCGTTTTATATTTCTTTTGTTATCTACCACATGTCCAGTACATGATAAGTTCTTATACTTGTTGAATAGAATTGGACTCCTGACTCAGAACGACTAATAAATGTTTAATTGACTCACTGAATTTGTGAAATGGCATTATGATCACGGAAAATTTATTAAACTTTTAGTTGGCACAACTCCCAAGGAGCTCTAACTGTTGAATAAATGGATTTTCAAGAGTAGGCAGCTTTCTATAGGCTACTAAAGTTGGAATCAGTAATATTTGGATTTAAATCTCCTTGACCTAGGACAAGTCACTTAACCTTCTCTGGTAGCTTAGCATGATTTGGGCTGCCTGGTAAGTACTTAATAAATGTTTGTTGACTCTTTGCCTCAGGCAATTGCCCAAGACTTAACATTTTCCTTATCTATAAGATGAGGAATGGTCTCATTGGATGGCCTCTGAGATTTTTATTTTTGTAGGCCAAGATCTATGATCGTAGGTAATCTAATGTTGTTTTACAAATATAGTTTTTAGGTGTTTTTTTCCTTTACATTACACTTAAGGGGAAAAACATCAGATTCATAGTTGATTTAGATGCTGAACCAATACAGAATTTACTGTTATTTTTCTTATATCATTTTCCTCTATTTTGTTCTTTTGTTAAAAAAATAGAATTTTGATCATCTGCCAATAATATAAATAAAAAATTAAGTACTGTAAATATTGTAGCAAAAGCTACGTAATATCGACCTTAAATCCTGGAAGTGGTTGGGTTCCTCCATGTTACCCTTTATTATTTTTCTTCAAACAATATGAATAATAAATCAAATGATCTTGTGAATAATTGGATCGCCTGTGTAATTAGAATTTTTCCCCATGTTATAATTTGTAGTATGGTTGAATTGAGCAACTCATGTAATGAGTCATTATATACTCAGGCTTTTAAGGAAGTTATTTCTGAAGGTCTGACTAAGAGGGCTAAAATATGTCTGAATTAAAAAGAATGACAGGCTGCAATCAGGGTTGTGAAATAAAGGTGCTCAGTGAGCAGCCCTATTACAATCAGAAAGCAAAAGGAGCCGATCTCTGTCTTGTGCATGGAGGTAGAGGAAATGATGAATACCTTTGCTAACTCACTCGGTGCAAAATCAATCTTTCACTGTCAATTTTAAATGAACTAATTTGTTCACAAACGTGCTCCGTCAGTTTGGAAGCACATGCCGCTCTTTCCTATTAGCAAATCCTTTAATCTTGACTAGTCCACTGAGTAAGAAATCTAGAAATGTGTTAATATGACTGGACATATGTAGGAGGATAAGAATTGATTCTTTTAATTAGTGTCTGTTCAAGTTATGGTCCCTTTCTTGACTGAACTATTGACCTACTCCTATCATCAGAGATGGCTGTTATGACATATGTACATATATATGTATATATGTGTGCAGATATGTATATGCATTTGTGTATATATTTACACATACATAGCCATATACAAACATATCCCCAAAGATGGATTTTACTCTTCATTTTTGATACTTTAGAGAATTTTAAAAAATCGTTCTTTTCCCTCCAACTTGTAACATTTTTTGAATCTTCAATGACACATAATACTGAATCCAGAAGTTTTACAAATCATTCTTTTTGTTTTCTCAACCTGCACACTATGACCTGTGTTTTGACCATTTTAGGAAACTCGAATTCTTCATGATCGAAGTGCTTTTATCAAGGGTTTTTGTTTTGCAGTGTATTTTATTATTTGGTTTCGTTTTAAAGGCTTATACAATTTGTAAAAATTTGCAAATGTGACTTCTGATGAGGACAGGAGGTGATTAACACGTGGAACTGATGATTCCACTAGTTGATTTTTCTCCCTGGTGTCGTAGAGGAAGATGAGAAATAAATTTATTATACACTGATTTGATCTATGCTATTGTTATAAGGGAGAAGTTATTTATAATAAATGTAACTATTGTGATATATGTGTAACATATTTGGAAAATTGCTTAAATTTTTTTTTTAATTAATAAGGGGATGAAATACGGGAACATCAGAATGAATATAAAACTTTGAAAGGCCAGCTGCTGGACCTGCAGCCTAGACAATCTGGAGTCAGAACCCAGCTCTGACATTTACTAGTTGGGTGTCCATGGACAAGTCACTTAACCTTGTTGAACATCAGTTTCTTCATCTTTAAAATGGAGACAATAATGCTAATAGGATATAACTCAAAAGGTTTTGTAAAGAACAAATGAGAGAGTGTAAAGTGTTTTGTAAAGTGTAAAGTGTAAAAAAAATTGCAAATTCTAAAGTCCTATGTAAATGTCAAACAAGTCAAATCAAGTTAACAAGGATTTATTATCTCTTACTATGTGCCAGACACTGTGCTAAGCTTTGGGAATATGAATACAACCTCCTCCTTCCCCCCCAAAAAAATCACTGTACTTTTGGAACTTTCATTCAAATGAGGAAAAATAACACATAAAAGAAAACAGAAAATTTGAAGAGAAGTTGAGGACGTCCTAGTGGTTAAGTCTGGAGGGTCAGAAGCAGAGCCAGAAGAAGAATGGAGGATAGTTGTCATGGGCACTCCCTCAAAATGAAGGCCCTGGGAAGTGGAGGGATCTTCCAAGGTAAGAAGACTGAAGGGATTATTTATCATAATTCATCTACTTAGTACTGCAGAGTGTAAACTCCTCCATGGTAGGGATTGTCCTATTACTGTTGATTGCAAAATCATAGGTTTAGGGCTAGAAGGGAAGCCTGAGGACATATAGCTCAACCCTCTCATTTTAGAGTTGAGAAAACTGAGGCAAAGGGCCGAGATATGGCTAGTTCAAGGTCACAGAGCCAGTCAGTGGCTGGGTCAGAACTATAATTTACGTTTCCCAATTCCCAGCAATAGTCTGTTGGAGTCTGGCTTCAAGCATTCTAACATTGCTTTAGAGAACTGAGACACAGCAGTAGGAGAGATGGTTGGAGCACACTAGACTGGCCCTTTTCTTCAAGCTAAGTTCAGAAACTGATTTGAAATTTGATCGAATAATAAGTAGTGTCCAGACACTGGAGATATAGGTTTAGGTTCAAATTCAGAGAATTTTAGAATTGGAAGCAATTTAAGAGAGCATTCTGTCTGCCTCCTCATACTGCAGATGTAGAGAACAAGGTTATCTGAGGTCCAATGTAATCCTATCCAGCTAGTATTTATTGAGAACCTCATATATATCAGCCATTTAAATTATAGATATACTTAGAGTGAGAAGGAATCATAGTGGGTATCCAGTATAAGCCTATATTTCACATCAAGAAACTGAAGCCCAGAGAGTTTAAATGAATTACCCAAGGTCACAGTGGTAAATAAGCAGAAGAACTGGGATTTAATGGCAGGTTTTCTGACTACAGCTCTAGCACTCTTTATTATTACACTGCCAGATGTCAAGTAGAAATAAATGCCACAGCCAGGGCTTGAACTAAGGTCTTATGACTCTATGCCAGGGCCATTCTCATTATACCACTCATCTAAGCAGGGTGGGAAGTAGTCCTGGGGACACAGGGTCTCCTCAAGCTGTTTAGATACATAATAAAAATTATGAATGCCATTCTCTTGAACTTGGAAACCAAGTAAAGCTTTCCATGTGTCTAACTATAAAGTTCAACCCACACAATTACTAACATGGATTTCTTTGATTAAATATTCCAACATGGGAATGGTTCTGTGATCTCATAAATTCACATGCTTTCTCCAATGACACAAATTAAAATCCATTTAAGTTTGCTCATCCCACAAAAACCTTTGTCCATGAGATAAAGTGCGGGATACCTTTCTCAGTTTCTCCTGGTATCTATGGGATATCAGTAGAGCATTACTGCCAGTCACCACTTGCCCTTACCATATGATTGGTCTGTCTTCTCTGACATTTTCCTCACATATTAAAAATGCCTCATTAGTACCCTGCACATACTCACTATGAACCCCTCTGTGTCTTCAAAGACTATAGTATGTAATTAATTAATAGGAAATATTTTTAATAAATGATAACGACAAGTTTTTGTATTGTACTTTAGATATGTTATCTCTTTTGATACATCCTTTAATTATTCCCATTTTATAAATGAAGTAATGGAGGCTAAGAAAGGTTGTGTACCTTGCCCACTTTCTTACAGATAAGTCTATGAGGCAGAATTTGCATTTAGATCTTCCTGACTCTAAGTACAACACCATGCACATAACCACTATCTACCTGCCCTGTATATTTTGGGAAAAAATGAATGGATTGAATTTATTTCATTAACCATTTATTGAATATCTATTATTTTGTGAGGCTTGGTACTTATGAATTAGTAAGGAGCTAATAAAAGCTTCTTTGTAATATAAGAACAGCCTTTGATTTTAATCTGTCTCTAAGCTGTGAAATATGTCAATTTGTAGTTGCACTAAGAAGTGGTTCAAAGGTGAGTTTGTCTTCTCTCCACATATAGTTTTATCCATTAGTTTTGTTATTTGAAAGGAAACCTTAAAGACCTTTGCTTTCCTGAATCCTTTGCTATTTGATGGGAGGTGTTACTATTAGATTGCAGCTTTCTAAAATGAACTATAATAAAAGTTTTTTTTGGAAATTGCTTTGCCACAGAAACTCATCTCCAGAAAACCAGACTCCCGAAACTATGTGAATGAGCTTCAATTTTTAAGGTTAGTCAGTAGCTTACCCCAAATTTATACCTTTACAAATAATCATTCAAAGACATGGATTTACCTAGTCCATTTAGTCAGTTTGTTATGGAGTCTTTCTTTTTCCTCAGTTCAAATTTTTTGGAGCACAGGATTAGGTAACAGTAATAGAATTATTATTTTTTTCTTTTTGTGTGGAAAGAGTCATTCTTTCAGTATATTTAGAGACTTTTGTCTATTGTAAATTATTTTAAGCAAGAAAATGCTTTTTTTCTTTTTCCACTTTCACATGGTATCTGATACTATGCCATAATGTACTTTCTGTCATTATCATTTACAAATTAAGTAACTTAAAAAGACACTTAAAAATTAACTAACTCTGGTGGAAAACTCCCATTCCTTTTGGGAGGGTGATAAAGTACTCTTCTAAATTTTGTGACTTTCTCTAATCAAAAGCCCAAACCAGCTAAACCCCATATTCTAGTTTGTAGTTACAAGAAATAGCACTGGGGTAAGTATGCTTGGCAAGAAGGGAAAATTTTGGTAAGTGCATCTGCCAGCCTCATGACTGCTGCCCTGATGAGATTTGTCAGTCCTCATTGGCACTGTGCACTCAGGCTGAAGGCTCCCTCCTGGCCAGACCCAAGTCATTTGCCAGGGTTTCCTTGTCAGGAAGAGTTATACCCAGTCACAGATCCTAATGCTATCCCTGCTGTCAGAGCATTCCAATTTTTAATCACTACATGACTTGTCAGATTGAATATGAGCCCCATGGACAGACTTTAAACCCTTCGTCTCATGAACATGCCTGGGATGGCTGGTTTGGGGCATTTCTGTGGTCACTTCTTTACTTTTCATACTGGGTCCTTCAGAGTTCTTCTCTCCTAAGTCCCTCTTTTCTCACACAGTGGTGGACTAGGGTTGTTATTCTACTATTTCTGACTTGGATCAAGATAGTCTAAAGCACATGCCTTGGCTTAGTGAAAGATCCTAAGGTCCCAGCAGGTTCTTCCTTCATCCATCATCTATCCACTGTGGAGAAAATGCTGCTATCCATAATTATGCGGAACACTAGCCAAACTTGCCTTCCACCCCACCTGCCATTTCCTTTCATACTGAGAGGACATTCTCTCTCACTGTGTTTGTTGAGTTTGAAAATTTGTAGCGATTTTCAAGCAGCTTTCTGAAATTCAATTCCCAAGAATATTTTCCTTAGAATGTTGCTTTTGAAATCTATTCCCAATTACTCCTTTTCCTCTATGGTTTTGAAATTTGGGATTCCCACAGAGGAACTGGAGATTAAATGGGAAAATAGGAGACTGAACTTTGTGGATTCAGTAAAAGAGCACTACCCCAGGATTGGCCCATTTTGGTCGAATGCTTGCTGCATTTGTCTTGTACCACTAAGTCAACTATATGTAACAGAATGATCTCAAGGGACAGATGTGTTTTTGGCTCTAAATTCTTAGATTCTCACACCCAAGCTTTATCTGCCAGTAAGAGGACAGTGTCTGCCTATTTCTCAATGCAAAGTTGCTGGGGGGGGGGGGATAACTGAGGACCATAGATACCAGCCCTGAGACTTATTATTACATCACACTTGTGGTAGTCAAAGGAAAAAATTGAGTTTTGAAAAAGATAAGTCACTTTACTAGCATTTATTAAGTGCCTAATATGTACCAGACATTGTGCTGAGTGATCAAAAGGCTCTTAAGGACCTCATCATCTAGGAAAGAGACAGCCTGCAAATAGGACACAAGGAAGCGGTCACTCCCCAACCCCACTGCCGCCAGGATTCTCGTCATTTTCACCCGCGTATCAGTTCCTCCTTGTTATTTATATTCAGATATAGAATTAAATTCCCTCAGTTGTTTGATTCTATAACTCCTGAAGAATGAAATTATCTTTAAGAGAAGCCAAGGAGTCATTAAGTGCTTAAATGAATTTTCCTACAGAATTGTTCTGGTATATCTTTGTAGTGTGATGAAGAAGTGTCTACCAACAGCTCTTACCCTTGAAAGCCAGAGTGTTATTCTTCTGGAAGCTGGTAAACATTTTTGGTCAAGAAGACACACTTTAGAACTGAAGATGTTCTCTAATGTTCATACATCTGGGAAAAGTTATCATTTCTCTTGACACTTTACTGTTATATAATGATTTTAAATTATGACATATAAAAACTGTCCAGTAGTATAAAATGAAATTATATGCATATATTTATGTATAAAGGTTAAACTATTAGTATTAAATATGGTCATGAATTAAATTGTACAGGAAATTTAGTCAAATATTATCTTTGCTACTTAATAGATTATTGTATGACCGGAAACAAATCAAGAGTCTCATCACCTGTAATATTTGATGATTAATCTTAATGATTTCTAATGTCCCTTAGAATTCTAAGTTCAATGATTCTAAGAAAGATGAAGTTTAAGACCAAAGGAAAATATATTGCCTCATTCTTTAAACAGGAACAAAAATTTTTGCTTGCTAAAAATTTTGTCAGCACAATCATGTAAGGGATTGCTCAAAAGTCAGGTTTCTACTTCTATAATTTACTCATGGTTACTGGGACGATGCTGTTGTTTTTCTTCAATATTTGGAATGCATACCGAAAAGTTATGTATTGAATGTTATTAAAAACAGTATAATAAGAGAGATAAATATGAAGATTTTTGTCTTGACCATTTATTTGGTCTTTCAATTTTAAGTTAAATTTTATTTTTCAATGAGTAGAAATCCATCTTTCCTCCCTTCTATGTTTCCCTCCCACTTTGAGAAAGAAAAAAAGCAATACTTGTTAGAGACACATATAATTAGGAAAAACAATTTTTCCCTTAGATATGTCCAAAACCCCCAGTATGTCTTAATCGGTAGTCTGAGTTGATCACCACTCTCTCAGGAGGTGAGCATTATACTTCATCTTGAGTCCTTGGGAACAGTAGTTGGTCATTACATTATTCATAGTTCTTAAGTGTTTCAAGGTTGTCTTTAGAATGTTCTTGTTACTGCACAATTTATTCTCTTGGTTCTGATCTCTTGGTTCACTCTATGTCAATTCATACAAATATTTCCAGATTTCTCTGAAGCCATACCATTCATCATTTCATAATGGCTAGTAATATTCTGTCATATTCAAATACTATAACTTGTTTGGCTATTTCTCAATTGGTGACACAAACTAAGTTTTTAATTCTTTCCCACCACAAAACTTTTGCATTTTAATACAATAGAAAATGCTTTGAAATCTAAGACCAACAATTTAAATGATGAATTGAGGTATATGAGAAGAACAAATTGCTTGCTAATATATATATATATATATACACACATATACATATACATATACATATAAACATATACACACATATACGTACATATACTCAATTCAACTAGCAGGTATTAGATATCCCCTATGTGCCAAGTACTGTACAGGGTGATGGGAATATAAGGACAAATGAAAATAATACTTGTACTTGAGAAGTTTGAAGAAGAATCTCTCAGGATGAAAATTCATGAATGGGTTATAATATATATGAATGAAGAAAGTGTGCACATCAGTAAGGTGACTAGCCTATTAAAGTTTTAAAGTATAACCTTTGGGGATTATTTTACTTCTAGCTCTACCTATTTTTAAAATCTTTCTAAAGTATTGTTTTTAGTAGAAATAAAATTAATCAATGAATTTTTTGTGCATCCTTTTCCATTTGGCCTATTTTGCTTTCTTTTATTTAAAGGGCAATTGGGGTTAAGTGACTTGCCCAAGGTCACATAGCTAGTAAGTATTAAGTGTTTGAGCCCAGGTTTGAACTCAGGTCCTCCTGACTCCAGAGCCAGTGCTCTATTCACTGTGCCACCTAGAAGTGTCTCCCCCCACCCCATTCTGCTTTTTAAGGAGTTCTTTCCATCAAAGAATTTTTTTGCTTCTTTTATCATCAGGCCAATTCTGTTTTTTAAGGCATCATTTTTAAAAAAAAATTTTTTGCCTCTTTTACCTAGCTATTAGTTTTCTTTTCATAATGTTCTTGCATTACTCAAGTTCATTTGGTCTGTTTGCTTGTTTGCTCATTTTCCCAGCCTATTTGTTACCTTTCAACTCTATGTTGCAGTTGGAGTCTGCTCACTTGGAGGTGGGAAGACACTTTCCCAAGCTTTAGCCGTTTTCATGCTAATGTTTTCAGATTTAATTCTGGAGGTCTGCCAGTTTTCAATATTTCTAGTGTGCTGTGATCCGAGAGGCATAGTCACAATGTTCCTGTTCTGTGTTCTGATATTTATCAAAAAAGGGAACTAGCACTCTTATTGACCCTAAAACTGTGACCAGATCTCCCCTCCTCCTGATACTTCAAGTGCTAGTTCTTTTCTCTGTCCTAGAACTGTGATTCAGGACTGCATATGGACAATAAAGTTGTCAATCAATGCTAGTTGTACCCAGTGCCAGCAGAGGGTCTCTTTTAATCTCTTTCTGACTAATTATCTGAATCCCTTACTATCTCTGGGTTGAGAGCTCCCAAAGCTGCTGCTATGGTTGCTGTTGTTCCACTGTGTGTGTGCACCCTGGATAGACTTTTACCCCAGTGTCACAGAACTCTCCAGAAGACCTCTTAAGTTGCCTTTGGAAAGGAAAATATCTCACCGTAATGTTTTGTTTCCTCAAACACTCCAAATACTATTTGAAGTATTATTTTAAAGTTATTTGGAGGGGAATGTTGAGAGAGTTTAGCTGGATCATTGCTTCTAATCTGCTCTCTTGGTTCCACCCTTGAAAAATATATCATAATATATTCTTAATAATCAAGGTATCTCAGAATGAAGATGGCAGAGTAGAAGCATAAATGATTCCAAACAATTCCAATACCTGTAAAAAAAGACTCTAAACAAATTCTAAAGCTACAGAACCTGCAAAGTGACAGAGAGAAACAAATCTCCCACTGAAGACAGCCTGACCAGCCAACAGGAAAGGTCTATCATAGAGCACTGGGAGCTGAGTACAGTCACTGAGTAGCCACGTGGTTCCAGTCATAAGGGAGCCTCAACCAGTGTTGGCCAGAGCAGACTTTAGAAGAGTGAATAACCAGCAGCTGAGGCAGCTTCCAGACTTTTCAACCCATAAATGCCAAAGTAAAAGGTTAGTATGGAACTCTGTTAGAACAGGGGTGAATGAAAGAGTGTGGTCCAGCTCCTATCCCTGGTCCCAGAAGTGGCAGAGGAACAGTGGCTGTACCACATAGTTGCTTCAGGAGCTCCTGGCCTGCAGATTGTAGGGGGGCCAAATGCCCATTCAGAAGGTAATCACTCTTGCTTGTATCTGGATCACGGTCTTCTGTGGTGGTTCTGGGGTGTGTTACCAGTGAGCCAGAGCTTGTGGGGGTTGTAGAGATGGCTGCAAAACCCCCAGCAATTTGGGACAAAGCTCTCTCCACTCTGAAAATAGAGTTTTACTATGGCAAAGAGCTCAAACGTCAAGTATTTGGCTGGCAATATGAGCAAGCACAGGAAGCATGAACAGATGATAGAATCTTTTTGGGGGGACAAAAAGGATCAAGGTATAGAGTGGGAAGAAGACACTAAAGTCTGAATTCCTGCATCAAAAGCCTCTAAGAAAAAATATGAATTGGGTATAAGCTATGGAGGAGCTCAAGAAGGATTTTGAAAATCAAGTAAGAGAAGTGGAGGAAAAATTGTGAAGATAAATGAGTATGATGCAAGAAAATAATGAAAATAGAGTCAACAACCTGCTGAAGGAGACCCAAAAATACACTGAAGAAAATAACACCTTAAAAATAGACTAACTGAAATGGCAATAGAGGCCCAAAAAGCCAGTGAGGAGAACAATGCCAATGAATTGGCCAGATGGAAAAAGAATGTCAAAAATTCACCAAAGAGAAGAACTCCTTCAAAATTAGATTGAAGCAAGTGGAAGCTAATAACTTTATGAGAAATCAAGATACTATAAAACAGATCCAAACAAGTGAAAAATAGAAGGCAATGTGAAATATCTTTTTTATTTTATTTTATTTTTCTTCTTTTTTCTTTTTTTCATTTATTTGTTTATTTACTTTTAGTTTACAAGTTTCAGTTCCACAATCCCTTGAGTTTCAGATTTTCTCCTCTCCCTTTTCCCTCCTCCGCATGGTGGCATGCAATCATGTATAGGATCTGCAAATACTTTCACGCAATGTGAAATATCTCATTGGAAAAATCACTGACCTGGAAAATTGATCCAGGAGAGATAATTTAAATTATTGGACTACCTGAAAGCCACGATCAAAAGAACCTAGACACCACCTTTCAATAAATTATCAAGCAAAATTGCCCTGATATTCTAGAATGAGAGGGCAAAATAGAAATTGAAATAATTTACTGATCACCTCTTGAAAAATATTTCCAAAAGAAAACTCCTAGGAATATTATAACCAAATTCCAGGGTTCCCAGGTCTAGGAGAAAATAATGCAAGTAGTCAGGAAGAAACAATGTGAATATTGTGGAAACACAATCAGGATAACATAAGGCCTAGCAGTTTCTACCTTAAGGGATCAAAGGGCTTGGAGTATGATATTCTGGAGGTCAAAGGAGCTAGGACTAAAACTAAGAATTACCTATCCAGGAAAACTGAGAATAATGCTTGAGGGGAAAATATGGTCATTCAATGAACTAGAGGATTTCCAAGCATTCTTGATGAAAAAAACAGAGTCAAAATCATTTGACTTTCAAATACAAGAAGCAAAAGAAGCATGAGAAGGTAAACAGGAAAAAGAAATCATAAGGAAGTTATTAAAGTTGAACTATTTACATTCCTACATGGAAGAATATAATTTTTACTCATAAGACTTTTCTCAGTATGAGGATAATTGAAGGGAACATATATGTAAATATGTATATGTGTATGTGTATGTATAGGAGGGTGTATGTGTATATAAATATATATGTGAGTGTGGGCATATGCATGTTCATGTATACATATACAGAGAGCACAGGATGAGCTCAATGTGAAGGGATGATATTTAAAAAATAAAATTTAAGAGGTGAAAGAGGAATTTATTGGGAGAAGGAGAAATGGAGAGTTAGATTAGGGTAAATTTTCTCATATAAAAAAGGCAAGAGAAAACTGTTACAATCAAGGGGAAGAGCAGGAAGGTGAAAGGGAATGGGACAACCTTAGTCTTATTGAATTTGGATTAAGGAGGGAATAACATACACACTCAATTGGATATCTTATCCTACAGGAAAATAGGAGGTAGGGGAAAGAGGGGGTACAGAAGGGAGGGTAGATTGGGGGAGAGGGTATTTAGAAGCAAATATTTTTAAAAGGGATAGGGTCAAAGGAGAAAACAGAATGAGTGGGGGCAGGATAGGATGGAGAGAAGTATAGTTGGTCTTTTACAATATGACAATTATGGAAATTATTTGGGTAACTACACATGTAAAACCCATACTGAATTGTTTATTTTCCCAGTGAGGGTGGGTGAGGGGGAAGAAAGGAAAAAAAATATGGAACTCAGAGTTTTAAAAACAAATGTTCAATTTTTTTTTTCCTACATGCAACTGGGCAATAAGATATATAGGCACTGGGGTATAGGAAGCCATTTTGCCCTACTAGAAAGTTTTTTTGGGGGGGGTGATGAGGGGAAATAAGAGTGAACAGATTGGGGGAAGGGGCATTCAGTAGGCTTGCTATTTTGGGGCGGAGGTAGGGGAAAGACAGGGAGAAAAATTGTAACTCAATATTTTGTGGAAATGAATGTTGAAAATTTAAAATAAATAAATAAATACATTTTAAAAAAGGAAAAGAAAAAAGTTATCAAGGTGTCTGTCCATAACTTTAAAATTTGGGAATCCTGGTGTATTGCAAAGATTTTTTTCAAATTGAAGCAAGGGACCAAGGTTCAAATCCTGGCTCTGATTCATCTTGAACTTCTCTGAAATTTACATCATTCCCCCATCAAATGGAGTTGATAATGTTTGTGTTGATTCCTTTCCAAAGTTGATGTCTTGTGAATGTTTTAGAAACCTTAAAGTGATAGAGAAATATGAGATTATTTCTTTCAGAACTGGAAAGCTTTATTAGTGCTACAAGTTTCATAAACATTTAATGAGTACATAGATATTCACAAGAATCCTTAAACACGGGTTTTGATCCATAATTCAGAAAGCGGGGAAAGAACACTTCTTTTTTTTTTTAACATTTCCGAGAAATATGGAGTAATAATAAAGCAGCTCTCTATTCTCTCACATCTTCTTCCTTGATCATATTGATATTATGGTACAGGGTAGGAAGTATTAGAGTTTGGGGGGCAACATTTGAAGGACATTGATATGATAGAAAACGTCCAGTGGAGAGTTAACAGGACGATGAAGACCTTTGAGATTATGCCATGTAGAAATTGGTTGGAAAAAGAGAAGATAAAGGTTAGACGTGCTAGAAGAGGACTAGGCTTGTTTTACTGAACCATAGATAATAACACTAAGAGTCATGAGTCAAAATTGCCTAGAGTCAAATAGATTTAACATAAGGAAAGACTTCTTAAACACTGGAGTTATCCAAAGATGGAATGGGACACCTTGGAAGGTAATAGCTTTCCACTAATTGTAGATCTTGCAAAAAATGCTAAATGATCACATATAATACGTGTTATAAAGGAGATTCTTGTTCAGATCCTAGGATGAACTTCAAAGTCACTTCCAACTCTGAGATCTTATAATGCTCTGATATAATACATTGCTCCAGTAGTTTTGAGGTGATAATACAGTAGATTAAAAGGCAGAAAGAACCTTAGAGATTGTCTAGTCTAAACCTCTCATTTTATAATTGAGAAAATTATATCTGAGAGAGGTAAAGTAATTTCCCCAAAGTCACACAGGTAAGTAACAGAGCCAGGATTAGAGCCAAGATTTTCTGTGGTAATTGATAGCACCAGTTCCAGAGATATAAAAATTAGATGAAATTAAGTTTGTGTCAATTATGGTCCATAAGTATGAAAACATAAAGTAATTAAAATTTAAAATAGTGTGAGAGTATTAACTATTGATGTTTGGAGATGCAATAGTGAGATGAAAGAAAGATGAGGAAGGTGGAGATGTGGCAAGAGAGGGAAGTGATGAATAGAATCTTCCTCAGGCAAAAATATAATACAACATTTGCCTACAGCATGCACCAGACTACTGCTTTCCTGTAATTTCTTATTTCACCCTTGATGAAGATGATCACCTAACCCACAGATCTCTAATTCTATTGTTCTACTGCATGACATTTACTGGTTCTTATGATGAACACTTTTTTAAAAAATCCATTACATACTAGTTTATTGTAAATAATTTAGAACCAAATAAAGTATCTCATAGCTCATCAAATGAAATGGAGCTTCATCATGTTAAGATTCAAGAAGAATAATCAGAAACATGAATATTTGGAATTTTCCATAAAAATAATAATGGAAATGTGTATTTTTTCATGAACTTGTAGCCTAAATTCTTGTACACGTATAAACCATTAGCATACATTTGAATGAGCATCTATCCATAGTAACTTCCAATTCCTTTTTTATTACGAACATTGAGGCTTTTCATCTGGATACCATCCAGTGTCTATGGTACGGCTCTGAGGTCATCAGAATACATCTTCATAAATGCAGAATTCAGTCCTTCTGTGGCTCCCTTCAAAGAATAGCTCCCCCTTACAGGTTTTAGGACTCTTGGATCTGCTACTTTTAATTTCACAAGTAATTCAACTTCCCATTACAGTAAAGCATTAGCACTTCCATAAAGGATGCCAAGGGATCCATCAGCACAGCTAAGCACCTAGGCTTCTGCAGATGGCTCTCATTGAAATCCTTGATTCCTTTCCTTGTCATTGTTTCCATGATCTGGGACCACTAACAGATTGTTCAAACACTTTAAGGGAAAAAAAGACAGTGAATGCCCGGGACAAATCAATGGCACCTTAAAAGAAATAAAGGATCAACCAAACCTTATCAGGTGGTTTTAAGATCTTTACAACTTAACTTTATTAAGGAAATTTGTCCAATGAATTAATACTGAGACTGTTTTAAAAAGTATGATTAAGAAGATTGTGGAGCACCTTTAGAATTGAAAATTGGGCATACTTTTAAGAAAAGAATAACAGTTAATTTGCCTGCCTTTTCTCCAGGGTAGATAAAAGAGAAAAGAACTTTTTATTATTTTTCTAAGGCAGTCATACATTGTTAAAAGAATAAAAATACAAAGGAGAGAGGGTAAGTTGTTATGAGATTATGTTTCCACACTCCATACCTCAACCCAGTGTCAGCTGCTTGGGCTTTCATCGTTTGTGTTTTGTTGTTGTTGTTGTTGGGTTTTTTTGCTTCCAGATCTCTTTGTGTCAGAAGCTTCTGGCACCTCTTAAAGGTAAAAATCTGTGGATTTTTAAAAAAAGTAGTAACTATCACCTAATTGGTTTTCTTTGTTATTATATACATTGTATTTTATTCATTTAAAAACATTAGCCTGACAAGGGGTCTTTTCATACTCTTCACCAGATTGCCAAATATTCTCTCTCTCTCTCTCTCTCTCTCTCTCTCTCTCTCTCTCTCTCTCTCTCTCTCTCTCTCTCTCTCTCTCTCTCTCTCTCACTGTCTCTCTCCCTCTCCCTCTCCCTCTCTCTCTCTGTCTCTCTCTCTGTCTCTGTCTCTCTGTCTCTCTGTCTCTGTCTCTCTCTCTCTCTCTCTCTCTCTCACACACACACACACACACACACACACACACACACGCACTCACAAACTGAGAACTTCTGCTTCAAGGAGACTCATGTGGATAGTCTCTGGGTGATGAATGAAAAGAGCCTACAGTGAACTTTCTAAAAATGCTTCTGATTGAAAGGGTGGTTTTTATTTATGCACCAGAGAAAATAATAAGAACTGCAAAGTACTACCCTGAAAACTTAATGAAAATAGCTATATTTTGCACCATTTCCTCCCTTTATTACCATTTTTCACATACCTAGATTAATGTTATGCCACTTTTGATTCTTGTTACCATCTGTCATGAGAATATGCACTTGGACCTTAATGTGTTTGTGCTTAGGGGATATTATGCCAATTTCTGTGCTCTTTTCATGATTCCATCTTTGGATTTGGTCACTATTATTCTGTGACTTGAAAATTAAACTAGGTTTCATCCTAGTGGAAAACCGAAATTACAACTTTCTCTAGCTAAAGTTGAAGACTAATTTTCTCCTCACCATTTGAGAAGTCTCAATAACAGGCACTGTTCAAGCATTCCATTTTGATAAAGTTAATGAAAGATGGAAAAAAATATTAGACAGAAATAATGTTTATTAAAATCAAAAGTTTGAAATGTCTTTATTTGCATAGGTCGTTTTTCCAAATGGCTACTCAAAGGATTATTAAGAATATTGGTGAAAATTCCAAAAGTATTTTTAAATGATTGTCCCCTCCCTGGCCGTATGTTTATAAGACAGTGACATTAAACATGCTGGGGCTGTTATTTTTTTCTAGTGGTTTAGGGCTGTGAAATAAGACATAGGCTCTGGCTTTAAAAGCCACCAGGGGTCCCATTTGAAGAAACCCTAACGCCTAATGTCGAACCTACAAGTCTCCTGATTAGGGCAGTGGATTGCCAATTCTGCACTGTCTGTGCTAATGAAGCAGCAGAAAACTAGGAATGAACAGTTACAGCTGCTGTTAAGCTGTTCCCCTCACAGTATATCAGCTCACCAGCTTTTCTGGCTATACAACGATTCAATACGGCATCCCCAGAAATAGCTTGATTCTAACTCAAATAGGAATTTTAGGGATGGGGCAAATTTTCTCCAGGACTTTTAATCAACCAATAAATCATTTATTAAACATTTCTTAAGTACCTACTATGTGCCAGACACTGGTGATACAAAAAAGAGGCAAAACCAATCCCTGCCCTTGAGGAACTCACAATCAGATGGGGGTAGACAACTTGCAAACACACACACACACACACACTCACACTCAAACACTCAACTTTTATAAATATGATAAATAGGAACAATAGGGGTTGGGAGGAATTTCCTAAAGAAGTTTGGATTTTACCTGAGATTGAAAGGAAGCCTGGGGAAACCAGCAGGCAGAAATTAGGAGAGAGAGCATTCTAGGCACAGGGGACAAACAGAAAATTCTGGGAGCCAAGAGATGGAGTATCTTGGTACAACATGGCGTTCAATGGCACTGTGTCAGAGCATATGATAGGGAGCAAAGTGAAAGAAGACTGGAAATAGAAAAGAAACCATTAAGAAGACTGCTTTCACCCATTGCTATGAATAGACATTGACAGTGAAATTCTAATTTGATATTACATTCTTCCCCTTCCTTCTCCTCCCTGCCCCCCCGAAGCCTTTACCTTTGCAGAATTTCCCAAAAGGGGTGAGAATGGGGATACAAATATACTTGGGAATAGATTTTTGAAAAATGCATTTTCTGTGTTGATGAAAGATGTTTGGGTTTTGCTAAGAATTTATTAGTTGTATATCTCTAGGAAAGTAACTTAACCTCAGTTTTCTCACCTTTGAAATGGGGATAATAATAGCACCTACCTCATAGAATTTCTGTGAGGATCCAATGAGATGTCACATATAAAATACTTTCCAAGCATGAAAGTGCTAAATAAATTCTGGCTATTATTGTCGTTAAGCACCTTAGAGTTAACTGCAACTGAAGAAGCAATCTTGGCAACAATTTACCAAAAACAATTAAGAGGTTATCTTTAGCAAGGAATTTGGAGGGAAATTGCTTTTTATGACTCATTAAGATGATTAAGGAAGATATTTTTCCCTTGTGGGCTAATGCAATTTTTACCTAGCCTTCATTTTACTTTGTGCTTTATAGCATCAACTTTTGAATGTCCTTCAACTGAAGATACTCAATATAGTTGAAAATTCCTGAAGCACTGGGCAAGGTGGTGAGTAAGAGTTCTGGACCTGGTCAGGAAGACCCCAGCTCAGTCACCAGCTGGGTAATCATGGGTGAGTCACTTAACTTCTCTCTGGCCCAGTTTTATCATCTATAAAATGAGGGTGATTATAGCATGTACCTCATAGGATTGTTGTAAGAACAAAATGTCACAACATATCGAATCCTTTGCAAATCTCAAAGTACTATTTAATAATAAGAGCTAACATTGATATTATTTATGACATGTTATGGTTTGCAAAGTGATTTTAAATATATCATTTGATCCTTTTAATACCTTATGAAATCAGCGCTATTATTATTACCATTTTACAGATGATGAAATTGAGGGACACAAAGATTAAGTAAGACACATAGCCTGTAAGTGTCCAAGGCTAAATTTCATCACTACTATGCTACCTAGTCTGTTACTATTATTATTAAGTTATTACCATTAGTGTGTGATGGTAATTTTTAGATAGCTAAATTACTTTGGGGAAAATAAAAATTAGGAAAGGGCCTTAAGATAATATTTTTATAAGAGTAAAGATGAAATAATATTTTTATGTTTATGTTATGCACACATGTGAATCTATGAATTTCTTTTTTGTATATTTCTTTTTTAAATTTGAATTAATTTATTTTCTTGTTTACATCACTCATTTCCATAAGATTTTGAGTTACAAATTTTCTTTCCATCTTTCCCCTACCCACAACCCCAAAACAGCGATACCACTGTATAGCCCCTCCTCCAATCTGCTCTCTCCTATTCCTACCCCATTGCTCCTCTGACTTTCTGGTAGGGCAAGATAGATCTTGCTACCCCAGTACCTGTATATCTTAATTTGCAATTGCATGCAGTTAATAATGATAACATATATGTATGTACACACACACATATATACACACACATGTATTTTAAACATTTGATTATAGAGATTCAAATTCTAAATTCCTCTCTTAAATTTAAATTTAAATTCCTCCCTTGTCACCCACCCCCACTGGAAGGACAAACAATTAAATACAGGCTGTACATGTGTAATGACGCAGAACATCAACACAGTGGACATTTTGTGAGAGACTGATTACATGTCCCTCCTTCCTATCCTGTCCCCTCCTTGTTCTATTCCCTCCCTGTCCCTTTACAGAAGTGAGTACTTTCAGTGAGCCTCCCCTACCCTGCCCTTCCTTCCATCATCCCACCTCTCATCCCCATCCCCCCTACTCTTCTGTGAGGCAAGATACCCAGTTTAGAGATTGTCATTCCTTCCCTAAGCCAAATTCAATGAGACTAAGGTTGACCATTTCCCTTTTGCCTTCCTGTTCTTCCTCTCCATTGTAACAATTATCCCTAGTCTCTTCTATATGAGATGATTAACTACATTCTGTCTCTCCCTGTTTCTTCTCATTCCAATCCTTTCACATTTTAAATTTCACTTTTTAAAGTATCATCCCTTCCTATTCAATTAATCCAGTGCCCTCTTTATACACATATATACACATACTCAGATGTGTATTCATATGCATATATATGTATATATATATACCCTCCTATATAGACATATGTATATGTATATATACATTTATATTCCCTTCACCTATCCTCATACTGAGAAAAATTTCATAAGTTACAATTATCATTTTACCATGTTGGCTTGTAAATAGTTCAACTTTGATAAGTTTCTTATGATTTCTTTTCCATGTTTACCTTTTCATGCTTCTTGTGTTTGAACATCAAATTTTCTGTTCAGTTCCACCTCACTGAATGACCATATTTTCCCCTAGAACATTATACTCAGTTTTGCTGGGTAGGTGATTCTTGGTTTTAATCCTAGCTCCCTTGGTCTCCAGAATATCATATTCCAGGCCCTTCGGTCCCTCAATGTAGAAGCTGCTAGATCCTAGGTTATCCTAATTGTGTTTCCACAGTATTCAAATTGCTTCTTCTTGGCAGCCTGTAATATTTTCTCTTTAATCTGGGAACTCTGGAACCTGGCTATAACATTCCTAGGAGTTTTCTTTTGGGGATCTTTTTCAAGAGGTGATCAGTGAATTCTTTCAAGTTATATTTTGCCCTCTGGTTCTAAAATATCAGGGCAATTTTTCTTGAGAATTTCTTGAAGGATACTTTCTAAGTTCTTTTTTTGATCATGGCTTTCAGGTAGTCCAATAATTTTTAAACTGGCTCTCCTGGTTCTATTTTCTAGGTCAGTGGTTTTTTCAAGGAGATATTTCACAATGCCTTCTTTTTTTCCATTTGTTTGGATCTGTTTAATACTATCTTGATTCCTCATAAAGTCATTTGCTTCCATTTTCTCCACTCTAATTCTGAAGGAATTATTTTCTTCAGAAAGCTTTTGATATTATTTTTCCATCTGGCAGATTTGACTTTTTAAGGCATTCTTCTCCTCATTGGCTTTTTGGGCCTCTTTTGCCATTTGATTTAATATATTTTTAAGGTGTTATTTTCTTCAGTCAAGTTGTTGACTCTCTTTTCATGATTTTCTTGCATCATTTTCATTTCTCTTCCCAATTTTTCCTCCACTTCTCTTTTTTGGTTTTCAAAATCCTTCTTAGGCTGATCTGTAGCTTGTAGGCAATCTTCATGTTTCTTGGAAGAATTTGGTGCAGGAGTTCTGACTGTGTTGTCTTCTTCCTGTTCCATGCTTTGATCCTTTTTGTCCCCAGAAAAGGATTCTAAAGTTTGACTGCTGTTCTTACTTTGCTTCCTTTGCCTTCTCATGTTGCCAGTGAATTACTTGTCTTTTTAGCTCTGTGGAACTCTGCTTCCAGGGGGAAAGCTCTGTCCCAAATCATTGCAGTTTTTGCAGCTGCCAGAGCTATTAGGAGGGTGTTGCAGCCCTCACCAGCTTTAGCTCACTGAAAATGCATCCCAGGACCACCACCCAAGACCATGATCCTGATCTAGGCCACTCAATGCAATATCACTTAGCCTCTGAGCTATTGCTTGGACCCCCTGCATTCTGCAGGCCAGGAGCTCTGAAGCAGCCATGTGGGGGTGCCTGCAGGGCTGCTGCTTCTGCTGCTTCCTTGTACTGGAGGCAGTTTGACCAGACTGCTTTTCTCCTCCAAATCTAGCTGAGTTCCACTGACTTTTCACTTAGTCTTTATTTCTTCTGGCTTGATAAATGTGGAAACTGCCGCAGCTGCTGCCAATCCACTCTCCTGAAGGCTCCAGCTATGGCTTGGCCCGACTGCCCTGGGGCCAAATCATGGTTTCAGGCTGGGCTGGTTTCAGCTCCCAGCTTGCTGCAATGAGGCCTTCCTGCTGAGCTGCCTTCAGCAGGAGCTGTATTTTCTGTATTTTTGTGTGAGTTTTGGAGGCCTAAAATGTGTTTAGAGTCATATTTTGTGTATTTGAAGTGGCTATGTGCAAGCTGCAGTGTTTTCCTGCTTCTACACCACCATCTTGGCTATGCCCCTACAGCTATACATTTCTATCTATTCATATAGATGTGGCTTATACTTTACATGTGTCATCCAAGAATGAGCCTAGTGAAGGTCAGAAAAGCTCATTAGTAGAATATTTGCCTCTAAGTTATGTCTTTCTTTGGCCATAATAATTCACAGAGACTATACTATGGGATAGAGGGATTGTGACCTGTGTCAAAAGAGAGAGTCCATGCCAAAGAAATTATAGGTATTAAAAGTATATCATGATAAAATTAATCAGTTAACAAGCATTTTTAGGTGCTATGTTAAGCACTGGAGATACTATGAAGTGTGGAAAAAAAAACAACTCTGCTCTCAAGGAAACCACATTGTAATTGGGGGAAAAATATATGTTGTTGTTCTTTATCCTTCATTTTCAACAAGTTCCAGTGATAACACAGGTGATCACTTATGCATGAATTAAATTTAAGTTCTCTCTTCCAGAGTCATTGAAGTCCATTGGCAAGAAAAAGTCAAGATGACTGGAAATAGTCCAGGGTACAGTGGATGATCTTGGTGTCTTTGATGTCTGACCAGGCTCTAAGTGCTCCCTCCAGAGCATCTGTTTCAGTCTCCTTCATGACCGTTGGAACAAATTGTTCTCATCCACCCATTTCACCACAGAAAATCTTCATGTGCTTGGAACAGATATTCCCCCTAATTCACTGGCAAACTTGAGGACTGTCAGTTACCCTTAACCTAGTTTAGCCTCTCTGCAGAGATGGGGGCACTGAGCCTGCTACAGTTTCCTCGAGTCACAGGTGAGAGTTGTGTGACAAGCGTGTGCCAAAGGTAGATGAACAACACTGAAAAGGGCTTGGCAATTCCTCACAGCAGAGGCGGTAGTCCTCTCTGAACACCCCCCTGTACCCTAGAGAGAATTAGCAAGATTAGGAAGGAGTGAAGGGAAGTCAAGAGGAGCACAATTCTCATTTCTGAGAAAGGTTAATGTTAAAATATGATAGTCCACAAACTTACATATGATGGAAGAAACTGAGTGAGCCAATGAATAAATGAGAGAACAGGGGAACTGAAAGGTAAACTGAGATGGAGGGCACTAACAGCATGTCTATTTGTGTGCCTGTGTATGGGGTGGGGGCAGGGGGTAGAAGGATGGTGTACCAGGAAAGGCCTCCTAGAGAAACTGAGAATTGAGATGAGTCGAGAGGGAAATCAGGGAAGCAAAAGGATAGAAGGGAGAAAGGAGAGCAAATGAAAAGACAAAATCCAGAGATTGAAAGTCATGTACAAAGACTAACAAGAAATTCATTGACACTATTGTAGCATAGGAGGAAAGTGAAGAGTAAAAATGACTGGAAACAGAAGAAGGGGTCAGATTCTGAAGGACTTTAAAAGTCAAATTAAGAATTTATACTTGATCCTGGAGAAAATAGGGAGACATCAGAGTTTATTAAGAAAGAACAGCAAAATAAAACTACCTCATAGGAAAATCACCTTGAAAGCTGAATGGAAGGTAAATCTGAATAAGTGAAAAGAGCCTTGAAGCAAGGATGCCAACTAGAAAGAAGTTGTTCAGCTCTTTCTCACGGAAAACAAATAAACAAAAACCTATCATCAAATATTTTAGAGTTCACATGATAGAATAATGCCTGGGGAAATCAGAGCACAACATGAGGGTAGATTAATAGCATGCCTGAGGGAAGATTCCATTTTCTTGTCCTTTGTTTTCTGGACTTACGGCCTACACTTAAAATCATTTTAGTTTTTTTGTATGTTCACTTATCTCATGATATATTTCACTTTTTTAGGCAATGAGACAGATGTATATGTACGTGTCTGTGTAGACACAGCTATGTTTATACACATGCATATGTAGGCATACATATGTACATACAAACACTCATACACAAATCACGTTCATGTCATTTTACATCAGAATCATTTGGGGGGGAAATAAAACCACAACATCCTCCTCTTCTTTCATCGCAGGAGGTAAGGAAGCAGAGAGAGTGCTGACCATGGAGCTCAAATGACCTGAGCTCAAATCCTAGCTCTTTGAGTAAGTTACTTAACTTCCCTCAGCCTCAGTTCTGTTGTTTTGTTGTTTGCCGTTGTGACCAACTCTTTGTGAGCCCATTTGGGGTTTTCGTGGCAAAGATACTGGAATTGTTCGCCATTTCCTTCTCCAGCTCATTTTTCAGACGGGGAAACTGAAGCAAAGAGGGATAAATGACTTCCCTAGAGTCACACAGCTAGGATATGTCGGAGGCCGGATTTGAAATCTCTTCTTCCTTCCTCCTGGCCAGTGTTTTATCCACTATGCTATCTAGCTGCCCCTACGGCCTCAGCTCCGTCCTCTGAAATTAAGGGGGTGATGTTAGATGGCTTTTGATGTTGCTTCCATCTTTTTTTTCTAGATCAATCATCTTGTCTTTTTCTTTACCTTATTCTAGATATGTCTATTTGAATATTACCCATCTAGTTCATTTCAAGAATCCAATTAAAAATAATCTATTAAAACCCTACTTTCTGAGAAAGGTGGCTAGATGGTGCGGTGAATAGAGAGCCCCAGCCCTGGAGTCAGGCAGACTTGACTTCCAATTAGGCCTCAGACTCCTCCTAGCTGTGGGACTCTGGGAAAGTCATTTAACCCAGTTTGCCTCAGTTTCCTTATCTATAAAATGAGCTGAAGAAGGAAATGGCAAACCACTGCAGCATCTCTGCCTAGCAAACTCTAAATGGGGTCACAAGAATCAGACACAGCTATAAATAACACCACCACCACCACCAGAGCTATACAAGAAGCACCATAACTTAAGAGACAAGGAAGTTGTTAGGGTTCAAGTACTGACTAATGCATGATAGGTATGCAACCCTGTTCAAGTCTCTCTATGTCCAGCACCTAGCTCAGTGCCTTGCACACAGTAATCAGTGAAAAAATGTTTGCTGAATATTGAACAAATAAACTACAATGCTAAGACTATTAAGTATAATGAAAATGGGCTCCTGCAGTTCACATTGACTTAGAAAATCACAGGTTAACATTATCTATGTTGTTTTTACTTATTTTGCTACTCTGGTTTTAGGCCAACCTGCTGATGTTTTGACAACTGTGTTCTAGATAACTCCCCAAGACTAATTTGTTGGGGTGTCCACCTGCATTGGCATAGGAAGTTCATTTAATAGATGACAAAATTGAGGTCCAAAAAGCCAAGGAACTTCAGGGGCCATGTAGTACAATGTACTTCTTATTTTTTGCTTTTTTTTATAGAGGGGCAATTGGGGTTAAGTGACTTGCCCAAGGTCAGATAGCTAGTAAGTGTTAAGTGTCTGAGGCTGGATTTGAACTCAGTTCCTCCTGACTCCAGGGGCAGTGCTCTATTGACTGCACTACCTTATAACCACTGTACAAGGTCCTTCTTGTACTGACGCTGAAGTATAAGTCTAGAAAAGATAGGAATAGCCTTTCTAAGGCTCATGAATGAGATGAAATGTTATTAGGAGGGTCAATGAAGTCATTCTTGAGATGTCAATAGACAACACTGTGGGAGGGGCTTTAGCCATAAAAATTAGCCCCTTCATCTCCTTCCTGAGTGGTGGCTCAGAGCTTTACTCGATTCTCTGACAATATAGTTAAAAGCAGTCTTTTTCAATAGTTGCAATCAATTTATTAAAAGAGATGATTCAATAGTCATCTGCAATAGTGACTTCAACTTCTGCACCTGGCTCAATGCTGACAGAAGTGGTCTGTTTAACAATTTCGGAAGGACTGTGCAAATCAATAAGGTGTTTGGGGATTCTCATCTGGAACCTATCCCAAGTCTTTGAACTTTCACGGAAAAGAGTTTTTCTAGTTGTGATTCGAAGTGTCTTGGTGGGCATTCGAACAGGTCTCTTCACTTTCCACTTCTTCTCTTTGGCTCTTCTAATTAGGTCAGCATACATTTTCTCCAGTGATTTCATGTTGCGGTGGGTCGGGGTGATCCCGCTCCAGTGAATGGCCACTTCGGGCTCCACAAGGGTCTTGCCGGTGTCTTTGAATGCCAGGGCCGGGGAGCGGCTTCCTGACCGACTTATTCCTCCGTGAGAGCGAACAGGTGAGTGAGGAAGAGAGGCAGAGTCTGCCGACTGGAAGCGGCTGCAGCGGCGGCGATTCCTTCTCCAAAGAGCAAAAGCAGTCTTACTGAAGTCATTCTCCAGGTTGGGGAGAGAGATCACCATGTACCATCCTCAATACTCCACTACCGTAATAACAAATGTGATTTAGTAAAATACAAGCTAGAGTAGTGGAAAGAGAATTGGATTAAGGTTTGATTTTATTTCTTCCATGAGCTAGTTGTGTGACTGAGCAAGTCCCTCAAACTCTCTAAGCCTAAGTTTCCTCAGCTATAAAGTGAGAAGGATGTGCTAGAGCAGAGGCTCTCAGTCTTCCTGATGCCGGGACCCTTTAATAATCCTATGTGGGCGTTTCTGCATGTGGGCAGACCCACCTGGAGATGGATAGAGGAGCCCTGTCTGCGTTCCTAAGACCATCGGAAATATGTTTTTCAATTGTCTTGGGCCACCCCCGTGACCCCTGTCACAACCCACAGGTTGAGAGCCACTGTACTAGAGCATCTCCATTTCAGCTCTAGTTCTCTTTGAAATTAATTTATGGATTTGTATGCTCTGTCAAAGGAATTTGTGAATAATAAGTAAATTCGCCAAGCCTTCATCTCTTCTGCTGTAAAACAGGAAAGAATAGTAAGACCAGACTCACAAGGCTGAGATTGTTGTTTGGAACAAATAAGATAATCTGTATATAACTTGAGAATATCTATAAAATAACTCTAAATCTATATATTATCTATAAATTATAAACATAAAATTATTATTATTAATTGCATATGAGGAAATAAAAATTTAGAGTTTCCCTTTTCCCTGCTATCTCATCCAGGTCAGGACAAATCACATCTACAGTGAAGTAGGAATGGACACTGTAAGCCCTTCTCCCCTTCCTCCCTCTTGACTGGTTGCCAACTATTCTGTGAGGGAAAACCTAGAATCCCCATTCCACTCTGATCTTCATTCCCTTTGCCCATCAGATAGGAGATATTTCTCTCCCATCTCCTTCTTTATCTTGGCTGGGAGGACTATGCTTGAATGAGCCGGTAGTCACCACATACAATGCTTCTAGTAGAATGGAAGATCATGCCTTACTATTCTGTTGCTATATGCTCTGAGTCACCCAGCCTTACTACCTGCCCTTCTACTATGTCTTCCCGATCCCCAGTTATTGGCAATTAACCTACCAATGCTGCCTAAGGAACATGGAGCTTTGTCATCTGCCATAGAATGCAGTTCTTAGTTGTCTCTTCCCCATTACAATATGAACTACCAGGGACAGTCCTGTTTTTCTCTTTGTATTGTAGTCCTCAACCCAGTGCTTGGCATATAGTATGTACGGAATAGTTTTGCCCCATTCATTCCATTCATCCATTCTTCTGTATTACTTCTCTGTTTTATGAACTGTTTAATTTTTGTCTCTGTATGTCCAGCACCTAGCACAGAGCCTTATACACAGTAATCAGCTAGTAAATATTTGTTGAATGTTGAATGAATGAACTACAATGCTAAGACTATTCATTTCAAGTCAATAGGTAGGTAAGCATAGAGAATAGATCCAGAAATAGGCCTGAAGGCCCACATGTGGCCCTCTAGGCCCACTTCATGTAAAATTAGGATTCAGTTAAAGGGCCACACTTGAGGACCTAGAGCAGCTGTTCTCAGCCTGTGGGTCACGATCCCTTTGGGGGTCAAACGACCCTTTCACAGGGGTCGCCTAAGACCATTGGAAAACACATATTTCTGAAGGTCTTAGGAGTGGAGACAAGGATCGTCTGTCTTCTCCAGGCAGGTCCACCCATATGCAGATACACCCACATACAGGTATTAAAGGATCATGACATTAGGAAGGTTGAGAACCACTGACCTAGAGGGTCACGTTACCTCAAGGCAGTAGGTCCCCTACCTCTGGATTAGAGTACTCACATTTATGGAAGCTTTTAAAAAAGTGATATAATAAATGCACTAAAATGTCTTATAGTTTAACAACAAAGTAACCTGGTATAGTAGATAGAGTGATAGATTTGCAGTCAGGAAGAGCCAGTTTTAAACTCTCCTTCTAATACATAATGGCTATGTAACCCCAGGAAGATCACTTAAGCTCTCAAAGTCCCAGAAAACTCCCAAAGACTATAAATTACATAGCAGTATTGCATGGTAGTTTGAGATCTGTGTTGGCAGAGAATTTTTTCCACACCAAGAGTACCATAAAAAGATAAAAGCACAGATCCAGTCTTCCTACTCTGACTCTCCCCCTCTACCCCAAAATCCTTAAAAAAAAGGTCTACAGTTTTTGCTTTTCATTTAGTCAGATTCTGAAATTCTTTTTTTCACTTCTTTTGCTATAGTATGAGCCCATCTTACAATATTAAAAACATTCCTTCCCAGATTTCTTAGCATTTTAATTTGCAGCCCTCAGTCATCAGGTCTACTAGCTATTGCTCTTCTGTATCTGCAAACTAATGAGCCAACTGGAACCTTTTTCCTAAATTAAATCAACCAAGACACTTCTATGAAACTGTTATATTCCCAGGTCTTTTAGTTAGCTCCAGAAGTAAAGTACTTTCTAAGTAAAAAATATTAGAGCTTCTAGCTGTCATAAATAACAATCCATTGAAAAGAATTTCAGTCATAAACATAAAGAATATAATCCCAAAGACCATATGTTGCTTCATTTCTGCTCAAACAGGCTCGGTATCCTGTTAAGATGGCCCAACTTCCTGTAATAGAGAGTCAAATGAACATTTTTCTACCAAATGTGTCCCTCTTGGCTTCTTAATGCAGCAGAACAATAGCAGAATAAAATACCAGGCGAATATCTGATAATTTTTTATTTGGGGAATGGGGAAGTTTGGATGAATGGTATGGCTTTTAAAGTTAACGGGAAAGCACACTCTGGAGCTGGCAGGCCCACCTTAAGACTTTCTCCCATTTATCAAAAAAATCTCTTCAGTTTTCCAAAGCTTTTTCTAAAGACCTCCTGGGAACTGAAACAAAGACCATATTGTATTCTTGGTTCAGGCTTGTTAAGTGGCTCATGAATAATCCTAAATGCATCCTCCCTATAAATCTCCTTGATGTAAGTCTACTGTTACCCAGCCACCAACTTTACTGACATCCATCATCAACTCCAGAGATGGAAGATTTGCAACGTGCATCCAAATAACTGTTTCCAACATTTGGTCTATGAGCTGCTTCTGAACACTTTGGCGTCAAAAGAGAAGACAAATATAAGAAGGTCTTGTTTTGCTGTGAAGATATGAAAGCATTTATAATTCTGTCTTCTTTGCTCATATGTAATAATCATTTAGAATCTTTGGAGGAGTTTCAAATGAAGAAGCCAATGATATTGTACTTTTGTTATATGAATTGTAGAGATTTAATTATTTAAATAGATCTTAATGTACACATACTCCCACCTGCTTTGCTATTTTTCTAATATCTAAAGTGACTTGCACTTAATAAATGTTCATTGACTGAATGCTTATTTGTCTTTGTTTTTTTTTGTTTAAAAATGATGGGTCAAGGGGTATCTCCTGATTCCTGGACCTGAAAGTCCCAGATCCTCAAGGAATCCTGATGAAGTTTTCTTTCAGGAGTAGGGTCAGTGATAGAAGAAATACTAACTTAATCAGCTGGGGTGTCTCCTTCCAGGGCAAGCCAATCCACCACTCACTGAATTGGACCAAACAAGTTGTTCCTTTCTCTTTCTTAGATAGTTTTGACAGAACTCTGCCTTGCCACTCACCTGAGTACTCTCATCTCATAATATTCATCCACTTAAAACCAGGAAAGAAGAAAGACAATAGAAACCTAAAAACTAGTTGAAACAATGAACAACTTTAGAAAAGTTGTAGGAGATAAAATAAACTCATACAAATTACCATTTCAATATACTACTAACAAAATCCAGAAGAGATAGAAAAAAAATCCATTTAAATTACCTGTAGACATTATAAGAATACTTTGGAGTTTCCTTGCCAAAAAAACCCTAGGAACTATATGAACACAATTACGAAAGACTTCTCACCCAAGTATAGACAGATCTAAACAATTGGGGAAATATTCATTGCTCATGAGGAGGCTGTGCAAATATTAAAAATGATAATTTCACCTAGATTAATTTATTCTTTGTGATACCAATCAAAATATCAAAGAATTATTTTATAGAGCTACCAAAAATAATGTTTTAAAATGTGGAAGAAAAAAGGTGAAGAATGTCAAGGGAACTGATGAAAAAAATGTGAAGGAAGGTGGCATAGCAGTACCACTTTTCAAACCATATTAAAAATCAGTAATCTTGAAAACAATCAGGTAATGGCTATTAGAGGAGTAGATTAATAGATTGATTAAGTACACAATACATAGGAGTAAATTATAGTAATTTGATATTTGATAAACTCAGAGATCCAATTATCTGGGGCAAGAATTTACATATGGGGTGGCTAGAAGGCACAGTGAATAGAGTACCAGCCCTGGAGTCAGGAGAAACTGAGTTCAAATCATGCCTCAGACACTTAACACAAAAACCACATATGTGATCTTGGGCAAGTCACTTAACCTCAATTGCCCTCCAAAAAGAATACAAAAAGAATTTACATATATGTTGTGAATGTTGGTCTATGCCCACTTTCTGCCAAACTGTTCTCTAGTCTTCTCTGTACTTTGTGTCACTTGGTGAATACACAATTAAAACATAAAGGGTAATAACTTTAAAATCCATTCCAAGTGATTGAAAGCATCACAAGAAAATGGATAATTTGTATTGTATTAATTGTAAAAAAATTGCTCAAATAAAAGCAATGCATCCAAAAATTAGAAGGACAGTAAGAAACTGGAGAGAAAATTTATAGTGAGTTTCTCTGACAAAGGCCTTTTTCTCAACTATATAGGGAATTGGGCCAATTTTATAAAAAGATATGATCCATTGCCCAATTAATAAATGGTAGTTTTCAGAAGAAGAAACCAAAGTTATCATTAGTTATATTTTAAAAAATGCTCTTGGGCTGGTGAAGTAGTGCAGTGAATAGAGCACCAGCCCTGGAGTCAGGACAATATGAGTTCAAATCTGGCCTCAGATACTTAACACCTGCCCTGTGACCTTGGACAAGTCACTTAAAGCTAATTACCCTGCCTTCCCTGCTCCAAACAGCAACAAAATAAATTCCTTGTGGACAAACAGGTATACTAATGCATGTTGGTAGAGCTGTGAACTATTCTAATCATTCTGGGAAGAAATTTAGAACTAGGCTCAAGGGGTTATAAAAGTATGTGTACTTTTTGACACAACATTACCTCTACTAGATCTGTATCTTTAAGAGATCAAAGAAAATGGAAAAGATCTATATGCCAAAATATTTGTAGCAGCTCTTTTTGTGGTAGAAAAGAGTTGGAAATCAAGGGGATGTCCATTAACTGGGGAATGATTGAACAAGTTGTGATATATGATTGTGATAGAATACTATTGTTCTGTAAGAAATGACAAGTAGGCTACTTTCAAAAAAATCTGGACTTACGTAACTGATGCAAAATGAAGTGAGCAGAAACAGGAGAACATTGTACATAGTAACAGCAATATGGTAATAATGATCATCTGTGAAAGATGAAGCTACTCTGGTTCATATAATGATTCAAGGCAATTCCAAGGGACCCATGATGTAAAATACTGTCTACCTCCAGAGAGAGAACTGATGAATTCTGAGTGAAGACTGAAGAATACTGCTTTTCATTTTGTGTTTCTTGCTTTTTTTCCTCCCCTCCCCTCTCCTCTTCTCCCCTCTCTTTCCCTCTCTTCTCCTTTCTTCCTTTTCCTCCCCTCCTCCCTTCCTTCCCCTCCCCTTTCCTCCCTTCCTGTCCACTCCCCTCTTTGCGTTGCTTTCTGTAACTTGGCTAATATCAAAATATATTTTGTGTGACTTCACATGTATAATTTATGTCATATTTCTTGCCTTCTCAAAGGGTGAGGAGGGGAGTGGGAGAAAGGGAGAGAATTTAAAATTCAATTTTTAATGCAAAAATAAAACCATTTTAAAGAAATGTTTCAGGAGTTGAATGGGAACCAGGCAATATGGAATATTGCATATGGTTTGTGCAATACCCTAGGAAGGTCAAATCTGAGCATACTACAAGGCTTGGGCCCTTACTGGCCAGTCTTATGATTACGCAGTTAGGAAATTGACACTCGGGTGAGTAAAATAACTTTCCTAAGGGAACATAGATGAAAATTGAGGTAATTTATCAAAAGTTTTTTAAACCTTAAGTGTGTGTGATGGCCAAAGCTCTCTACATAGGGTCAATTAGAATAGTAATTATTTTATTTTAGGGTCAGTGATTTCATTGGTAGAGGGAGCTCCCAGTGAGGAACTCCTATCAATACAGATATACACTTTCTTTGCAATTTATAAACTTAGAGATACTGCAGAGATTCTGGTCATATAGCCAATATGTGTCATGGATGGGTAACATAAAACAATTTCCATTTAGGAAATAGAAAGGCCATGATTTGAATCTAGGTCCTGTCTTAAATTTCAGCACCTTTGCCAAGGCACTATAGTTGCATTGTTCTCTCTGTACCATGACTATAAATGTAAGCAATGTGGGATATTTTCCAATGACCTGATGACTTAAAGAAAAAGTAGAACATTTTACATTGAATGAACTTTTGTGTGAACCTTTATTTTGTGATCAATAGTAGTCACTGTACATTTTTGTGCTTTCAAGGAGTTTCAGGTAAGATACAATCCCCTTCTCTATCTGAGTTAATACAGGAATAGAATGTGGCTTTCTTGAAGAAAGAACCCCAGCTCCACTTCTTTGTGAATATAAATGAATCTCTGGCTATTTATTTGGACAGGTGCATTTCTATGGACAGTTGCATATGCACATGAATTTAATTTACTCCTTTTTAGCATTGGATAGCATAACAAGTCTATATTTTCCCACAGGAAGAAGTATACAGTGTTTTTTTGGAAACTAAGTGCAGCTTCTACATTTCAAAGTGAGAAGAAGGAGCAACCTACTATAGCAATTAAAATGGTTGCTGGTGTAGGCAGAGAAAGCTGCAAATAATGATTCACTTACATAGAGTTATTTTTCAGCATGAGAAAAGAAATCAGTCTTGTGTTTGGGTAGGGGGATTTAGAAGGAGTGAGATATTGTAAAGTTGGATTATTTTTTGGTAAATCATGACATTTGAGAGTAAGAATGCTTCAAAAAATGTTTTTAAAAATCAGAGCTATGTTTTCACTGATGACAATTCTAAGAGAATTTCTTAAGGCTAGCAGATCCATAAGATATTAACATTTGAGCTGTTGGGACTTCGGAGTCCTGGGTCCAACTCTCTCATTTTGTAGAAGTGAAAACTAGAATCCATCCACTGTTCTATAGAATTAGTCTCTTGCCTGTGTTTATGCAATGCTTGTGGTCCTCTTCAAGAATGAATAAACCACACACACTAATAAGTCAGAGACAAAATTTCCATCTAGCTATTCATGACACCAAGTCCAGAACTCTATCCATTGTACTATACTATATTGCCTTTTGGGAAGACAAAATCATTTTGAACTGAATTATTTGATAGAGTAATGCTTTGTTATTGTGAAAAAATAATTCTGAAGTTTGCTTCTCTTTATATAACTTAATTAGTAATTAAATATATTCTCAGATCTATTGTCTTTTCTCCCTTTTATAACCCTTGCGTGAATCTACATAGCAATAGAAGAAATACGTGTGTGTGTGTGTGTGTGCATGCGCATGTTTGTGTATCTCAGTAGCATTATATAATGGCTTTTCTGTAAAAGCAGGAAATTCTCATAGAAACCTAAGGGATAAAGTAGCAAAGGTTCATAGAGAAACTTTTTAGTGGCAAATTTCCAAGTTCATTCTCATGCTCAGTGAAGGTTATACTTTACCAAGTTTGTCATGCTTAAAGTGAAATGTCAGCTGCATTTTTTTTCATTTTTAAATAGAGGATATTGTTGATTCAGCTGTGTCAAAAGCTGTTCTTTCTTATATAAGCTATTGTCTATTAAAGTGACAATAATCAAAAAAATTCTCTGAAAAGTGATTTCTCATTCCCCAAATTGGAAGTACCCAGCTCTCTCCTTTTGACATTTGAACTCTCTGCCACTGCTTTTTTTTTTGGTGGGGGGGGGGGAGAGGAAATAGTTCTATGGTTTTTTTGTAAGGGTTTTGTTTGGTGGGGCATTATATTTCAATGTTACCTACAGCTATTTAGAAAGAAAAATTTCCCACATAGGCTATGAAAATCTTTTTCTAATCTGTTAAGATGTTGGACAATTAAGTTATTAAGAATTTAGTTGCTTTATTCCATACTCCAATCTACACATACTTGAATATTTTCATGGAAAAGAGCTGAGGGGCTCCTGATGTGGGCAAACCCTAAAGCATTCAATTCCCTTCTATTCTGTGCCATGTCTTTCTATAGATTTTTGCTTTTTTTTTTTGGTAAAATACTACAGAAATTTTGAGGTAAATTACCAATCAAATTATGTTGCAAACAACTCAGGAACAGCCATGGCTACAAGTATAAAAAAAACTTATCTGATACCCTATCCATTTTTCCACAGATCTCTCATAGAATAAAATATCCAATATGTCACCTAGTTCTTTTAATATTTCGCAGATCATAGGATCATAGAAAGTGCTGAGAACTTTAGAGTTCCTCTGGACCAAGACTTTTTTTTTCAACATTTTAGATAACTGAAGTTCAGAGAGCTACAGAAAAGTAATTTTCCAAAGGTCACATAAGTAAGTAGCAAAGCCAGGATTAGAGCACTGACCATATGAAAATAATTCCAGTGGGTGTGTTTGTGTGCTTGTTTTGCATAATAAACCTCTTCTTTGGGAGCATGATGAAGCCAGTTCTAACCAGTTTGTACAAGCTGGTTGCAAAATTTTCATTGTGAGAATGTACACGCTCAGGAATCAGCAAATACTAGGAATTGGGGTTTGAATGATTGGCTTGTTGATTTTCTAGACTTAAGAAAGTTATAGAGAAAATATTAATAAAGCAAATTAAACTTTAAAGTGTAACCTAGGGCCATTTCCCCCCCCCCCAGAGAGCCAGTTGTCAAACATTTACCACCACACTTCTGCTCCTCTTCACCCTTCTATATTTTCTGAGTTCAATATTCCCCTCTCTAGCTTAATCTGCATCTACATTTCCCCTTGACCACTTTAACAATTCACAAATTTCCACCCACAACTAATCAGACACTTTAAAAATTCACTAACACCCTAGAATCCTTCACCTTCTGATCTGACAATCTTCATCCTTATGATTCTTAGTCTCTGATATCTCTTCTTCAAGGAAGTTAAGAATCACTGGAGAAAGTTACAAAATGGAACTGATTTCCACCACTCCAAGCTTGTGTTGTAGAGCCTCACTTTAATGTTCTTAATGTTGTTGATTCTCTACCACCTTCTAAATACTCTGGCATTCAGATTATCCATTTGTTATTCCTTGGTCTCTTCAAATAACAAGTTAATACCATTTTCTGGCTAAACCTTATATGATCTTACAAGGTCATAGGGCAAAAGGTGCAAAGTGACCTTCAAGATCATTCTAGTCCAACTAGTATATTTTATATATAATAACATTGAAACCCAAACAAGTTTCACAGGAAAGTGAGTACTAGAGCTGAGATTTAACCCCAAATTTCCTGGCTTCAAATCCAGTGCTGTTTCCACAGTAATACTGCGCTATCAGGAGCTCTTGATAATGGCTTTTTGCCTCATTCTGTGGGATTCCAGGGCTGGTAGGATTCAATGTAAAAAGAAACTTCATAGCAATCAGAACTATTCAAGTGGAATGATTTGACTTGGATGTCTCTAAATTGTACTTCTTTATAGGTTTCCAAGTACTAGTTGGATAGTTATTTGGGAATGTTGTAGAGATTTTTGTTCATATGCATGTTGGACTACTGACCTCTAAGGTCCCATCTAAGACTGAAATTCAGATGCTTCAAAACCCTGAAATTGGTACATTGCCAGTTAGCAACTGAAGGGGACCATTTTTCAACTTAGAGGTTTCACAGAAACCTCTTTTGTGGTTTTGTCGCATACCTAGCAGACATCAAATAGATAAAAAGGCTGTTTCTCTCAACTCAACTTTTTTTTCATAAGCAACAAATGTTAAATAAGTTATTGTCTATATATGAAATCAGAGCATGTAGGTGGTGCAATATGTTGAGCACTGGAGCTGGAGTCAGGAAAGTCTGAGTTCAAATGTGGCCTCTGACACTTACTAGCTATATGACCCTGGACAAGTTACTCTTTACCCTCTATTTTCTCATCTTTAAAATGAGCTGGAGAAGGAAATGACAAAATACTCTAGTGTCTTTGCCAAGAAAATCCCAAGTAGCATCATGAAGAGTCAGCCACCACTGAAATGACTGAACAAACAAACATAACCACTCAATGATATATAAGTGAGAAGATGTAGTCTAAAACTGACTGATCTGCAGAAGCCGGTCTATTCTTTCTCATGTTTCCATCAAGCACATCCTTAATATGTGTGTAGATCATTCTCATAACATTTTATGAGGTAATTGGGAAACACTGGAGTTTATTGAGTACCAGGTGGAATTTATTGAATTAGTGACATAATCAGATCTATACTTCAGGAAGATCGATTTGACAACTGTATTGAAAAAGACTAGAGTGGAAAGGGAATGTAATTGAAAAGTGCCATGCTCTAGTAAATGATAAATATGATAAAATGTGGATCAGGAAAAGTCTTATATAATAAGTAATGCAAAGTGAAGTATATGACAATTATACACACAATGGCTGCAATAACATGAATGAAACAAAGAACAACAAATTAATCAAAATTGAATGTCGCAAAATTGGAATGTTCAAGCTTGGCCACAAATAAGAGAGACTCTTTTCCTCATTTCTTTGCAGGGGTAGAGGAAATGTTTGTGGAAAATTGCATAAAACATCAGATTTTTTTGCTTTGTTACTCTTTCTGAACATTTTTTTTCTTCCCCTTGCTTTTTTTTTTAAGTTTGTATGAAAAATGATGGCTCTTTGGGAGGGAATGAAGAGGAATATAGAGAAAAATGTAGGTGATGTAAGGGGAAATCAATAAAATTGTATTTGAAAAATAATGCATTCTCATATGTAAGGCCTTCTTAAGCAGTGTCATTAAAGTGTAGTGATACTATCAACTCTAAGAATACTCAAAATTATTGGAGGAAAAAACATGATCCTATAGAAAGTTTGGCATGAGGCTTGCAAGCAAAATCATCTTAAGCACATTTATTATGAAATTTTAAGGACAGAAAAGATGTGAAATGGAACAGATCTGCCATCATTTCTATGTCTATCTTATCTTGTTATTGATAGAACAGAACCACCACAGGTGGACTCTGATATTTCAATACTAAAGATATATATGAGGAATATGAAATGACATACAAGAAAATAAAATTGGGAAAACAACTGGAGCTGACCAAATATTTAGATAGAAGAGAAATCCGTGCTAATGGTGCAACAGTTTAAAGGTTACTTAGGCACTGACTTTCAAGTTATATTAAAGAATAGAACATTTCAAAAGAATGGCAAAGGATATGGAAGGAGTTACAGCAACAAAATCAATGATCAAGAAGCAATTGGAAATTTATTCATATGTGCGCACTGTCAGAAATAAGAATTGTTTTGCCTGTTTTTTTTGTTTATCTTTATGCTTTTCATTTTTTAAAACTTTTCTTATGGCTATTACTAACATTTCTAGAACTATATCAAAGGACACAGGGAGAGAGACAATTCTTGCCTTCCATCTCTGTTGAGCAAGAAAGCTTCTAATATTTCTTCATTACCTAGCAAGTACCTGGTATACAGGAGACATATAGATATATATGGATGAAAGATAGATGATAGATAGACAGATAAGGTAAATAGAAAGTTATTTGAAGTAAATAGTAATTTATGAAGGAGGGTTAGAAAAAGTACTGACAGGTAAGAGTCAGGACCTACCAGAAAAGGCCTTATGGGAGAGGTAGAACTTAAGACAGGCCTTTAAAGCATCTGAGGACTCCAAGTGATATGTGGCATGTGTTGGGAGGGATGGAAGATCATTCTAGAAAAAGGAGATAATCTGTGAAAAGGTACAGAGGTACAAGATGAAAGACATAGAATAACGTTGAGTAGTCTGGTTTACCTGGAAGGCTAAGGAAAAGTGGAAGAATAATGCATGATCACTCCGGAGCAAGAGGTAAGGAGCTATATTGATAAGGGCTTTAAATACTCAGTAAAGAGGGTTGTATGGGTTGCCATGGCCAATTTATTATCTAGGTCCCAATTGTATTGCAGTCAGTCTGTTCTCTTCAGGCCTCAATTACCTCTTCTGTCAAATGAGAGAATTGGACCAGATGATCTCTAAGGATTTATTCAGCTCTAATATTCTACAATATTGCATTTTCAAAAAGAGGAGTCAAAAGAATCGGCTGCATTCTTTTCCCCAAACAAAAGCTGGCTTGCATTGTTTGAGATTATCCTGTCAATAATGGTGGTAACATTTTGAATTAGTCTGGGGAAACACACAAAAAGAGGCCTTCTCTAAAGTGCTATTAAACAAGATAAATGTCACTATTTTGTTACTATTGTTATAAAATAAACACAATGGAAACAAAACAAAGATCAGTGTTTGTTGCTCCTTGTAAGCTAAAATATTAAATTGAAGTAACTTAAGTTTATTTTCAAAAACTAATATTAAGACAGATAAGTTTTCAAGTGTGAATGAAATCCGTGCATAATTAGATAAAATCAATATAAATATTGACATCTGTGCTGGTATGAACGTTGACATGCAGTTTAATAACCTCTTAGGGTTTTAGCTTTATGTCAACATAAAAATTTTAATCTCTTACTGGTAACCAACATACTTTATTTGTGTAAAAGTATTTGTGCAAAAATATGTAAAATTTAGATTTTAGTTTACGTTCATAAGAGTTCTTCAGTTGGTCAGTTTTCACTTAATTTAACATGTTGCCAACATTTCATGGAATGATAATTTTAAATGCACAATAACAAGTGATTTATATAGCTAAGTCTTCTTAATTAAGTCTCAAAGGATATTTAAAATCTTTGTCCCATTATAGCAATTGATGGGAAGTAGAATTGAGTCACTATGATTCAGCAGAAAAGGTGCTGGAATCATTTTCTGGCTAAGCGACCTGAGACATTTACTATTTTGGGGATTCATTTCTTTCATATGTAAAGTGAAGGGATTGTACTATAGGACCTCTAATGTCCCTTCTAACTCTAAATCTCTGATCTTAAAATATAATTTTTTAAAAACCATTTCTGTGTTCTATTTTTATGTTTTGTCACATAGGTAAACATTCTCTTATATAGTATGTCCCTGGTTTGGACTAAACTGAAAAAAAAAGATCGGCCAAGTTAATGAAAAGTCTAATCTGGACTTCCAGGAGCCAAGATGGTACAGTAAACAGTCAATTGTTGTAACTCTCCCATACTTAACCTCTAAACAAGAATAATTTAAGAGCCCCAAAATCAAATCTTGAAACAAAAGAAGGAGCAAAAGATGGGGTAAAGCAGTGTTTTAGTCCAAGAAACTTGGAGGATCACCAAGAAAGGTCTGGCTTGGGGGCGGCTAGGTGGCGCAGTGAATAGAGCACCGGCCCTGGAGTCAGGAGGACCTGAGTTCAAATCCCACCTCAGACACTTAACACAAAAACTAGCCGTGTGACCTTGGGCAAGTCACTTAACCCCAACTGCCCTCCAAAAAGCAAAAAAAAAAAAAGAAAAGAAAGGTCTGGCTAGCTTGAGTGAAAGGGAAGCACAGTCCAGCATGGGAAGTGTCCCAGTAAACCAGCAGCAAACCCTGCCTCAGCAGTCCAGATGGAGATCGATGAGCCTCATTGTTAAGGAGCAGGCAAAAACTAACAAGAAGAAACTCCATGTGCCTTAGCATAGCCAGGGAAACTAGCAGACTCTAGCTCAGAGAACCACCATGTGCTTCAGCATAGCTTTGGGCAAATAGGGCCAGACCTCCACAGGCTACAGCACAACCCCAGGCAAACAGGTAGATGCCAGCTCTACAGGGTGCTTAAGCAAACAGGAAGCAGCCAGCCAGCCCTGGCCTGCCTTGCTTCATCATAGCCCTGGGCAAACAGGCAACCTCCAGAGGCCAGACTGCCATGTTCTTTAGTGAAACCCTGGGGAAATACAGAAACACTCCACTGAGCCTCAGCATAGGCCAGACACTAGCATCTGGACCCCAGCTAAGTACCAGCTAAGCTTCCAGAGCCCTAAGGCCTACAGCAACACCAGCCAAACCTCACCTCACCCCCTCAGCACAGCACCAGACATGAGGATGATGGGCCTTAAGGCAACATCAGTGCAATACCAATTAAACAGTCAGAGCCTGCAGCCACTAGCACAAGAAGCAGGAGATGATGCCTCTTCTATCTTGGGAGTAAAGCTTAAATTTAAGAGAGGTAAAAGGCAAAAAAAAGATGAGCAAAAAGCAACTAAAAATAATCTGACCATAGAAAATTATTATGGTGACAGGGAAGATACAAACTCAGGAGGGGCATCAGTGCAGAGACACCTGTGGACAAAACCCCAGAGGAAATTAGAAGTAATTTCAAGGCCAGACATAATTAATATAAGAACTCAAAAAGGAGCTTAAAAATCATGTAAGGGAAGTAGAAGAAAATTGGGAAAAGAAATGAGTGAAACCAGAGAATTGTGAAAAAGGAGTCAACAGCCTGGAAAACTGCTTAAAAAGTAGAATTGGCCAAATGGAAAAGGAGGTACAAAAATCCACTAAAGAAAACACCTCCTTAAAGAACACAATCCATCAAAGAGAAAAGAAAGTACAAGAGTTAACTGAGGAAAACAAGGGTAAAATGTGCATTCAACAAGATAGAAGGATTTCAAAATTTCACAAGGAGACCAGAACAAAACAAAAACAGTGACCTTCAATATCAAGATCCAAGAGAAACATAAACAGGTGAAAAGGGGAAAAGAAAACATAAGTGATCCTATAGAGCTGAACAGTTTATATCCCTACATGGGAACGCAATATTGTAACTCTTAAAAATTATATCACTAATAGTACAGTTAGAAGGAATATAGATTGAAGATATGGGTATAAGGCGAATTTGAAGGATTGATGTAAAATAATTAAGAGATGAGAAAGAGGGTGACAATGGGTGTAAAAGTAAAGGGGGGATAGGTTGGGGGTAAATTGTCTCACATGAAGAAGCAAGAAAGACCTATTACTATGTTGAGGAATATGGGAGGGTAGGTGATGGGCATTGCTTGAACTTTACTCTCATCAGTATTGACTCAAAGAGGGAATAATATACACAATCAGTTCAATGTAGAAATCTACCTTACCTGACAGGGAAGTAAGAGTGGAGAAAATTAAATAAAGGGGACAAAGTGGGTATTTACAGAACAGAGGCAGATGAGGAGTAGTGGTAGACAGAAGCAAGATACCAGTGAAGTGGGACAGGGTAAAAGGAAAGAGAGGACAAAGAGGAGGAAGAATAGGATGGAGGGAAATACACAGCTAGTAATCATAACAGTGAATGTCAATTGGGTGAACTCTCCCAATAAAACAGAAACATAGAAGAGTGGATCAAAGACCAGAATCCTATAATATGTTGCTTCCAGGAAACTCATGTAAAACAGAGACACAGAGCAAAGATAATGGGCCTCAGCAGGATATATTATCCTTCAGCTGAAGTAAAGCAAACAAACAAACAAATCAAGAATGGAAATCCTGATCTTAGACAAAGTAAAAGCAAAGCTAGGTTTAAGTAAAAGAGATAAGGAAGGAAAAGATATCTTTCTAAAAATTACCATAGACAATGAAGCAATCAAATTAAAAAAGCAAGGAACTGTCTACTTATTAGCTCTATGGGGAGGGGAATAATTCATGATCGAACAAGAAATAGAAAACATTATGAAATACAGAATAGATAATTTTGATCATATTAAATTGAAAGGCTTTTGTATAAAATGAAACCAATACAACCAAGATTAGAAGGAAAGCCAGAAGCTACAAGACAATCTTTACAGTGTTTCTGATAAATGCCTCATTTTTCAAATATATAGAGACCTGAGTCAAATTGTTGAGAATACAAGCCATTATCCAATTGATAAATGGTCAAAGGATATGAACAAGGGGTTTTCAGGTGAAGAAATCAAAGCTATTAATAGACATAAGAATAATTACTTTAAATCACTATTGATTAGAGAAATGCAAATTAAACAAGTATGAAACACCACCTCACACCAATTGGATTGGCTAATATGACAAAAAAGGAAAATGATGAATATTGGACAGGAGGTGGGAAAATTGGGACACTAATTTGTTGTAGGTGGAGTTGTGAACTGATCCAACCATTCTAAAGAGCAATTTGGAACTATGCCCAAAGAGTAACCAAACTCTGCACATCATTTTATCTAGCAATACCACTAATAGGTTTTTATCTCAAAGAGATTATGATAAAGGAGAAATAACCTACACATGCAAACATATTTAGCAGAGCTCTATTTGTGAGGGCAAAATTTTAGAAATTAAGAGGATGCCCATCTATGGGGGAATGGCTGAATAAGATGTGGCAGATGAATGTAAGGGAATACTAGTGTGCAATAAAAAAATGATGAATAGGCAGATTTCAAAAAATCCTGGAAAGACTTGTACAAACTGATGCAAAGAAAAATGAGCAGGACCAAAAGCTTTGTACAAAGTATCAGCTACATCATGGGATGATCAACTTGGCATACTCAGCTCTTCTCTGAAACACAGTGATCTAAGGCAAGCACAAAAGACTTATGAAGGAAAATACCATCTATCCAGAAAGCAGATAGAAGCATATTTTTTCACTTACCTTATTCTTCCAAATTTTTTTCTTTTGATCTCTTTCTTTTTTCACAACTATGACTAATATGGAAATAGGTTTAACATGACATATCAAACTGCCTGCTATTTTCAGAAGAGATAAGGGGAGGAAGGAAGACAAATTCAGAACTCAAAATCTTGTAAAAATGAATGCTGGGGCAGTTAGGTGGTACAGTGAATAGAGCACAAGCCCTGGAGTCAGGAGGACCTGAGTTCAAATCCAACCTCAGACACTTAAAACTTACTAGCTATGTCACCTTGGGCAAGTCACTCAACCTCAATTGAATTGCCTTTCCCCCTCCAAAAAGGCAATAAAAAAGAATGCTAACATTTTTCTTGACATGCAACTGCAGAAAAAAATAAAATATTATTAAACTTTTTTACAAAGTAGAAAAAAATACAAAGAAGTAAAGCATAAGGTATGCCAAAGACTTGTAGGTTACACTGATGCCTCATGTTTATATATATTGAATACTATGAGAAAATAAATAGCTACTCGGCATGTTGAACGGTGAATAATATCACAAAATGAAATTAATTCCATTTTAACAGATAAGAAATTTGATACTGGAATTATTCCTCAATTATTGGTCTATGCCAGACTTGTGACTTGTTAGAATAAAAAATTTTTTTAATTAGTATAAAGCTAGGATACAGAATAAAAATGTGGACTATGTATGGTACACATTTGAAAATTTCAATAAGAATTTCAACTCAATTAAGTTATTACCAACAACATAAAATGGGAAGTAGAGGAAGGAAAGGATATTAAGACAAATCCTAACAATTTTTGTAAATTTAACAGATACAAATCAATTGCTTTAATGAGGAGACCAAAATAATCTTAAAATGTTTACATGGCAAACTCTTGACCCTTCTTACCAAGGAAGAAAGATAGAAGTCAATGGTAACATCAGTTAAAAATGTAATTGGTCTATGCCTAGTTTTTGCCAGACACTTTCTAGCTTTCCCAACAATTTTTAACAAATAATAAATTTTTCCCCCAAAACTTAAGTCTTTACACTTGTCAAACATAAAGTTACCATAATCACTTGCTGCTGCGAATTGTATGTCTACTCTGTCCCACTGAACTAGAAAGTAAAAGGATGTCCATCAATTGGCCAATTACTAAACAAGTTGTGGTATATGATCATGATGAATACTACTGTGCTATAAGAAAAGATGAACTTGATGATCTTAGAAGAAACATGGATAGACTTACATGAAATAATAGAGTAAAATGAGGAGAACTAAGAGAACATTGTTTATAGTAATAACAATATTGTTTTAAGAACAATTTACAGCAACTAAGTCATTTTGACTATAAAATACCCAAATTAGCTACAAAGGACCTATGAATGAAGATGTTATCTACATCCAGAGGATGAACTGATAAATAGAAATTTGTATAGAATCATTTACATATGTGTGTATGCCTCTGTGTGTGTGTGTGTGTGTGTGTGTGTGTAAAGGCTGCCATCTCTAGGCGGGGTGAAGGAAGAAAGAAAAATAAAAAAAATTATTTAATACATATTTTACAGGAATAGCAAGACTTGCAGTTTTGTGTGCAATCATCTTTTTTTGCTCCTATGTTATGAAAATTTTGTTCTGTTTCATAATAAATTAAATAAAACAAACTTATTTATAAAAATATAACTGGGAAGGAAGTTGGAAGATTATGAGACATGTCAGTTGACAAAAAATGGGAAGCATTTAAGAGGAAAAATATTAAAGAACATTTGGTGAGATCCAACTAAGTGTTGATGGCATTTCTTCAACCTGAGGGCATTTAAGGACAAAACTTCAGGGAAGACAAATAGAAGAAAAAACTCCATGTTGTGATACATGTGTGTGCATGTATATATGTATATGTACAGACATATACATGCATGCATATATACAAATAAACACACACATATATTTATATGAGAAACAATCTCTTTTTGCCATCAAGAATAGGGGATCTGCCACATTTGGATTCTGAAATCACAGTTCTCACTTGTGCAACATTAGACCTTTTACTAAGGGAACATTTACTTCTTAAGGCATAACCACAGATATACAAACATGCTTTCCCCACCACCACTTGGGAGGCAGAATTCTCCTTCTTGCTCTACTTCAGTCTTTGGGGAAGGGAAGGGGTTTAGAGTCATAGCTTAGCTAGGTTGCTACAGAACACAGTTCGATTTTCCAGTCCAGTAGTCCCCTTGGACTCAAGTTCCAGGCAGCCTGGTTTCTCAGGGTTTCCATGTCAGCCTGATTGGCTGTACGACCCTGCTTATGATCTTGGCTTCAAAGTCACCATGGCTCAAATTATTCCATGGCTCAGTTTCTACTATAGCTCAAACTTCTGGTCCAGCTCTGGAACCTGAAAAAATAACACGGAAGAGAAATAAACACCCCAAGTAACATTTCTTAGAATTGGATATTTTTTCTCACTTAAATGTAGCAGAAAGTGATAGAAAAGAGGAGAGTAGAAAAGATTGTGGCAAAGAGAGCTCGTGATTCAGTCTCACCAGTTTTAAAGATGTAAGCAACCAGTCAAAAGAAGCTACTTTCACCCACATGGTAGAACGTGTGGCATGTGAACTCCACATTGGGTAAACTGGGCTGACCCAAAAGGCACGTTGCACATGCTTATAGAAAAAATGGAAATGGAACTAAAGAAAAAAATGGAAAAAACACCTGGATTCAGCCAAGCATACTCAGATACAGTCCATGTAGGTAGTGAAACAATTTTGATACTGTTTAAGGATCTAGATTCAAATCAGAGATTATAACCAAAGTATGGGGGGGTGGGGAAACCTCAGGTCATGACCCCCCCAAAATGTGAAGAGTTTTTGGTCCTCACACCTACTAATTTTATACTATTCACAAATCTCTTTGAGAATAATTTACACATGGATAAAGGATATCTTTGATGGTATTGAAAAGGATCAGGAGGAGTTTTGCAAGTGATATTCTACAGTAGACCCCATCTTTATTATCATAAAATCAACTAAAAGATGTAGACAATGTATGATCTACTGCACTTATTGTTTGTTTAATTAAAAAACATTTGGTGCAATAAAATAGAATGGTATCATACAGGCTCCCTTTCAACAAGATGCATCTTCTCAGTATCTCAAAAAAAAAATCAAGATTCAAAGATACAACAACGATAACTTTTAGTGACCTTCTGATAAAAAAATGTTTTTTTCCAGTCATGTCCAAGTCTTCATATTTCTTGGTAGAGATACTGGAGTGGGTTATCATTTCCTTCTCCAGTTCATTTTACAGATGAGGAAATTGAGGTAAACAGGTGTATGTGATTTGCCCAGGGTCACATGGTTGAATTCAGGTCTTTCTAATTCAAGGCCTGGTGCTCCATCTCTATTTGCCAAAGGTGTTCAACATTGTAATGGAAGAAATACATCGTAGAGTTTAAGGTAAAGAGAAATCTCTTTTGAATACTGAAGTTCTCAGGTTACTGCTATTTGTGGATAAGATCAAGCTGCTTTCATCAAGACTTGGAACACTGCAATGTCTCTGGGACAAAACTGATAAACAAATAGAAGGATATGGACTAACCATTCACACAGGAAAATCCAAGTGGCTAAAGAATGTCTATTTTCGGGGCTATAATTGGAAATTGGATAAACAACCTTTAGAGCCTATTAGATTTGAACAGAGACTACAAATGAACAATGGATTGGACTTGGTTAAACAGAAGGAAGACTGCATAATAGATTACCTTTGGGAAATTATGAAAGTCATTTAAGGAATTCAAGATTCTCACTGAAACAAAAAAAGCTAAAAATATTTCACTGTTCTAATGTCAGAAAAAGTGGGGAAGACTTCCAGTTTTCCTGTGGTGAAATTATAGAGAAACAAGGACAGAAGTTACACAGGATAGGCAGAAATGGATAGGCTTCAATCTCTTTTATTGGAAGAAACTCCTAAATTGATAGGATCACAGATCCCATTTGGATGCATGAGTGTTCTTCCAGTCATTGGGTATGACTGTAAGTCATGCAATAATACAATCTTTGAAGAATTAAACTTCAAAGGAAATGGAGAGATGCATAGCAGAGCTTAATGAAGTCCAGTAAATTAAAAAGGAGATACAATTCAAAGAATTTCATTGATGAAATGTGTGAATGAGAAATGAGATAGACTACACATGTGGCAAGAGAGATAGTTGAGTGATGGGCATTCTGTGCATTGGGGCAAGTAGGTGGCACAGTGCATGGATAGTTGAGTGATGGGCACTCTGTGCATTGGGGCAAGTAGGTGGCACAGTACATGGAGTACTGGGCCTGGAGCCAGGAAGATCTGAGTTCAAATTTGTCCTCAGACATTTATGATCTGTGTGACAAGTCATTTAACCCTTTTTGCCTCAGTTTCCTCATCTGTAAAATGAACTGGAGAAGGAAATGGAAAACCACTCCAATATATTTTCCATGAAAACCCCAAAAGGGGGTCACAAAGAGTTGGACATGACTGAAAATGACTGAGCCGTGACTAAACTGTATCCTCCATTGGTATCTTGCTAGAGTTGTGAGAAATCTAAGAAGGCATCCAGAATGTGTCATAGAATCCCCTGTCATGAACTCATTGGAGGATCTGAATAAGTGTCACACTGAATGGGCAAGTATGTATGAAAGGGGGTCAGCATTATCAGAAAGAACAGCCAAATTGATGAGTAGAGTACATGAGTATTGAATATTGATTCTCATTTAGAATACTTTTATTTCTATTCCTCTCAAATATTCCTTAAACAAATAATGTTTTGGTATCCTGTTATGTTATTATTGCTATGGGCCTTTATAAAATGCACAACATGTGTGTTAGTTTTGGCACACCATACATCTCAGGGTAAGTATTGTCTTTCTAGAGCAAAGTTCTCACAGGCCTCAGAAGGGCACAAAATGTGCAAAGAGGAAACAAGACTGTGATGCATCGGACATTTGCAGGAAATCATTATTTCTTCAAATTTAGGCTTTGCAATGACAAGATTTTATTTGGTGATTAAAGCTAGAGGCCCTAATCCACTCCTTCTCTGAGGTAGCCTTGAGTTGTTTTTTTCTCCCAAGCAACAAAGGAAGTGTCTGAAATTGGTCAATAGTCAAGATTACATTAGGTAAAAATATATATTCTTCATTTGATTAAATGTCACAAAATGCAGCATTAAATATTGTATGAAATCAAATATTGACTTCAAAGTTTCGCCAATTTACAACTGCTATGAATTTTTTTTAGTGAAAATGTAGTGTGCACAAATGCTCACAAAGCATGAAGTCTACTTTTTTTTCCATAGAGTTGTATATTCTCTTAGAATTGCAATATATATGAGAATAGAACATTCAGGTTTTGCACGCAATCCAGAATTTTCCAAATCTGGATCTCACTCAGTATTCTGTTCTTTCCAAATCCTCCCTGAAAGTCATTTATTTAGAAGAGCCAAGTGGTGAAGTAGATTGAAGGCTGAGCCGAGAGTCAGGAAGGCCTGAGTTTAAATTCAGCCTCAGACATTTACTCTGTAGGATCTTGGGCAAGTCACTTAAACTGTTTTCCTCAGCTATAAACCAGAAATAACAACAGCACCACATTGTAGAAGGAAAAGGGGAACTAGTCCAGTATCATTGCCAAGAAAACCCCATTTGGAGTCACAACCAGTTGGACTTGCCCAAGTGACAGAACAACAAAAACAGTAACAAATTGGAGGTAATAATAGCACTTACCCCCCGGGATTGTTGTGAGAATCAAATGAGATGATATTTGTCAATAAATCTGTAAATTGATTTGATCCCCATGTAGGCTAGTTAACTTCACAGTTCTGTCATCATAGACATAGGGCACTGCCTAGCCATGGTAGGTGCCATAGAAAGGTTTTTCTTGTTGTTATTGGAACATACTACAAGCAATAGGTGTTGAGAAAAAGAACATTTATACCCTTTTTACATACATTCTTAACATACTTTTAAGTGCCATGTAGCTATTCAATTCAGTTATACTATCGCCTTCCAGATATCAAGATCGACTATTTAACTTTGCGGTTCTGTCATGAGAGACTGCATCCCTTCCCTTGACAAACTGCGCTGCCATCATTCACAAGGGCAGGAAGCAAAACATTGGTATTTTCTCAATATCCACTATTAGAAGACAGTATCTCTGATTCTCTGGGACATGGATGTCACTCTCTACATACTAAATCATTACCAAAGGTACACACACCATTCTGAACAACAAAATATCTCATGCTTCTCTGTTATATGGCACAGTGGATAGAGTTTAGATATTTACTAACTGTGTGACCTTCGGGAAGTCACTTATTCTAAATCTCACATTTCCCATCTATGATACATACTCCAGCGTCACTACATTACACTAAAGATTGTGGGGTTTTGTCTGGAAATGTATGCCTTCCTTTTGAAGGAACATGCTACATGTGAGCAATAGAGAAACAAAGTGTAGGAAGGGTAGAACATGTGTAATATATGTTCCTCAGAAGAATCTGAGGGAGCAGAAAAGGCAGATGGAACCCAGTTTTGGTTTTCATCAAAGTATGAATTGTAATTGTACTGGAAAGAGCACCAGGTGTAGAGTCCAGAAGACTCATCTCCCTGAGTTAAAATCTGACCTCAGACACTTACTATCTATGTAACCCTGTTGGCCTCAGTATTCTAATCTGTAAGATGAACTGGAGAATCTTTGTATCCAGTATTTCTGTCAAGAAAACGCAAAATGAGGTCATGAAGAGTTGGACCTGACTGAAAACAACAGAACAGTTACATCAATAGTGCAAATGGAGGCAAGGGATTACAGAATAGCAGAGAGTCTAGTAGAACTGGAACGAGGTCTAGGAGGTTGTGGTTAAGTAGAAGAAGTTCATCATTCTTGTCATGAAGAAGAACCAAATAGGACAAGAAGGCATAATGGGCTCACAATCTGCCTCAGTGAACTATGAAATTCCTAAACCTTTACCAGATGTACGCACACTTTCTAGAGATAGCTGGATGCTGGAGAAATAACTGAATTTGGAGTCAGGAGGACCAGAGTTCAAATGTGACTTCAGACACTTGACACCTACTAGCTGAGTGACTCTGGGCAACTCACTTAACCCTGAATGTTTCAAACAACCACAACCACAACCACAACCACAATCACAACAACAACAACAACAACAAAATAGCTGAACTATTTGGAGCTAGTTATGATGTTTCAAGCTGGCTTGTCTTTTTCCTCATAGGTAAAATTGTATGGAAAGTTTAGGTAATTGACTAGTTAACTGAGCTTAAAGGCGGAAGGAGGAAATTTCAGGGCTAAATATTGTTTAGTAAATATTTAGTCAACATTAGCTTACCAAAGAAACAAGCTGAAACTGTGACAGCATACAAACTTGTGAAGGAAGGAAAACCATCTGAGAGAATAGAAAACATGGCTGGGTGCTGAAATTTTGATTTTCATCAGATGGATTTTAAACTTGGCTCATGAACCTGGGTCAATTTTCTTTGCCAAAATAAAAATTTGGCTGACATTTGCCAAGATATTTTGAAAGCAGGTTTTGCATTTGTTTAACCAAATCTGAAATCTATGACATATTGAAGATGACAGAATTTGGCCAAATTCTTAGAGTAAACAGAGCATTCAGTTATGAAAAATGAAATTAAAGAATTTGGGAACACAGACTATGCTAAGGTTTCTTTGTAAGTATTTTACGTTCAAAACACTTTATTTCATACAATTGGTCACTTTCTTAAATAAAAAAATCTTCAGCAACTACTCCATGTTGCCTCTAGCACTAAATACAAATTCCTCAGTCAGACAATTTACAGCCATCTACAATACAGTTCCCAATTACCTTTCCACATCTATTTCATATTGATCTCCTTCACATATTGGACATTCTAGCCAAATTGGTTGGCTAGCCATTCTCTGAATTTGACATTCCATTTCCCACCTCCTTCTTCACCTTCCTTTTGTATACCATGTAGCTTCTTCCAAGTCTCCCTCAGGATTTTTCTTCAATCAGAAACCTTTTATGATTCCCCTTGTGCCTGACTGATTAGTGCATTCTTTCTTCTGTTATTATTTTATATATACTTATTAATGTATTTGTCATAATCATTCCAATAGAATGTAAGCATCTTGAGGACAGGGAATTTTTTTTATCTTGTTTTGGTGTCCCTTGAGACTACCACAATGTTTGTTGAATGAATCAAGTTGAATTGATTGCTCTCTACTCTGGTTTAATTTTTTCTGAAAGCTCATCAGATATCTATTATTACCAGTCCTCCTAAATGGGTTAATTGATACTGACATTCAGGCCATTTAGATGTGGGGACTACATATGCCCTTATAGGTCATTAAAGTCAGGGAATTTACCACAATAAGAAGGGTTTTATTATTGCCCATTATCAATGAGTACAAGCAACTAATCAGATTTCAAAGTAACCAATAGCTGAACGTCTGTCCCAATTTACCAATTTTAGGGAAGAGAGGAAATATCCTTTATGGAGGTGAGCTTGATGGCTATGATGGTCTGGGTAGCACAGTCCTCTTTTTTCTTTGGAGATGATTCCTAACTCTTTATGAAAGGGTGATAGAAAAGTCCACAAGGCTACTGCTGATGCTAAACTTTTGTTTCCATTTGCACCAACGGCCTCATTTAGAGTCAGTGGTGCTCTTTGTGCTTCTTCCCTTTAGAATCCCTTGTGACCCTTAAGAACCCCTTTCTCAGGAAGTTTTAGGCTAGTTTTATTTATTTCAGGCCAGCTTCCTCTGCTGCTCACAGCAGTCCACAGCTTACTTACTGATATTTTTTGTTTGTTTGTTTGAAGTCTATGTTTTTAAAAGATTGCTCTTCTGAATGTAGCCTTTGAATGATACCAAGTCTAATCAAACAATATTCAGTGGCTTACCATGGCCTAGCAAATAAAGTCTAAACTGCTGATCCTAAAATATAAATCTCTTATCCAGCTTTACTCTATCTTTTTAGCCAGATTTCACATTCCTGTTTCTCATTTACTCAATATTGCAGTCAGATAGAACCAATTTCAATTTACCATTCTTGCCCTGCTGTCACCCATGTATATGTCTTTGCTCAAGTCATCCCCCATACCAGGAATGACTTATCTCCCCCCCCCTCCATCTTGCCATTGGCAGCTAGGTGGTACAGTGAATAGAGTGTCCAAACAGGAAGAAGAAAGACCTGAGTTCAAATCTAGCCTCAGTCACTTACTATCTGTGTGACACTGAGCAAGACACATACTCCTGTTTGCCATATTTTCCTTATCTGTAAAATGAACTAGAGAATGAAATGGCCCACCACTCCAATATCTCTGCCAAGAAAATCCTAAATGGGGTCATGAAAAGTCAAACATGACCAAAAATGGTTGAACAGCAATAACCTGCCCTCTTCCTAATGTTGAAGTTTTAAAAATAATACTTTCTCTAATTTCATGTACAATTTTTCTATTTCTTTTTTTAAGCTGAGTTCCAAATACGCTCCCTCCTCCCCCTTCCTCTAAGTAATTTGATCTGGGTTATACATGTGCAGTTATGCAAAATATTTCCATGTTAGTCATATTGTGAAAGAAGATGTGAACCAAAACAAAGTGAAAAATAGTATGTTTTGATTTGTATTTAGACTCCATCAGTAATACTTTCTCTGGAGATGGACAACATTTTTCATCATGATTCCTTTGAAATTGTCTTTGATCATTGTATGGCTGAGTATAGCTAAGTTATTCGTCATATAACATTGCTGATATTGTTTACCGTGTTTGCCTGGTTCTGCTCACTTCATGTAAGTCTTTATAGGTTTTTCTGAGAGCATTCCAATCTACATTTCTTAAAGCCCAACAGTATTCCATTATAATCATATACCACAACTTGTCCAGCCATTCCCCAATTGATACACATCCTAATTTCCAATTTTTTGCCACAAAAAAGAGTTACTATTATTATTTTGTAGAATTAAGTCTTCCCCACTTCCCCACCTTTTACAAAAATCTCTTTAGGATACAGTCCTAGTAGTGTTATTGCTGAATCAAAATTTTGAAACCCTTTGGGCATATTTTCACATTACTCTTCAGAATGGTTGGATCAGTTCACAGCTCCATCAAGAGTGTATAAGTCTCCCAATTTTCCCACATCCGCTCTAACATTTGTCATTTTCCTTTTTTGTCATATTAGCCATTCTGAAAGGTGGGAAGTAGTGCCTGAAGGTTGTTTTAATTAGAATTTTTCTAATCAATAGTGATTTAGAGCATTTTTTCATAAGACTACAGATAGACCCAATTTCTTTGAAAACTTCTTGTTCATATCCTTTGGCCATTTATCAATCGGGGTGAAGTTTTGTTCAAGAACCAAGTCAGGTTCCATCTTTTTCATGAATCCTTCCTTGACCTCTCTCCCACCTTCTACATCTCAAATTGCTCCTTGAACTGTTCCCTGAATTTCTCCATAGTACTTGACAGTAGAATGATGTGGTGAAAAGAGTGAAGAATTTGGAAGCAAGAGATACTTAGATTTTACACTTATCTCTGGCCTGTGTGATTTTTAAGCCTCACTTAACATCTCTGCCTCAGAGATGGGACTGCAAAATGGAGACTGTGATGCTTAGATGGTCCAAATCATAGGTTTATTATCAGTAGAGTGCTATGAATATGACTCATATACTTGTATTATAGCTGTTTGTGAACTTACCCTCTTCAAACCCCACTTGATTTTAAGCTCCCTAATAGCAGAGTCTATGCAATATTCCTAGAGGAGCTGAATCATATCAGTCTTGATGTCTTTGGTATAAGTAAAACCAGAAGAAAGAAAGAAGTTGCAACTAAATAGAATGATGCCTCACAGACATGCCTTGGAAAAGCAAAGCAAAAAGTGGGTGGAGGGGCATTTGTCTTGTAACCTATAGGCTTTAAGAAATGACTTCATGGAACTTTTCATTATGATATGTTACAAATACAATAAGTATTTGCAAAGGGTTTGCCATGAATTCATTTGCAACTTATTCACCAATATAGGTTGCTGGGAACAAGTGAAATTGTATGAAGAGCTCTTTTTCTTATTTGAATTTATAGCAAGTATATCAAAATTGATAGAATTAATTTCCTTTAGTACTATGACCATTCTTTGGTCACCAAATAAGAATTTTACTTTTAAAGTGCCAACAGGCAGATTAAAGTTTATAAATTGTCTAAAACTATGTTCATAACATTTCTACCTCATTTTTGACAATTCATAACATTATTGCATAATTTTGGGGGGGAGGGATGTTGGAGCACGTAATACTGTGGACCATGTGTTTTTCTTTGTTTCATGAGTCGCCATGGACAAAGATCTCATCATCAAGTGGCAGGCCACAAGTGATGAACCTCTCTAGACTTCACTGAGCTTGTCATCAGAAGCAAACTTGATCTGTTGTTGGAATCTCACTTGAAACCTTTCCAGCTCCGGAGAATTTGCCAGAGTTTCTATGCTGCTAAATTTGCCTTTGAGAATCCAGCATTACATCTATGATACAATGAGGTACCAGAACAGTATTTTGTAAAAAAAAAATCAGCACATGTGACTGTTTAATAGTTGTCCTCATTATTTTTCAAGCATCTTATATGCATCTTGCATCTGGTGGTAGAGATAGTTGAAAGCCAAATAATGACAAATAGAAATCTATAAAAAGCCCCAAAATGTAAAATTCAGTCTCTGAAAAAAAAATCATTCTAGGAAAACAATTCTCAATTATTGATACATTAATTTTCTAGAAATAAACAGAGAGCTAAATAGGGCTTACAAAAATAACAAAGAATCTCCCCAGTTCAGACTTCAGAGCAGTGCATCACCTAGAGCAGGGACAAATGGAAACCTGATTTCAGGAAGCCTGGGGACCAGTCGCCCATAAAGATTTGGCTGGTTTTGATGAAAATTAGTGTGTTATGATGCACAGATGAAAGAGCAAATGGGTTTTTTACTTGATGAAAGCACTGAATTCTGAAATTATGCACAGCAGGTACAGTTAGAGATACTGCACAGATTTCAAAAGGTAGCACATATTTTTATGCCGAAACATTTGTTTTATCCTTTCTCCTCCACAGCATTATTGAAGAAATGGAAGTGAGGAATAAAGAAAGAGATCCAAAAACATATGAGCCCTAAAACAACGCAAATAAAGACACGAATTAATAGGGAAAAGTTGGAAAATGGAAAAGGGACAGTCATGTAACTTGCTCCTTAGTATAAAGTAGTGTATCCTTCTTCCCTCAGTTGATAAATCCTGCTAGTATTATGGTTCAAAATGGTTATTTAGTGGTAAGGTGCTGACAAAATAGAATCACAGCACCCTAGGCATAAGTAAATTTGGTTCATTCCTACATCTCCTTTCTATGCACCCTTCTTCTCCACAATTCTGCCTCTCCCCCAAGACCTG
>CM053600.1:170355055-170381028 GCA_028646575.1 Pseudocheirus occidentalis
TCTCTCTCTCTCTCTCTCTCTCTCTCTCTCTCTCTCTCTCTCTCTCTCTCTCTTTTTTTCTCTCTCTCTATCTCTGTCTCTCTCCTCATGTGTGGTATATGTATTATATATACATAAATACACATGCATGTAAATATATATGTATGTGTATTCACACATATGAAGAAATATACGTGTATATAGGTGTGTGGATATGTTTGTGTATAGGTATTTCTATACAGATATGCATATAGGATGTGTGTATATGCAAATACATACATAGCTATGCTTATGTTTATGTGTATATGCATATATGTATACGTGCATATGAATATGGGCACATATATGTATAGATAGATACATTCCTATACATACATGTATATGCACACAGACACACATATGCTGTATACAAACTTATGCATGAACATATATGCGAGTGGAGCAGCTTGGTGGCACAGTGGATAGAGCATTGGAGTTAGGAAGACCCAAATTCTAATTCAGCCTCAGATACTTATTAGCTGTGTTACTCTGGGTAAGTCATTTAACTTATCTTTGTCACAGTTCCTTTAACTGTAAAATAGTTATCTTTGTCACAGTTCCTTTAACTATAAAATAGCCTCTATCTTGTAGGGCTGTATGAGGTTCAAATGAGATAATATTTGTAAAACCTTAGCACTGTTCCTGGCACATAGTAGGTGCCATATAAATGTGTGTTCCTTTCCCTTCCCTATTCCCTTTCTTTCTAATTCATTTAGCTTTACAAAAAAAAGTAAAATTATTATTTGTACCTATTAAAAGAAATAGCATTCAACCTAGTTAAGAATTATTTAACTGGAAAATATACTTTATCAATAATAAATCTTAATTTAGAAAAGTTTAAATTCAACTCAGTTGAACTCAGCCTGTATAAATGCCTATATTCCCTCTCTATGATTGCACTTTGCTGTCATCTATCCAAGCCTTTTGCAAATGAGGGCATGGAGGTCCATAAAGGTTACATTTCTTGCTCAAGTTCATATAGATAATAAGGAGCGGGGCCAGCATTCAAAATAGAATCATCTGATTCCAGACCATTACACGACCTTACTGCTCATCTTGTTTCTTTCTGACTATTTTTACAAGGTCATTTTATATTTCAACTCTACCCTCCAGGGCCCAGACAGGTATCATCTGCAAATACAAGAAAGAATGGTTTCTCCATTACTTAGGGCATTGATGAAAATGTAACTAGGTTGCCCAGGGCTGACCCCTGCTGACCCCATGTCACCTTAGGTTGATAAGCATTCTCTAAATACTCCCTAGACACTTGTGCACCTGCCTAATAACTCTGATGGACAGTTCACTTCCACCTCCTCTCCCTCAGTATACGGATAAATATGAGTGAGGAGAACTCACTAAAGTTTATTTGTAAATATTTTTTACTATTATAGTGCACAGCATCCTACTTTGCTTAGGGATTGTTTTTGCCCATGTCCGTTTGATTTCACAACTAGTTAAAAATTCAAGTTCTCACTTATCTATTCATGTTGCCAGGATGGTACCAACCAACTACTTTAGTCATTTTTCCCCAACTGACCAAACTGAAAGTTATTTATTTGTTCATCTTTCTATGCATGTCTGCATGTATATATGTATGTATGTATGTAACTAGCTAGCTACTTTGGGCATCATGGACCTAGTCTCCAACAAATGTTTAAACCTACATCATTCTTTTCTGTATTTTGCTTTATAGTTTACCTTGATCATAGACATTAGAGCAAATATAATTTGGGGCCTATTCTGGTCATAAATCTTTCTGAACTCATTATAGTCAGGTAGATATAGCCGACCAGTGTCCAACTGGAGCTGTTTCATATTAAAGTCACTGATTCAGAATTTTAATCTTATTTTTCCCATATGATTCAGCTAATTACTTTGTCCTATGCTATTTTTCACCTATGATTCAGTCTATAGACAGAACTATTTCCACAAAGCTTAGTAAGAGCCAGGTAGGGGGTTATTTTAAGCTATTTTAGAATGACCTTTTGCTGGAAGAAGCCATGAAAAAAATGTTGTTTTTTCACTTTTTATTCATGGACCTGAAGGGCAATTTCTTCTTTGTAACTATTTTTATTTTAGACTAAAATTCACTGATATTTTTCAAAGAGATTTTTTTAAGCATATCAAAACCTCTGTTCACTAAATTCTAAAACACCTTACTATGAGAAATATTGTTACCAGAAGCAAAAAACAAGTAAATAATATGTATCTGTATTGTAGAACATTAGAAAACATGGGAAAGGTCAGGTTATGAAATCTCTTTTTAACTATTAGGTAAAATATGAATATTAACTGAAATTATAGAAAACAAACATGCTAATTCAAAATATTGTAACATATTCTAAGGTCAAATCTACATTATGTCTTTCCTAGACTATTGTAATTAACTCCTAACTGATCTTAATACTTCAATTAATAACTAATAATAAGTCATTATTTATCCAACTGCATTTATATAGCATTTAAGGCTACAAAGTACATTAAAAATATGATACCATTTTATCCTTGCAACAACCCTGAGAGGTAAGTACTATTATTATTCCCCATTACAGATGGGGAAACTGAGGGAGAGAATGATTAAATTACTTGCTCAGGAACACACAGTTCATATTCACTGCCATCTTCAATCCATCTACATAACTGGCAGAAATCATCTTCCTAAAACTCAAGTCTATCCATGTCACTGCCCTACTCAAGAATCTTCAGATGCTTCTCATAGCCCCTAGAACAAAATACAAATCCCTCAGCTTGACATTTAAATCCCATTAAATTCTGACTCCAACATGCCTTTCCAGAGTGATTTCACAGACTCCATGAATCCTCTGCATTCCATCTGCTGATTCTGTCCTTTGCCTCAGGCTTTTGCCTATGCCTGAAATGCATTATAACCTCGCTTCTTAGAAGCTTTGGATCCATTGGAATTCACTTCAGACGCCTACTCTCCTGAAAATCATTTCATCGGCTTCTTACCGGTTGGTACCCTTTTCCTGTTTAGATAATTTTACATATGAAAATCTGTTTAAATATTGTAATGCCATCCATCATATAGAATTTCTGAAGCAGGGTTAATTTTTTTATTTGTTTGTTTTTGTATTTTTTTATCCCCAGCCCTTAGCATAATGTCATCTTCCTGTTAGATGCTTAGTATATATTTGTTTAATTGAATTAAACAGGAAATTAGCTGTCTCCTCTCAGCTTGCTATCAGCTCCTACCATGCTGATCTACAGATGCCTCTTGGGTCTGTTTGTTTGCCTGGTTCTTAGGTGTCTTCTGGGAATACTGGGTTGGTAGATTCCATAGCAAATTCATCATCGCAGGCCCCATTCTTTCTCCTCTCTCCTCTGACAAACATGTCCCTTCGAGTCATAGATAGAGGTTGTGTTTTGCTGCCAACTCCCCTCCTCTCTTAGAATCCAGGCAAAGGTCTCATGAAATTGTGACATTTTGGAACCCCATCTACTCATCCCCAGTGAATAACAACTTACTTGCCTCAACCATTTTGGGCAAGTAGGTTTGGCCAAATTATCCACTACAGAGCATCCAACTTACATCACACTGAAAAAGGCAGGATAGAGGTGAGAACAATAAGGTTATCATAGTTTAGAGAGAGAGAAGAGACTCCCCCCTTGGCAGACTTCTGTTGGGTCAGAAGATCTTTAAGATCTCCCCACAAGTACTGTGGAAGGAATAAAAATCAAGTTTCCTTTCATGATCAACTTACTTCATGATTTCAAGGGACTCTCATATTCCTTTAGATTCCTTCCTACCACTCTCTAGTATGTGTTTCCTCTAAGTAGCGTCAAAACTCTTCATTCCAAAATTAGAGATAGAAGTCTTGAAATACCAATCAATACTAAAGTAGTACATTGAATGATGTTCACTCACAGTAATGAATCTATCATCTAATCAATCACAGAAAAACATTCCTAGATTAATCCTTTCCTTGTTTGGTTGGTGAATCAAGTTTGAGAGCAATGTCCTGGTTATCCAGAGGTACTGGTGGAGGGGACAAGGTCAAAACCATTATGGCAATAAAAAGGGTGACTCAGGGATTCCTAGGGCAAATGAAAATGTTGGGCTTTGCTATGGTCATAGTAAATGACCATGTGACTAGGAAATACTAGGATCAAACTCATTAACATTCAACTGTTCCTGGACAAATGGTGGCTGTGAGTGGAGGCATTAACATTAGGTATATTCTCTCCATCTTCATGGGAACAAAATGAGATGATTGAAGCACAAAAACCATGCAAAGCATGTTTTAGAAAGGTTTCATTTTAATTACCTTTTTGAGGACTGTTATAAGAAGCTTCATTCCCAGAGCAGTAATTAATTACAATATGACAATGAAGTATTCAAGGTGCTCTGCTTCCATTTTTAATTTGACCAGATCTATCATTTCAATAGAGGAAGCTAGATGGTGCAGTTGATAAAGAGTCAGGAAGACGGAGGTTCAAGTCCGGCCTCAAACACTTCCTAAATACTCTAATCCCTGGCAAATCATTTAATTCCTTTCTACTTTGGCTTCCTTCTCTGTAAAATGAGGCAAATAATATGATCTACTTTTCAGATTTCTTGTGAAGCTTGAATTTTGTTTGGAAAGTGTTTTGCAAACCTTAAAGTGCTATATAAATACTTCTTTATTATTGTTGTTGTTAATGAAGGGACTTTCTAGGGAAAAAAACCTCAACTCTTTCAAGTCAGATCATTGTCTACTCAAGATTTGTAGTCTTCTAGAGTTTCCTAAGGCAGGAAGAGGTTAAGAAAATTGTCCAAGTTCACCCAGCCAATATGGATGAATGAGAGGTGAGACCTAAACTCAGCCATATCTGACTAAGGTAAATTCTCTGTTCACTATACTAGGCTGCCTTTCCTTTTGTCTCCATATTGAGAAGAATGGATGTACTTTGGCCAAAGTGAATAAATGTGAATATTTGTAGCTTCTCATTTGATTCAAATCTTCAAATTCATAAGGGTCTACAAAACCTAAATGTCTTCAGCTAGTATTAAATTGCCTATTTCTATTTGCAAAGACTATGGATAAAAAAATCAATGATTAGTGAAGTTTACAGAAGAAAGGAACTTGGGGATCTTCTCATATACTTCCTTTCTTACCTCCCCCTCTTTTTGGGGGGGAGTTTAGGAAGCTAAGGCCCACAAAAAGGGACTGGATTTAAATGTGCAAAAATTCTTTAGGGTAATTTAATTACAAAGTATAAAACTCCAAGATCTCAGTACTGAATTCTCACTCTTTTCTAGGTTCAAGGATCAGTTTCCTGGGCCTATTTAGATTTTAGAAAGAAACAAAAATTACAGTTTTGTTCAATCTAAACAACAAGTTTTGTCCCTTCCTGGTCATATTTCTGCTTCTTGATCCAAGGAACAGTCTATTAAACATCCCTTAATTTTATAACATCGCCTATCTTTTCCCAAGAATGTTCCAGATAACTTTTTTTTTCAAAACTCTACATTAAGCCTAAGGAAAAGCAAAAGAGAGTGATAGACTTCAGAGAAGAAAGAAAATTTCCCTTGCTTTGTTTTCCCCTTTATATTTTGTACTAAGACACTGGAAGCTGATAGAAAGCTGGATTTGAAGTGAAACTGAGTCTTCAATACAGTAGTGATGCCCAGCTAGGCATCTAAGAGCCAATGGAGGTATACACATATACATACCTAGGCACATGTACATACATATACATATGTGTGTATATATACATACAGACATGTGTGTATATATTTGTGTGTATGCATGTATTTTGATTTAATGTTCCTGCTGAGCCAAACCAGGGAAATTTAGTTATCTTCATGCTAATCCATTTTTCCTAGTTGCAGGGGGGCTTAGATGATTTTTTATTGAGTTTTTTTGGTCACTGCTCTAAAAAAAATTTAAATCAAGGACTAATTTACTAAACCACAAATTTTGCCCCCATTCAAAGCATTTTAAACTTTGGACACCAGTAATAACAAAAGAAAAACATGAATGCGAATGTGAGCAGATTTCTTTGCCTGGCATATTAACATTTCTATAGCATATAGATTGTTCTCCCAAATATAGAGACTCATATATGTATATCCATGCATCCAAAGACCTATATCCATATATATGCACACGAATATATACACCCAAGCATAAATCTTAATAGGTGTCTTTTCAAATACACTTGTTGAAAAACCTCAATGAAATGCTTTATTTCATGAAACATTATTGCATTAGAAAGCATGATTCAGCTCAAGCACCTAGTGAACCTTTTGCTTCAAAGATAATTCTGCATTACCAGGTGTCCTCTTGTGGATCCCATAAAGACTGGGCCTCGCTTTAGTGTGAAATAATCCTGTTCCTTCTTCTATCTTCAGAGTGAATGAGCCCAGGATTAGATCAGATAAAACACACTTGAGATAAAGTGTACAAGGTGGATTATAGGAAGCAAAGAGGATTTAGGGAAGAACATAGCCACCACTTTTTGTTAACAGGGAGAATGGTGGCTTTTGTGAGCAACACTGATGGAGACCCAACTGGAGGGCTCCAAGCTATGGCTTTTGTTGTACATTTCTCTGCATACATTTGCTTTGTAGTTGGGGAGCTTTAACTTTGGATGCCATGCTGGGCTTCGACTCATGCTCATTTTGTTTAATAAAAAGCTAAGGATGTACTTTTACTCATCGAGTCTTGTTTTGTTTTCTTTGAAGTTTATTAAGCTATCCAGCAAGATGTGAGGTTCATTAGGTTGTTATTATCATGGCCACAAATTAAGTATCTGTTCCCTGGGGAGTGATAAGCTTCAAGTGGTGTGTCAGAGCTGTACTTATTACAATATTTACTTAATTACTAACTTAACTTCTTCTGGTCACTTTTAAACAATACCTATCAAGGTGTCCTTAGGTATAGATTAGTGGATTATTCATTTATCTCATTAATGTTTAATTTTTCTTTATCCCACAATTACATATTTATAATAGAAAAGATGGACATGTAAGTAGCTTTATTTCATGATAGGAAAATATATCTTATTACTAATAATGTTAATATTATCTAACATTGACATAACATTTTAAAATTTGAAAAGCCCTATAATATATTATTTCAGTTTAGCTGCATAACAACTCCATGAGGTAAGTGCTTTTATTATCCCCACTCTACAGATAAGGAAACTGAGGGCTAGTAAGTCACTTAAGTGACTTTCCCAGAGTCACACAGCAGGTGTCCAAGGCAGGGTTTTAATCTGGGCCCTTCTGACTTTGAGTCCAGCCAAATGATTAATTAATCCACGTTGTCCCAGATACAAATTCATTCAAAATGATACTTCATTAAGTGGAGAAAGCCGTGGATTTGGAGTCAAGACCTTCCAATCCAAGCGCTCAAACTTCAGCTTTCTGGATTGTTCAAGACCTGGAGCAAATCACTTTACTCTTATCTACTTGTGTCTTTCCCATCATATACCTGTCCTTTTTATTTTAGATCTTCATTATAGGTCTGATATAGATTTTTAAATTTATTTTAAAACTGATCATTTTAATACATGGACATTCATTGCAACAATGAGGCTTGCAACCCATCCGTGCTTCATTTTATATGATTCTTATCCATATCCCTTCATATATATTTCCGAAGAGGATACACTCAACATGCTGAAGTCTTCTATATTTCTTTCATTTCAGTTTCTTGGGTTCTGATACAACTCTTTGGGTACTGGTTCTTCCTTACTCCAGCTCACTTACTTTTCCGATCATGTATTTCCTAGAAGATGCCTCTTGTAGCATTTGGCTATGACATGATTGGTAACTACCTTTGGTCTATTTATGTTTATTATGTTTTGGGTAACCTACAGTTTTGGTTGTTTAAGGACTACAGTATTTCACTATTCATAACATGTCCTTATCAGAAGATTAGTGTCAAGAATTTCCCCCCTCTGTTAGAATTAATACTCATCCTTATTACATTATCTTATTAGATTTGACCCATTATTCCTGATTGATAATATATTTAAGGATCCAAATTCTGTCATTCAATATATTGACGCTTTGTCATGGCTTTTTGTCAACTGCAAGTTTGCTAAGCATGTCATTGATGCCATTGATATTAAACAGAAAAGGTTCAAGAAAAGAGCACTGTGGCATACCACTAGCATTTTTCCTCCACGCTGATATCAATCAAGTTATCATCACTTTTTGAGACCATCATCCAACCAGTACCTCTAGTCTAACTGTACTACTATCATCTAATGTATATGTCTCAATCTTGTTCATATTATTAAATTCACAGGATAATTTCAATATAAAAAAATGAGAAAGGACTTCACTGAGAAAACTGAATCAAAGTATATACATGTCTTGGTGTGGGTATGTGTATTTGGGTATGTATACATACATATGTATATATGTATGCATGTATGGGTATGGATAATACTTTTTTTTTAAGAATTCTTGTTGGTTCCTAGTAATAACAGCTTCTTGTCAATGGTTTCCAGAATTGTACCAAGTATGACTAATATACAAGTTTATAGACTGAAAATTCTGCCTTCTTCCTACTTTAGAAAATTGAACCAATATTTGCTCATCTCCAGCCCTGCTGTTTGTTCACCACGATTTTTCAAAAATCACTCTCAGTGATACTTTCAAGACCTTGAGAAGTAGTTTGCATAAACCTTGTAACTTCAACTATTTGAGAAAACTCCATGTCTACTCATTATCTTCTCTTTTATTTTTGGTTCTAATTTCCTCTTAATTTCCTCTTAACAGATGTTATTGTTCTTCTTTCTCCATCTGATGATCAGTTTCCATGGTAGAAATAACTTGTGAAGTTCCTTCCAACTCAAAGCTTCTGTGATTCTATAACATAACTATATCCACAATACCCAAATTCTCTTAAAGGTTTTTTGAAATATTCATTATTTAGCCTCTTTTACATGATAGTGCTGATGTGTTAAATTTTCAAATGAATTTTCTTCATACTGATTTACTTAGACAGTAAAAGCTGTCTTGGTCTAGGCTAGATTTTATGCCCGTTTCATGTCACTGTCCTTCACACTGTGTATTTGAGACTAACTGGACAATTTGCCATTTCCTGGACTTGGGATTCCATCCTCAACTTTTATACATTGAACAGGGTATTTCTCTTTCCTGGAATGCACTCTCTTCTTGCCTCCATCTCTTGGAATGCTTAATAAACTTTACTTGATTGGTTGATTACAATCCTTACATTCATTTGAGGCTCAGGTTGCATGTCACCTTCTGCAAGAAACTTTTCTAGATGTCTCTAGTTGTTCATGCTCTCTGTCTCTGTATCTCTTTGTCTCTAGCTGTGTCTGTCTCTGTCAGTCTCTGTCTCTGTCTCTGTCTTTCTCTGTGTTTCTCTGTGTCTGTCTCTCTGTCTCTGTCTCTGTCTCTCTTTCTCCTCTAATGCTCATGTATATATTTGTGAATGTTTTATCCTTCCAGTGAAATGTAATCACCTTGAAGATAACAACTGAATTTTATCTCCTCATTGCATCTTCAGAGACAGGCACAATGTTTGCACATAATGGGTGATTCTTGGAATGGTTTGGCGATATATTTGATATGTATATTTCAGGCTGAAAAAAAAAAAGAAAACCTGATCCTTACCCTCAAGGAGCTGACAATCTGGTTCTTTCCAGTAGATTAGCTTTCCAGGCCATGTGCAGCTTTCTGCTTGACTGCATCTGTATTTCTTCCCAGACAATGAAAGTGTTTAGCAGATACAAATAGTATGACTCACTTGCTTGTCTCCAAATTCTGCCAAACCCTTTTAGATGTTTAGTACTGCTAACCATGGGTGGCTACGCCTTGAAAGGAAATGTACATTTACAGAAATGACATTCAATAAATAATAAGTCCTTGGGCTATTTCTGACCTTTCTTCAAAAGGAAGTCTTCCTATATCATCTCCTCTAAATACACAGCAGGTATATGGAATTAACCATTTTAGGATTAACATCAGAACCAATTATGACATGAAGGAACATTACCTCAAAGGACTGTCTTATTTTTTATTTTCATCAAAGACAGCTGCTGCTTTAGCAAAGGCTATTTTGGGAGAAAGCTGAAAGGCAGCCTGAGCAAAAACTATGAAGTAGGAGACACTTGCTCTTTAATGTCTCAGGCCTCCTTGCTTCTGACCGTGTTCACCACTCAAGGTACCTTCTCCTCACTTCTATCAGTACTTACTAAATACTAGCTTCCTCTTTCATGTTGGAAATAAGCTTCCAGGAAAGAACCAAATACATCAGTGAAGAAGGTCTTACATATGGTACATTGGGAGAATTTTCAGATCTGAAACTGAACTTCTAAGAGTCATCCCAAAATAGATTAAATCAGTTAGCTGCTGAAGTATCCATCCTAAAATAGGATGGGTGAATGGATCATTGATGAGATTATAGCATCTCCTAAAACCCACAAGGAAGACATCAGGCAAAAACACATAGCTGATGAAAAATGATCTCTCACTGCAAAGTACCCTGAGAGAAATGTGATACTCTTTGTGGAATCTAGAAAAAGGGTAACCAAGAAATATGAATTTTGTTTGGTTTTATCAGCATTATCCAAGATAAGGGACACCCCGTTCAATCCAAACAGATATCTAGGTGGCTTTGTAAATATATGCTTTTTGGAGGGAGGAAGGCAGGGTAGTTGGGTTGAAGTGACTTGCCAAAGTCACGTGGCTAGGAACTGTTAAGGGTCTGGGGCTGAATTTGAACTCAGGTCCTCCTGACTCCAGGGACAGTGCTCTATTCACTGTACCACCTAACCATCCCAGTAGGTGTATTCTTGCATTGTAGAGATACTACATTAGGTTTAAAAAAAATGGGCAAAAGAACATGATTTATTCAATATGTAGCCAGTATTGTTCAGGAAAGAGGTAATTCATAACAGGAAGAAGGGAAACAGAGTTGATTTTGCAGAGATATTCCTGTATGGTGGCTTTGGGTTCATCAGGCCATCATACGTTGATGATTTTGGCCATCAAGGTCATCCTATTCTCTTTACTCTGACTCTAAGCTCACAAAGCAATGTGCTATTAATTTAGTTTTTTAAGTATACTTGACTACTGAGAAAAGAATGTTCTGACCAGCTGACAAGAGTTTCTGGTTTGCTCAGCAGTCATTGTTCCCATTACAACTTTATAGTTTGATATTTTGGCTTATTGATCAATCTTATAAATTTTGTAAGTTTCCCATAAGCACTGTGTATGATCATTGCCCAAGTGGTGGGATTACATTAGTACACACTTTTCTTTCTTCACAATTTTGCATTGGGCTAATGCTATGAACTTTTATTCAATGAATAATTCAAAATTAAGTAAAGTTGGTTGCTTAAATAGTACAGAAGGATAAGGTGGCAGGACCTTGCTTATGACCTGCCAGGCAGATTTATAGTCACCTCTGCTGAAAGTGTTAATATTCCTCAATAATAACAGACAACATTTATATAGCTCCACAAGGAATGGACATTCCTTTGCATACATTGTCTCATTTGGGTGTTATTATCTCTATTTTACAGATATGGAAAATGAGACTTAGAAAGCCGAGATGACTTCCTTGATTCTTAGTCCCATGGCTGGTTAGTGTCAGAGGTAGGATTCATATTCATGTCTCCCTGGCTGTAAGTCCAGCATTGTAAGTAAGAGGTGAGAACATTCTGGCTACAAATTAAGAATCTGGGAATTGGGATGAGCTATTCTTTGGAGGCACTATGGGTGGTTCTTGACTTTCTAAAAAGGTCATACCAAAAAGGTCCTCCCTGATTTCACATAGGGGTAGAGTTATGCCTTGAGAATGGAAAGTGGAAAAGGCTTGATACCAAAAGTCAGAAGTATATAAGGGAACAGTGTGAATGCAAGGGAGAAAGAAGAGAAATTTTTGACACTGTTCAGTGCTATATTTTATATCTAATTTTTAGATGTTGGGGGATCCTCAAAAATATATAATCAATGTACTGACCTTATTCCAGAATTTCAGTTAAATTCCCATTTAGCACTTGTTTGCTAAGTGCTTTGGGGGCAAGATATACCGTTTACATAACACATGGTATGTGCCCTCATGGAGTTTATAATCTGGTAGACAAATATTAAGCATACATAAATGACTATATTGAAAATGAATATACGTATCATAGTGTGCAAGAGAGAAGCAAGAAGCATGTTGTGATTGATGCTAGGGGCATCTAAGTTAGATTTTAAAGAAAATGTTAGGGATTCCAAAAGTTTTTGAAGGGCAGTATATACAACATGGGGAGCAGTTCACTTTTCTTAGAGTGTAGGATTCGTGGATGAAAGAAATACAAGACACTGCTGGAAAGGTAGGGTAGTTCCAGAAGAATATGTGAAGAATATTGAATACCAAGCAGCAGAATTTGAACTTGACTCTGTAATCAAGGAGTAGCTGAAGAATTCTGAACAGAGCAGCATAGCAGTAGTAAGGGTGGATTAGCAGTGGTAGAGAATAAAGATGAGAAGACTTGGAAGGAGGCATAGTGATCATCTGTGAAGATGGGGATGATGCAAATATAAGGATAGTGACTTTGGGAACAGGAATGAAGGGTGGTGGTGAGAAATGTTTTGGAGGTGAAATGTGTTGGTGGGACTCAGTCACTGATTGGTTATTAGTGATGATAGAGAGGAAAGAAGGTCATATAACACCAAGTTTTCAAACATAGAAGGGTGACAGAAAAGGGGAAGTTAGAGGGAAGAGCAAGTTTTAGGGGAAAATATGTTACAGCTTCATTTCGAAAAGGTTCAGTTTGAAATTCTAGCAGAAAATCTAGGTGTTCTGCTGACAGTTATTCTATAGTAGCTTTCTGAAGAGGTTTGGACCTGACAGGTACAGAGCTGTATAGAGGAAATAGTTGAGATTGATTATTGATAAGACTTTGGCTGAGTTCTTCTAGATGATACTTTTTATATAATTTTGGAATCAAAAGCACCCAGTGGAAAAGATTTCACAATTTGGAGGTATTGTGGTAGAAGAGAAAGAGTGATGGATGTGGATTTACTGGACTTGAGTTCAAATTTTGGCTCTACTGTTTATTGACTGTGTGACCTAGGGGTAGCTTCTCAACCTTCTTGAACCTCAGCTGTGTCATTTGTAAAATGGAGGTTATCTCTGGGCCTTTTCAATTCCAGATTTGTGATCCTCTGAGTAAGCATCTTCAAACTCTTGTTCAATCATTTTCAATCATATCAGACTTTTCATGATTACATTTGAGGTTTCCTTGGCAAAGATACTGGAGTGGTTTCCTATTACCTCCTCCAGCTCATTTTATAGATGAGGAAACTGAGGCAAACAGAGTTAAATGGCTTACCCAGGGTCACACAGCAAAGAAGTGTCTGAGGTGGGATTTGAAGTCAGGAAGTCTTCATCTTCATCAGTGTATAGTGTACCACCTACAGGTTCTAGGAGTTTATTACTTTTACTGTTGTCTGGATTTTTAACTAGATTTTAAGCATCCTTATTTTAAATTCACTACTTCAGAAATAGAAGTTCTAATGGACAATTAGATTTTGAAGTGTTTAGAGCAGTGGGCATGGAGATTCATATTCCTTAGTTTGAATCTGACCTCAAACATTTAACTAGCTGTGTGACCTTGGCCCAGTCACTTAGCCCTGTTTACCTCAATTTTCTCATCTATTAAATGATCAGGAGAAAGAACAGAAAATCACTCTAGTATTTTTGCCAAGAAAATCTCAAATGGGATCACAAAGAATTGGACACATCTGAAATAACTAAGCAACAATAATGTGCCAGAATCTTAAATCACTGAAATTTACAACGTGAAATATGACGTCAGATTCCAGGATGACTGGACAGGTTTGGCAAGGAAGCACTTTCTTTGGGTGGGCTGATCGGCAGAGGTGAGAATGCAGTTCTTGTTCTTGTGTTCTTACAGGTGCAATTTAGGAGGAGTTTAAAGTATACTTTGCAGAAGGCCTCTCTCTTTTTTTGGTCTTTTTTTTGGAAGGAGGAAAGGGCGGGCAATAGGAATTAAGTGATTTGTCCAAGGTCACTCATCAAGTAAGTGTTAAGTGTCTGAGGCCGGATCCAAACTCAGGTCCTCCTGACTCTAGGCTGGTGCTCTATTCACTGTGCCACCTGGCTGCATCATCACCTCACATTCTTAATTGCTGCCCTTGTCTGAAGCAGTTGGACAGCAGTTACGTGTATCTTACATGCCAGAGGTGCAAGATGAGTCAGAGGTGATGCTGACATAGAATCTGTTTGTAAAGTGCTTGGGCAAGCTTCAGAACAAAAGGTGCTATCTTACAAATGTAATAGCAGCTAATATGTGGTGTGCTACTCTCCTAACTCATTGCAGAATGCTTGGAGGGTATTTTCACTTCACACAGGGGAGTCCCAGTCATTCTGAAGGGCATGATGTGCTGTAAGAATTGTGGAATGACAATTTCCTGCAAAAAAGACAACCCCAAGACATTATTATAAATCATACTCATCTGATATGGACTAAAATATATAGTCAAAATTGCTGATTGTAAAAATACAGCATACATATAAATATTTAAAGGAGGATATAAATCCCTGGGTGCTTCATGTACAAGACCTCTGTGTATATGTTCACATATAAGGATATGTGTGTGTATATAATGTGAATTGGTTTTATTCATGTGTGTTATGCTCATAAATACATAAGACAAACATGAATCCTTTCCAAGGGTTAGTGCAGGGTTTTGCCCATGCACTCCACTTACTTCAAATGCAATGATTTACTTTGAGTATACACATTCATATAATATGAATGTAATGCTTTAAATGAATCTAGAAAAATGGGCCAAATTCAACACCACTGGATATTGGTTGACAAATCTGAAGTGATCTTAAGAATACATTGACTTAGGCCCCACATTTCAATTTAAACTCCTGTTATTACAGTAATATTCACAAAATGGCTTCCTATTTATGCAATATGTTCGCTGTAATGTTGCTTAAATTGAACAGATGAGTGCCTCCTAATAATGTATGTTTACTTCATGAACTTGTGGGCAATTACATTGTAATTATGTCTTTGTAGGTGCTTTTTCCTGACATATAGAATGCCAGTGCTTTTGCAATGTAATTGTAGTTCTCTGTACCATTTAGCAAAGCTGAAAATTGTTAAAGGTTGGTAAATTACCTACATTTAGACCATGAGCAACGAGGCAAATTAAGTGACAGTGTCAGGAATGTTACAACATAAATTGGTACCAAGTAGAAATCCAAGGTAGACTTTCTTTTCTGAACTAGAATGTTGTTTATGGAACGCATTAAACTATTTTTAAAGACCAGTAAAACATATACTTCTGGGTTTTCTACAACAAAAACATCCTCCAAAAGGGCAAAGAAAAGATGGGATTTTCCTGGGCCAATGTGCTAAAAATGTAAAAAATACCTTCAAAGGTAGGTTCATCTTATTAGTTAACAGTATACTGTTTGGGGAAGAAAACAAAAAACTTACCATGTCATCTGGGTAAAACGCACAATAGTATATAGTGGTTTGGCAAATTATTTGCTTTATTGTATAAAAAAAACCCTCTTCTTTCCAGAAATGGACTAACAGAATTAGAATAGAAACGGACAATACATTGCTGTCCTTAAGTTAGATTTATGTTGCTCTATGGGATTGAATGGGAATAGTGATGACTGAGCTGTTTAACACTGAGAAACATGCATTTTGCTGACATGCATGGAGCAACAGCTCACAGAGGTGACCCCTCCTGAAAGACCAGCAATGTCAGTTAAGTAAATTAATTTTCAAAGTATTGCCCTGTCACTTTCTGCCTTCAGGCCAGTTGCTTATTGATGGAGACAATTTAGTATTGGATGAAACTATCTCATCCATGCAAGCCCTAACCAGTATATGAGGAAAAGCATCCATGACTGACAGTTCACAGGTCTTGGCCATTCAGGAAACCAGACTAGTGGCTTCATTTTTTTCTGAACTATAAAATCCAACATTTTGGTATGAGGGAAATGTATTTCTAATGAAACAAAATGAATGAATAATAATTGAAAAAACTGAATAATTAGAAAAATGTGACCATACATATACTTGTTATGAGTATTTTAAACTATGAAGGCAACATAGTATAGGGACTCTAAAGACCAGGGATTGAGTGAATCATACCTCTGACACATAGTGACTGGGTGATCCTGGGCAAGTTACCTCATACCTCAGTGATGTAGGCATCCTCTAAGAGTATAAGTTGTGGAAGAAGTACCAATACTCACCAGTAGAAGTTTCCTCACTGAGAGTTTGCTAAACCAATGAAATCACTGGCCTGATGAGAAAATAAAATTAAACTATGCATCTGTAAGCAGTTAGCTCTTCATTCCCTAAAATTCTCCACTAAGCAGAGATTTCTCTGTTTATATAGGTTAGTTGTCTTTTCATCTGGCTTCTTTGGACTGAAAACCATTGCTACTTAGACTTAACAGTTATATTTTCAGGATAGCCTATAAAACAAAACTACAGTTACACAAAGAAACTAAAAACTTCATATTGGAGCCATCATTTTGATCATATCATGCTTAGAAATGGAGGCAGAAAAAGCAACAATACTCCCAAAATAGTTCATTAGTTATGATAATGTTTGACAGGATGATTTCTTAATAAAGAAAACTAAAGACACACAGTTTCAAATAATTTTTTAGCATTTCTGATGAGATGTTCCAAGTTTCCCAGGCTTTTTCCATTGACTCAACTTAAAAAATTAAATTTCTTTAGCATTCTGCATAGTGATGAAGAGAAAAGACTTGGCGTGGATTCAGAAAGACCTGGTCCAAATCTTGTCTCTGATACTAGTTATGTGAAACTGGGAAGTCATCTCACCTCTGTAACTTTTACAACTACAGAGGATTCAGTAAGTCAGAGAGAGGATGAATCTAAGGTTCATGGAAGGAATGATCCAGCATCCAGTTGCCTAAATTGAGGAAACCACAGATTCTCAATGCATGTTCAAGCATGGTTATCATTGTACAAGTGCAAAGTTCAATCATTTGAAACTTAGATGGTGTTTCATGAGATCCTTTATATTTATAGGGCTTTTTTTGTTGTTAAAGTGTATAATAATCTGAATTTTAGTTGAATTCTTAAGCCAGAACAAACCCACAAAACCAAACCCTTTTTAAGCATGTGGCATTTGCTTTAAATTTCAGGAAAATACCCTGAAATCCCTCACATTTCACATCTGAAAATTAGGGTAGGTTGACTTGTGTCTAGATACTCATTGTAAACTTCTAAGGAATTTTCAATTCTGAGTTTACACTTATATATTGAGGTTTCAGTGCAAGAAATAATTTTCTAGTTTGAAACATTTCCAATCAAAATTCCACAAGGCTCAATTATAATTGGAATTATGAATGCTTATTGGTTTATTTACCTGATCTATGAGATTGACCTAATTCCTAAAGATTTATATTTCCATGGACATTTTTTATTTATAGTGCATAGTCCTGAAACTATTTGAACTATAACTCAATCTAACTTTAAAATATGTTTCCACTAAGTAGGTAGTCATATTGATCATTGTCAAGGGTTATATTGAGATTTATAGAATTGGGAATTCAAATATTTCATCATATGCTATATACCAGCTCTGTGTGCCCTTGGGAAAGTAGGTTAACCTCTCTCAGACTCAGCATCCTTATTTGTAAAGTGCAGAAGTCTGACTAGATTTCTTTTCAAGATCTCTCCTAACTGTCCTTCTAATAGACGAGAAGTTTCAAGCAAAAGTACTTTGGAGTTCAAATAGTCTGGTTGCAAACAAGCAGAGATCAGAGGTGGGAGAATCATGTCCAAAGTCCAGGTCTGGTCAAGGGTGAGGTCTGTAACCAGATAACAGAAAATAGTTTTAAGCTAAGTTGAAAGCTCTACCTTCCAATCTGACTTCCTCAACTCATGGACAATCTGCCGCCATTCTTTTAAGAATTGACATTTGGAGTTAGACCACCCCCTTGATCTTGTACCCAGGTTTTAGCTGTTGACAGCTCCCTGCCGCCAAGGTTTCCTGCATTGGAAACAGCTGAGTTCTCATGCTGGCAGTAAGAAGGGTGATATTTGTTCTACAGCTCTTCCCCCATGTCCCCAAGGGGGAAAAAATGACTTCTGGGTGGTTTTCTTCCACCACCAGATAGAGATTTTGTACTAAATTAAGAAAGTTGCTTTATAAACTTTGGAATTTTTTTTCTGAAGGCATTGATCTCTGTTACCAATGCTATGACTATATTATGTAGACACACATGAGATAAAAGTTGGACCTGTGCATTCACATGCTTATAGAGAATGCTAAAGTCTTTACACTTTCTCTGTAATTTAGACTCTGAGAGTTGCCTGGGGCATTGAGAGGTTAAGTGATTTATTTGCCTAAGGTCACATAGCCAGCTTGCATCAGAGGTGGATCTTGAACTTAGCACTTCCTGACTTTGAAGAGACTAAAACATATTGCCTTTTCTTAATTATGAGGACACTTGCTATTATTAAATCATATATATATACACATATGCACACACATACATACACATATACATCTACACACATATGTATATTGGTTTCACAAATCTTAAAGGACCATGTTAATGTTTGTGATGATGATGATGATGATGATGATGATTATGGCAGCATGGCACAATGGATAGAAGGTGAGCCTAGCGGTCAAAAAGACCAGGGTTTGGGGTTGACTTCTGACACATCCTAATAGTAGAACCAAGAGAAAGTCACTAATCCTGTCAGTATGACAGACAAGTCTCAAAGGTGAATTACTAGCCTGCCTCAGTGGAGGAGTTTCTATAGCAGTTTTTCACTCTAATCAAACCACAAACCTGGAAAAGCAATGAACAAAGAAACAAATAAATGAACAGGTAAGCAAAGAAATATATGTGAATGTATATGTGCATATAAACACATAAATGTAATATAATAAACAAATATAAAAATAATATGTATATATGTCATAGTTGACATTTTTGTCAGACTTATTAGATTCAAAAAGTATATATTATGTGGTTTAGTCCTTATAAAACTATCTATAATATAATATATGTAACAACTGAAATGTCTATCATATTCATAAGATTTTAAACATTGTTTACATGTAGAATCCATTTTGATCCTTATAAAACAATTTACCAGTCAGCAAGCAAGCGCTTACTATGAGACAGGCTGTAATGCCCAGTGCAGATATAAAACCAATTTATCATTACTTATGCTAACTAGGGCAATGGAAAAACTAATTAGGCATACATCTCAATGCTAACAATCAAACTTTACTAATCAAATGCACACATTCATTTATATAATCTATTTTAGAAAAACAAATACTAAACAACACTAAGAATAATTCACCAACCAAAGGGTTTCCTATAAGTCTATCTCATATTTGTATTCAATGACAAGATTCCCCCTCTGCCTAGCCAAATGGCATGTATCTCGTTTGAAGTGGTTGCCAACAAGCCAACAAATCACAGTTAGTCAATCAGTGAACACTAGGGATCCTTGAATCTCAAGTGTACGGAATACAAGAGACAGACTTGATCATGTCCTAAAACCAGACTGAAAGCAGGGACTATCTAGTTGGTTTCTTATAGTTCTAAATATAGATATTTGCTGGATATTACATCAATTCTAATTGGTTGTCAATGATCTATTTTTTTAAACAATTAATTTGATTGGTGTTTGATGATATAAACTAATATCAGGGTTATTTACCAAAATTTTCCATTGATGTTTTGTCTTTGGGAATTGCATATATTATCCCATATATTTACCAGTTGTTTATGAACATACACACATGCATAGACGTTATTTACCATTTATAAGTTACAGAAAGCAAACATCAACATACTTCATCACTAAATGATGGCTTAAAACCAGATGGAGTCAGTTATGTAAAGGCAAGAAATATTTTCATGACACAAGCATGGTTCTAAGTACTGGGATCCAAAGACACTTCCTTGTGTTCAAGAAGTTTACAGTCAAATGAGGTAGGTGACTCGTACATATGCAAGTATATGCAAAACAAATGCAAAGTAACCTCAGAGGGGCAGGCACTAGTAAGTAAGTGGGGAACCAGGAACAATCTCCTTACAAAAGGACATATCTGAGAAGATGTGTGAACAATTTGCTATCATTATTTCCATTTTACAGATATGGAAATTGAGGCTCAGAGAAATAAAGTGATTTTTGTACCTGATTACTCAGCTAGCATGCATAATAAGTGAGTATTCCATTCAAGTTTTGCCTGGCTCCAAACCCAGCATGCTTACCACTAAAATAAGGCTTTGCCTCTCAGAAAATGTACTTTGAATGAAGCTTGGCCAAAATAAATCATTTGTCAGGTTATATGTCCTGATTTTTGTCCCCCAAACTGTATCCATTTTACCTATTATTTATTCTAATCTTTACTTCCAAGTTGGAGGCTGCCTTCAGGGCATCCAAGCTTAAGAGATCAATGATATGTCAGCAAAGAATGTTGAGATACAAAGTTCACATAAGTAAGAGAACTGGGATAGAATCTTGTCATGGAAGCCAAGGGAGGAGGGAGTATCCAGTCTGGCCACAGATTGGCTACATAACCTAGACTCAGTTCTTCAGTTCCTCGTCTGTAACATGAGAATGGTAATATTCACAGTACTGGTTCCATAAATGGCATTAGTGTAGATGAGCATCAGATGAGATCAGGAAAGTAAAGTGGATATCAATGATTTGAGGGTGGTATTGTCTGTCATCTGTTTTGTCTTTGCATCCCCATTACTTTATGCTATGCATAGTGCATTGTATATGCTTATTGATTTGAATTATTTTAAGTACTTTGTAAACAAAGTCTTAGATGATGGTAAACTATTATTATTGTTGTTGTTATTATTATTATGTTAACAGAACTACTATTTTCCCAGCAAACCAGTATCTTAGTGTCTCCATTGATTCCTCCTTCTTCATTTGTTTCCAAACTTAGTCTATTGCTAAGTCTTGTGACTCCCACCTTTAAATTCTCTCTTGATTATGTTCTCTTCTTTCTATTCCAACTCTCAGATTCTCATTACATGATATTCTAGAAATTGGCCCTGTGTCTTACATTAAATAATCAATTAAAAAATAAATTGAGTTAGAAAATAATAATACTAGTTCAGTGTCATCTGCTTCTTATAACTTCAGCAATTTCCTTAACCTCCTTTCATTTGGGTGTTTTCGTGCATTCCCCTCCTAGGATAGCTTGGTAAGTGACACCTATCCCTATCAGATATTGGTAGAATCTGTTGTACCAGGGACTTTAGCCTCCCCACTTCTCCCCCACTTCTTTCTCTTTCCTTTTATTTATTTATTTTTTTTTACTTTTCTCCCAACCATTTCCCACAAGGAAAAAAAATCCTAAGTTACCCACTCACATTATATATCAAGTTATTAATTGTTTTCATAGAATGAAATATCATAGATTTAGAAGGGATATTCAACTCAATTCAAGAAACATTTGTTAAATTCCTACTACTTGCCAGGAATTGAGCTGGGTACTGGAGATATGAAGACAAAAAACCCCAAGTCCTTGACTTAAATGAAAATATGTTCTTTGGGGAGAATAAAACTGATCCACAAAATAATAAACCCTAATTTATATTGAGCCTATATCCAACTAAAATCCTCAATTTTTTTAGATGGACCACTACATTATCATACTTCCCCCATTTTATACTCATGAAGTTGATTTTTTGAACCCAAAGGTAAGATGGTCTTTTTCCTGCTAATTTACAACTCATTTGATTTGGTTTAACATTCTAATGTCTCCTCATCCTGAAGATCTCGATTCTGTCATCTAGTTCGTTAAGCATCCCTTACAGCTTTCTGGCAAGAACACATTTACTAATTAGGTCACATGTACCTTTAACTAAGTTACTGATAAAATTGTTAAACAGCAAAGCACAAGATTATTTCATATATTCCTTGTTTTCCACTATTTCACTGTCACAAATTCTAAGATTCTCTTCTCTACATTACCATCGTGACCACCGCAGAAACAGTCCATCTTTGTGATGAGACCTAGAGCTTAAATATTTCCCTTTGCTGATTCTTCCACCCTTTAAAGAATGAAATGATCTTTGAGACAAGATAAAAAAGGGATAACATTATCTCCTCTTGACATTTCCTGGAAATTATTTAATAATTAATTCCTTCTAACACTACAGTGCCTCTGTCCAGGATTGTGATTTTGCCCTTATCTCCTTAGTCATGTCTTCTTTCTGTCCAGGTGGTGTATAGCACACGCAGATAACAAGATTGCTTTTGTTTCTGCTATGCATGGACTTCACTGAAACACTCTCAACTACACTCCCTTGCCCTGGCTCCTAGATTTCTAGATTTCTTCAGATAAATATTTCCCCCTCATTTATCTATCCTGAATCTTTTGAAGTATAAGAACCTGCTTTATGAATTTACTAATCATTTTTCTCCTCTGAAGACAAAAACAAATCTTATATATCCAGAGCACTAATTATTTCACAAATGTATCATCTTTAAAATGTATCTTTTAATTTCAGATTTTTAAAAACCCTCAATTTAGACTCAGTATATCAACTCAATAGCAGCACATTTAACCAAAAACATGAAAAGAAATCTATATCACCTTGAAACTAGTGAGTATAGAGTAATAGTTAAAAAAAAATTTCCCAAAATAGACTGAAGCAAACATTTCCCACATTATCATTTTATTTGGCACAAAACTTTCCCCACATCACTTCCTATTCTTCACATACAGAGGGTACCACAAAAAGACAAGAGAACATCAAAATGAGAGGACATTGACCTGACTAAGATAAAGGGGTATTAATCTCCATATTTGGCCTTGATGGTAAGATTCCAAGTTTGTCTTTTCTTCAGTACCCTGCTTGGTTGAAACCAATATCTCTAACTACAAAGAAATTCAGTCCCACTGTTTTTGGGTCTTGTCTATCATGTTTTTGCTATTGCTTTATTTTCCCCATTGGCAGCCAATCAGAAGACATTTTTTTTCTAGAAACCTACCTGCAGAACATAGGAAGCCATACCTCAGAAATAAATGTTTAATGGCATATTTTTATGGTGAATTGTGGAGTCCCACACATTATGAAGAAGAAGGCTGCAGGCTAAACAAAGTTTTAGATGTGGAAAATCAGCTTCACTTGCTCCTTTATACTGAGAGGGAAGGATAAAGAATAATATACATTCTGATTGATCAGGGGAAAATGCTGTGGAGCAACATGGGTGTCCAACAAATTGGATAACCTATCTCTAACTTCTTCCTTTCTCCATTAAATTGAATTCTCTGAATTATTCACGAGGATGATTTTAATGGGATACATATCTAAACACACATCTGTAATCCAGCTGTCATCTATCTGTATCTTCTATTATCTATCTATCCATATGTTACCAGTGAGATTACATAAGACTCCCAATATCTAGCTTGCTCAATATTTTGCCTTTTTTTAAATGAAAATGTAGAGTTGTAATTAATGTGTCTGTTTTTTACATTTATACGTTTTAGGTGTGTTTTCTTCTAGGTATATATATATATATATGTGTGTACATAAACATACATATATACCTATATGTATACTTCACACATGAGTATCTCCCAGAAAAGCTAATGCAAATTCAAAGTACTATATAGGAGTCTAAAACTTAGGAGCCCTAAGCAAGGTGTTGACTTTCATTAACGGGGTGCTATTAGTTCAAAACAAAGGCATGTTAAGAAAAGTAGCAATGCAACACTACCATGATCTCCCACAAAACAAAACAAAAAAACCAAACAAAACATGTCCTCAGTCCTAATCATGGACATGCATGAGGATTAATTGTGGCATGTGTGTAGAAGGAACATGTGTCTTCAAGGGACAGTGTGAAGGGGCACCCACTTAGGTGACATATGCGGCCAGGACACATAAAAGAAGAGGCACATATATAAGGAATGGATTCTTTTAAGTCCCAAGTAAAATGTCATCTTTTGTAGGAAGTTTTTTTTCAACCCCTCTTCATTCTATTGTCTTCCCACTGTTCATTATTTACTATTTATTCTGCATATAATTTGCTTTGTATTTGTTTGTTTGCATGCTGTCTCACTAGATTGTAAGGCTTTTGAGGACAGGGGCTGTCTTTTGTCTCTTTTTGTATCTCCACTGCTTAGCACAATGCCTGGCATATCATAGGCACTTAATAAATTTTTACTGACTGCGTGACTAATGAAATGTTAGGCAACTTCCACTTTTGGTGCTGCAGTTCCACTGATGTCTTTCTAGGATGTCATCATAGTGGTCCCTCTGATCTTGCTCCCCCTGGGCCTTATTGAAATTTGGGTTTTCTCTTTGCTCGAATCTACACTGCCATTATTTTCCCACCCCCACAGTGGCAATGAATTTTATCTCTACCAATCTGCACTTCTATCTTTCTACTGTGATCTCATGGTGCCACTAATTATGATGAAATTAGAAACCTCAGTTGAGGTGCAGGGCAACCAGATGTCCATTTTGCTTCCCTTCTGCTGGGTGCACTGACTAGAAAGCATATTTCTGCCTGATAAAGGTTAACTGAGAGCTCCTTGTGTAGCAGAATCTAAATCATATATACATATAAGTAAATACAAAATAATTGAAGGAGTACAGGGGCAATTGCACAAAACAGATATGTCAATAAAACATTTATTTTTGTGTGCTTTATGTACTAACCACTAGGGCTATTAAACATAAGCAAGATGATATTCCTGCCCTCAGTGAGTTTATGTTCTAATGGAAAAAGGCAACATCCAGGTGGGACTGGGAAAGGAGAGAAGAAAGGTACCCGTAAAGAAGAGATAGCCAAGCAGTGACCTGAAGATACTTAGGGAGACTAAGAGGCAGACTGAAAGAGGGAATGCATTACAGACACTGGGGGCAGCTTGTGCAAAAAATAAAAAGATGGGGATTAGAACACAGCATACACAGAAAAACAAATAGGACAATTTGGCTGGAATATAGAATACATGGAGGTGAATAATTGTAATCAGCTTGGAAAGGTAGGCTGGAGCCAAATTTGCTCCCTTTAGATTAATTTATTTAAATGTCAGAGAAGTGATTTGGGGTTTCCTTTCATTATTTTTTAGTATTATGACTTTTCATAGGCAGAGCACTAGCTCTCTTGTTTGGGGGGTTAATTACATTTGAGTGCTGTATTTCTGACTTTTTTTTCTTCTTTTTTTACTATGAGTTTAGTCTCAGGTTTTCCTCATGCTTCTCCTGATACCTATAGCTTTAGCTGCACCAAAGTTGATATTAGCATATTTGCCAGGTTAATGCCTAGAATAATGGGCAGGGAGAGATTTTAGTGATCAATTGATCAATCCTCTGATTTAATAGATTAGGAAACTAACACACAAGAAGACTTGGGATGGGAACCTCTTACCCTTAGTGTCCTAAACTAGTCAGAGAAAAATCAAATTTGAATGATTTATGTCATTAAATTCTATTCAATTTTTAAAAAAGGAGGGGGAGGGGAAGTGAAAATCTGTGGGAATTTACATAAATGAGATGATACAAAGTGAAAAGTATGGATGGCAGCTACAGATAAAGGAGAAATGGCTTCCCTATTGGATACCTTTATTGATCTTTTTTTTAACCTTTAAAAATTCAATTCTAAGAAAAGAAAATACATTTTTTTTCCTGTTGCAACTTTCTGACATTTACAGTGATTCCAAGCCTAAATCTGACAACATTTGTAAGGAACTGCAGTAACTGTTACTGGTGAAATGTGTCCTGGAGGCTTTTTCTGTTGAAGGAGATGACAGTAACTTTCCCCATGCAGATTAAGCTGGTGTTTACAGATTTGCCCTGGGTGTGCATTTTTATCCAGCTGTGATCAAGTAACACTGTCTGATGAGTGCCAGATAGATCTTGGGATGTGGAGGGCTCCCAGGCCCATCACTTTGGAGGAGACCGCAGTTCTAATCTGGCCATGCT
>CM053600.1:170381128-170404602 GCA_028646575.1 Pseudocheirus occidentalis
TCTCCCCATAGAAGCAGGTATATAATAATCATTTATATTTGGAAAACCCTGAACTGTAATTTTAACCCAAACATAGCAAACTTTATACTTAAACCAGGGAGAGGAGAAAACTTATTCTGAATTAAATTTTAACAGCTTCAGGTGTCATGAGCAAAGAAGTCATCACAGTTGATGTTAACCCTTTCAGCAACTGGCACTATGGCTATTAATACAACAATGACAAACACTCTTGAGCCCACCCTTCTCCTTGTACACTACAACAACAATCATTTATTCTGAAAAGAGTTTTTTGCATCTAGGGAAGAAATGACAAACTATTGTTATCTGATATGGAAATCTAGCTTTCTAAGTTTTATTTATTCAAAAATACATTTTATTTATGTTTCATTTAAGAAATATAAGGCATGGGAGAGCTTCAAATGACATCCATGTGGGCACCGGACACCTGTTAAATTGGGATTCCTTCAAGTTATATTAGGGAGAAAATAGACTGAATAAATGCTTAGTATGGGAGTGTTAAATACCTATAACACTGTCTGAAGAACCTAGAAAACTGTGTGGAATAATAAATGTTAAGCAGAAACTTGGTGTAGTAGCTAAAGCACTAAACTTGGAATTAAGAAGGCCTACATCCTAGGGAGGTAAAGAAAGGTAAAAGCCAGTCCCTGTTGTTATAGAGTACCCAGTCTAGTAGGAGTGACAAGATAACAAACAACTATGTATGAGCAAGTTATCTACAGGAAAAATTAGAGAAAATGAACAGATGAAGGGCCCTAGAATTAAGAGGGATCAGAAAAGGCTTCCTACAGAAAGGATTTTAGTTGGGATTTGGAAAAAGCCAGGTGTCCATAGGCAAGTCACTTGGCATCTACATTGCACAGGCAACTCCCTCTGATTTATCTAAGTCATACATAAGTTATGATTTTTTAAATCTTTATGTGTTTATAACAATTTATTATTTATTTATTTTAAACATTTTTTAATGAGGAATTTTGAGTTCCAAATTGTCTCCTTCCCTCTCACCTCTTTCCTCTTACTGAGAAGGCAAGTAATATGATATCAATTATCCATGGAAAATCACGGGAAGTGTATTTCCATATTAGTCATATATTGTCTCCCAAAAGTAAGAAAAATAAATTGAAGAAAGTATACTTTATTTTATATCCAGAGTTCATCAGTTCTTTCTCTGGAGGTTGATAGCATTTTTTAATATGAGCTCTTCATATTTGTTTTTTCCTTTTGGATCATTGTGTTGATCAGAGTAATGAATTTTTTTTCACAGGTAATCATAATTACAGTATTTCTGTTGCTATGTACAATGACCTCCTGGTTTCTATTCACTTCACTTTACACTAGTTTATATAGGGGTTCTGATTTTTTTCTGGAAACATCCCCTTTGTCATTCTTACAGCACAACAGTACTCCATCATAATCATATGCCACATATTCAGTCATTCCCGAATTGATAGACATCTCCTCAGTTTCTAGTTCTTTGCCACCACAGAAAGAATTGGTATAAACATTTTTGTACATATACTCCTTGTCCTTTTTCTTTGATCTCATTGGGGTATAGGCCTAGCAATATTCCTAAGTCAAAGTATGTGCACAATTTTGTAGCCCTTTAGAGTTAGTTCCAAATTGTTCTTTACAATGTTTGGGCCAATTCACTACTCTACCAAAAATTATTATTGAGCTTATTCTCTTTCATCCCTTCCAACATTTGTCATTTCTGATACTAATACATTTCTAATAGTAGTCAGGTACTATGCTGAAGTTGTCTAAATTTGCATTTATTTTATAAATAACGATTTAAAGAATGTTTCATACGACTATAAAGAGTGTCGATGTCTTCTGAAAACTGCCTGTTCGTGTCCTTTGGTAATTAATTTATCTATTGGGGAAGGGTTCTTATTTTTATGAATTTGACTCAGTTCCCTATATACCCAAGAAAAAAGTTTTTATCAGAGAAACTTGCTATAAAATTTTATGATATTACTTCATTGTCTTTGGTACCTTTAAAAAAAAATGAAGTTTCCTTGATTGAGGACCATCTCCAGTCATCTTGATCTATATCTTGCTACTGGACTCCAGAGAAGAAAGTGAGGCTCCTGGTTTTGCACAGCCCTCCCTCCCTTAAATCCAATTTACTTGCATATAATGGTATTACCTTCCTGATGTCATGGTTTCTTCAAGAACAAAGGACAAATAATAGCAACAACAACATTTTTCCTGATTATCTCTTACAATTAGATCTATTTTTGCTTTTCCTTTGTCTGACATCATGAGTTCCATGATGCCATTTTTTTTTTACTTCAGCTAAAGTGTAACAGATTGTGCTCCATCTCCTTATTTTAACTCTATATGTGTCTGTTTCAAGCATTGTAAATGATATTTTACTGGATTCTGGTTGCTCATTCATTCTTTATCCACTTCTGTTTTAGGTGTGAGCTCATCCCATTGACATTCACAACTATGATAACTAACTGTATTTCCCTCCTTGCTATTTTCTTTGGCCTATTCTATCTCTCCTTATCTTGGCCCCCTATGAAAGTCAGTTTTGCTTCTCACCAGTTATTCCCTTAATCGGCCTTCCCTTTTATTATCTCCTCCATTTCTCTTCTCCTGTTAACCTGTTAGGTAAAATAGATTTTTATTCCCAACTCAATGTGTGTGTGTGTGTGTGTGTGTGCGTGTGCATGCGTGTGTGTGTGTTCTTCCTCTTTGAACTGGTTCTGATAAGACTGAATTTCAAGCATGTTTCTTTTATGTGAGAAAATTTTCCCTATACTGCCTCTCACTTTCTCCTTTTCCCAATGCATCCCTCTTATTCATCTCCTTCATTTTAAAAAATCATCCCAATATAATCGATTTACATGCATTCCCTCTATGTAGGCTACTTCCAACTCCTCTAATAATAAAGTTCTTGGGAATTACATGAGTTATCTTCCCATACAGGAATATAAACAGTTTAACTTTATTTAGTTTCATTATTTCTCTTTCATGCTTACCTTTTTATGCTTCTCCTTAATCTTGTGTTTAAACATCATATTCCAAGCCATCTATGAGAGTAATAGGGAAGTGCTGAAGTTTGTGTGATCCTGATTGTGGCTGTATAAAATCTGAATTGTGTCTAGCTGCTTGCAATATTTTCTCCTTGACCTGGGAGCTCTGAGGTTTCACTATAATATTTCTGGGAATTCACATTTTAGGGTCTCTTTCAGGAGGTGATCATTTAATTCTTTCAATTTTTATTTTACACTCTAGATCTAACCCATCAGAGTATTATTTTTTCTTGAAAATTTCTTTAAATATGCTATCTAAGATGTTTTTATGACTTTTAGATAGTTCTGTAATTCATAAATTTTCTCTCCTTTATCTATTTTCCAGGTTAGTTGTTTTTCCAATGAGACACCTTATTTTTCTATTTTTTATTCTTGAATTTTTTTTTTTTTGCTTTCTGGAGGGCAGTTGGGGTTAAGTAACTTGCCCAAGGTCACACGGCTAGTTTTTTGTGTTAAGTGTCTGAGGCTGGATTTGAACTCAGGTACTCCTGACTCCATGGTCGGTGCTCTATTCACTGCACTACCTAGCCACCCCTCTTGAATTGTTTTAATTGTTTCTAGATATTTCATTCAGTCATTAACTCCAACTTGCCCAATTCTATTTTTTAGGGAATTATTTTCTTCAGTGAGATTTTATACTTCTTTTTTATTTGACCTATTTTGCATTTTAATGAGTTTTCTTCAGTGAATTTTTGTGCTGCTTTTTACGATTAGGCCAATTTTTTTTAAGGTATTATTTTCTTTAGTATTTTTTTGCTCTTCCTTAACCAAGCTTTTATTTTTCTTTTAACAATTTTGTTCCATCATTCTAATTTTTTAAAATAATTTTTCCTCTGCCCTCTGCCTATATTATTTCTCCCTCTGTCTCTCTCTGTCTCTCACTGTCTCTGTCTCTCTCTCCCTCTTTCTGTCTCTGTCTCTCTCTGTCTCTCTCCTCTGCCCCCCTCTTCTAGGAATTCTTGTTGGGGTTTCATCCAATTAGCATTTTTTAATCAAAATCTTCATGTAGCCATTTTAGAACTGCTAGGTTGCATAGTGTGGACAGAGTGCCAGGCTTGAAGCCAGAAAAATGAGTTTTCCTAAGTTCAAATCTGGCCTCTGACACTTACTAGCTGTATGGTTCTTGTCAAATCACTCAATTCTGTTTGTTTCAATTTCATCATCTGTAAAATGAGCTGATGAAGGAAATGACAAACCACTCCAGTATCTGGGCCAAGAAAAGCCCAAATTAGGGTCATGAAGAATCAGACATGACAAAAATGACTGAAAAACAACAAGAATGTTGTTGTTTTGACTTTGTTGTATTCCTCATGGGTTTTTGTCTTGGTTTTACCTGCTACTGTATTCGATTTTTATGGTCAAGTTCTTTTTTTCTTGTTGGCTCATTTTTCTAGTCTCCTTCTCAACCTTGAATTTTCTGTTAAAGTTGGACTCTGATCATGGATGACTAGAGAACACTTTGCCAAGTTTCAGGCTTTTTCCTGCTGCTTCCAGAGTGGTGTTGTCCAGGGAGAGGTGTGGTCACTGCTCTCCTGGGCTCTGCTCTGGTTTTTACAGAGGAAGAACCTCTGCTTCCCTGCAGCTGTAAGTTCTAGTGCTACTCTTGTCCCTGGCATTGTGACCAGTGCCCCAGCCCCCTTCTTACTAACCACAAGCACTCCTCTCCACTCTGGGATTGTGACCTCAAAATGTGAGTGGGGAACAAAGTTGCCAATCAACACCAGCTGCACTCAGTCCTAGAAAAGGGTTCCCTGCAATCACCTTCTAACAAGTTGTTGGACCCCCTTATTGTCTCTGGACTAAAAATTTCTGAAGCTGCTGATCTCAAGACCACTTCCAGGGCCCATCACTGGAGCTACATATATCTGTGTAGGTTCTAATCTGCCTCTCACCCTCATATCACAGACCTCTCCTGCTGACCTCCTAAATTGTCTTAATCTGGAAAACTGCCTCACATTTAGTTAGCTCTGCTGTTCAAAAATTAGATTTGAGACATTATTTTAAAGTTGCTTGTTGGGGAATATTGGGAGAATTTGGCTGGGTTATTGCTTCTAAATTTCCATCTTTTCTTGGCCTCAATAAATTATGATCTTAATTAGCTGAAAAGGTTTCCTATCAGAATGTTACACACATATCAGCATCATCTCAAATGAACATAGATTTAGAAGTGGAGGTAATCTCAGAGGTCATCTATTCCAATTTCCTTGTTTTACAGATGATGAAATCAAGGCCCATAAAGGTTAAGTGACTTGCCTAAATTTCCACAGATAGCAAGCTTGAGATTTCTCTTATTTTGGAGACTAAGCTCTTCTATTGTGATTTCCCTCCACTTTCCCAAGGTGACTAAATTCCTGACCCTTCCTATTGCAATTACAAACACATGTAAACAGTGACTTAGCTCTTCCTGTGGCATTAAAATTGAGAGGAAGGGGGCAATGGCAAAACTTAAAAGTTTCTGAAATTTAATGTCCCAAATTGAATTCTGGAGGATTTTCTGATTCTCTCAAAGGGTACTATTTAAATTACTACTAGTTTTCATATATACACCAAATAAAATGGGAAATGAAATCAATTAAATTCAGTTGAACAATTTGTTATTGATTGAAATTCAAAAGATTTTTTTTAATTCCAAATATTTTTTTTCTGAGCATTTGATGTTTTGGTCAATTTCTAATATCTTTGAGTAGATTCTTCACAATTATCTCAAAATAGTAGATCATGTTCAGCCCCTCTTCCCATATTTTTTTAAGTGTCTATTTTAATTCCTTATATAACACTTAAAAAACCCCATTATGGCTATGTAAAACTGTGATGGCTCTATTGTAATTGATTGGGGGAAAAAAGAATCTTAAAGATAGGGGTTTTTTTTGTCTTTTTTTGTTTGTTGATTGACCTTTTTGTTTTATCCTTGAACATTTTTTAGATGATTTAGCTTAGGCTGAGTTTTAGCTAGATTTCTGGCCAACCTTTTTATAAACTTGTTTCAATCCCTTACTTTTCACTACTTTGTGTGGTGACACTGCTTATAATCTTCTATTGTCTTCTTTCACGTGATTTTACAAATTCACTATTTCCCATGTATAAAATGCATTTCTTCCTTACCTCTACCTTTTAGAATCTGTAGTTTTCTTTATGGCAGTTTGAGTGCCATTCTCTCCCTGATTCTCCTCAATAATAATGCCCTGACCCCTAAAATATCCTTGAATGAATTTTTCAATACATACTTATATTTGTATATCTTATCCAGCCCAACATAATGTAAGTTCTTTGTGGGCAGAGATAATTCCACTTTTATTTTTCTACAGAGTCTACAACAGTACCTGAAACATAGTAAACATTTAACAAATGTCTACAATGGTTGGTAAATTTTGTTATTCCTTTGTTTTCCATATTTCTCTGCTTAGCAGAAAGTTTGAATAGCTGCTGTTTGAGATAATTTCTAAGTTCTTTTGGTCCCCTCATTGTTTCAGTTTATTTAATATTGTTAGACTCCCTTTGGAAATGATCATAGTGCATGTCTTTTCCATTCTTTTGTCAGTTTCTTATTTTTTTTCTTCACTAAAATAGCTTATTTAGAAATATCAAGTCAGAATTGGCTCAATGGCGCAAGCTATCGCTTTAATTTTTTCTTTTTAAGTGTAATTTATTTCGATTTTTGTTCTAACAAGTCTGACAGTACAGACAACTAGTTTGGAAAGGATTCTCATAGTGGTAACCAAGTTCTTCCCATCTGCTAAAATATGATCAGTTTCATTTGTTGTGATGCTATTTGGTACTTGACATGTTAAGCCAGTGAGCAAACATTTATTAAGCATCTACTGTGTGTCAGATATTTTGTTAAGTTCCAGGGATATAAAAAAAGATTAAAGCTCCTGTCCTAAAGGACCTCACAATCTAACAGAGGAGAGAACAGGTAAACAAATAGGTACAAACAAACTCGACAAAGGGCAAATACAACATAATCAAAAGAGAAAAAGCATTAGAATAAAGAGGGATTGGGAAAGACTTCCTGTAGAAGATGGGACTTCACAGCACTTTTTTGACTTTTTTTTCACAAAGAAAGCATTCAATAGAAATGTGAGGCTTCTGGGTGATCCTTAAGCTTCTGCCATCTATTATTTCCTATCTCAATTCCAAATATATTTTTTCAACTTATTCTTTTTCGTCCTGCTCCTAAAAGTCCATTTTGTATTGATATCATGCAGTATAAGACGTCATGTTGAAGGTCTCATTAGGTTTTCATGTGATTTCTTTACCTCCTTGCCCTTTGCAACAGATAATGTGACATAACCTCCAATTGCATTCATAGTGGTTTTATTCCAAATGGTTACTTTGTGTACTATGGTACAAGATGACCAAATGTCCTATATGATGGCGTTTTGGTGGATGTCTAAGAAAACTAATCCTGATAATTGTGTTTTTTTGCATCTCTAAAGACAACCTATGATCCATCCTTTTAATTAACTGTCATTCCTTTTGTTCTCTAGTTTCATTTATAATAAGAATATCAAAGTTAATGTGATTCAATTCCTTTAATAGAGGGACCTTTTGTTGACCATGAAACAAGAAAGGGTCTCACATTTAGGGTACTAATAGTTAATTTAATTTAACAAGTATTTTAAAACTGTCTTAGCATTCCCAATTCCTTCACTTTTCTATGACTCTACAAAGTTAGTAGAAAACCACAAAGGATCAAGGTATATTTTACATTTTTCCTCAATTCATGGCCTTCCATAAAACTAATCATTCTGTTGCCAGTCTGCATGGGGGTTGTAAAACCTATTTAAGATGAAGGTTATATAAATCTATTTGAAACCCATTTATTGATGGTTACAAAATGCTAACAAAAAATGGGTTGGGGGGGATCAAGGCCTCTTAAAAATGTGGGCAGATTATAAAATGTAGATGTCAGACAAATAGAAGGAAAGAAGAACCTTGCGACAGAAAGTGTTCTTCCATTGGGTCAAAGGGCAAATCATTGTCACAAGGCAGAGAAGAAGTAGGGGGCCTCTAAGCTAAGGAAGTCTTCGTCTTGAAGAAATTAAGAAGTTTATCTATAGGATAAGGATAAAGATTGAGCACTGAACACTCACAGAGTAATAAAGAAGGGCCAAGGAGATAATTAGGGCCTTTATCCAGAAGAACAGTTGAAAATAGTCTGAATCCCATGAAAAGGGACTGATGCACCCCTTGAGTGAGAGAAAAATAAAGCTAAGCTATAGAAAAGCACATATTTAAAAAAAGAAACAACTGACTGGAACAGCTACACAATGAGAGGAGTGCTAGATTTGTACTTAGGTATTTATTTTGTTTTATTCCACTTGTAGAATTAAACTGCACAGAAAGAACAGTTTAGAGCCTGGCACCTTGCTCACTTTGGAGAAAATAAAATCACTGTTTTTTTTCTTTCCTTTTGAATAACAAGTTCCTTCTTTTGACTTTTTCTCCCTTTGTCCTATCTTCTCCTTCCTTAACCCAGCCAACAGTAGAGATGATAAAGGTTATCAAGAGTTCAGTAGCTGCCAAATGATCTGTCACCATGGCTTTTCAGGAGAAAAAGAAGGCATAGGATCATCATGATTAGCAATCATGGAAGCTTATGGCTTTGAAAATTAGCATTCGGAAAGATATTCATGATGTGCTTAGTTGTTCCATTTTGTGGATGCTGCTATCTGGACAGCCATATATTTGAATGATTTTCTGATTATCTATTAAACATTTCCTGATGCTGATTTTGTAACAGCTCTTAGGCAACTATGACCAACAAGGCTACAAATCCAACTCTATTTTATGCCATATCTCTGTGAAGGAAGTGTTTTTCTCTCTTATATTTAAAAAAAATAGATACTTTTTCATAATTTCATCAATAAGATGAACTTGAACCTTCCACAGAAAATTTTTTCCATAAAAAGGAGAATATGGCTCCCCAGTGTCTCAAAAATCAGAACTCTTTTTTAAGGATAAGAAATGCTGTGTGCTTTCTCGGGGGCTGGGGACAGTTCAAGGCTCATCATTTCATTGTTGTAGGAAACTCTACTAATACAGACTGAGGATGTATGTCTTTGGAGAACTGTCTGGGGATTCTGAGGGGTTAAGGGCTTACCCAGGTTATATGGACAATATATGTCAAGGTGGGACTCAAATGCAGATGTTTTTTACTCCAGGTCAGAAGCTTCTTCTTTAGGTGGACTAAAAATAACATCTATTCATTGAGAAAATCAATAATTGAGTATGGATTCAAGCTGCCAGGCCTCTTAGTGTATTATGGCCTTCAGTCATGAAGCTGCTGGGCTAGAGGGTTTTTATGGATGCCAGGGTCTTTTATACTGTGAGCATATATTCATGGAAATGCAGTATTAAAGGGTATACATGGCCTGATGATAAAGCGCTGTCTAAAATAGCCTCATTATTTTCACAGTGGAATGTTCATTAAGTTTACACCCAAAAGGAAGAATACACCCAAAGGAAGGTAGTGCTGAAACTCTGTATGTGCACACACCCACAACACATGCATGCGTATATGTATAGATACAAATACACATATTCACACACATGTACATAAATACACATAGAGTCTCAACATGCCTTTAATCTAATGTAAAGTATAGATAAATATATGTACACATATGAGAAATATGCACAAAGGCATACAATCTTAGCATTGTCTTTAATTTATATATAAAATCTCACTACATATAATATATAATTAAATATGCACTTATAATCTCAGCACCACTTTTACTCTCTATATAAAGAATCTTTCTCTAATACACACATTAAATCTCAGCATTGCCTTTACTCTCTATATGAAGTTACACTATCTATCAAATATCCACACTGCCTTTAGTCTATATATAAAGTATGTATTTGTACATACACACATGTACACACACACACACACACAAATCTCAGTATGGCTTTTACTCTCCATATAAAGTTGCACTGTCTATGACATCTCAGCACTGCCTTGAGTTTATATATAAAGTATGTGTATGTATACACACACACACATATATGTCAGCTTATGATTTATTTTCATTTTTATTTTATTGGCCTGCTCTTTTAGCAAATATACAGGTAATAAAATAAATCAGGTCAATGTACTTTATTACCTGCCCAGGAATCATTGTTACTCTGAGCAAGTGACAATTTGCCACTTTAAAATGTAATAAAAACCTTCAACTAGTTATTTCTAAATTAAAATACAGTCATGACCTTTGCTTGGACATTTTCTCTTCTGTAAAGCCACAAGCACACACACACACACACACGTGTACACAAACCCACACTCAGACACCCCCCTTTTAACAAAAACATGGAGATTATTGCTCAAGTAATTTTCAAGTAAGAAATAGAGATTCATAGGAGACTCGAAGCTAAATTGGTGTCTATTAAAATGAGTTTATCAAGTTTCCTCATCTGTAAAATGAAGGGGTTGGAAGAGTCGACCTCTAAGGTCCCTTCTACTTATAAATCAGTGATCCTATTATACTTGCCAACTTTATGCTAGTTTATATACTGTTTATGTTTCTTGATAACTATTTAACAGGGAAAGAAACTTCCTTTACAGAAGCAGATTCTGAAAAGAGCAATGCCTCAGATCTGAATTCAAAGCTTCCTAGATTAACAGATCAAATATTAGTGAGCTTAAAAGTATATTTGATCCACAGCCATCAAATGAGAAGTGTGTATCTACTGTTTTTGTGTTGAAAGATCTATTTTATTCTTGCCCCCAAAGACAACATTTTCTGAGGATTGCATAAACCATGATACAACTGAACTTTATATTAGATTGAGGTGATGCCTTTTAAATAGAAAAATCATTAGAATGGAAATAGTGGGAGGAAAATGATAGTGCAGAGTGGGGGAAGGAAAAAATGGGAAATAAGTGGTTTTCTCTTCCATTGTTTTTACAAGGAAAAGAAAATGGACATAGAACTTTTGGAAACAGAATGAATTGGTAGATGGTTTGGTATCTATTGTAATGATTCCATGATCTGTTCAGGTAATATTTGGATTGGTCACTAGTCATTGAACAAGAGAGTTCCAATGACTTGGCTAAAGGTTATCAAGAAACTGGTCAAGAGAATTTATATTTGCGATAATATGAGTGACAGCAGGCTAGTAATCTATCCCTAGGCTAGACAGAAATCCAGAGATCTGTGCTGATTATCTATAGGAAGCTCATAACAAATCTTAATTGTAGATAAGATTCATGTCTTGAATATAGTCTTGAATATACACAGGAATCCAAGGTTGTGTCCAGACTATTCACAGGTTACCTTAGAATGAGCAACTCCTGATCACTGTCACAATATGTCCACTATGAAGATGTCTTGTATAATTACACATTCACAACCTGTATTGAATTGCTTGTCCTTCCATTGGGGGTGGGTGACAAGGGAGGAACTGAAAGAATCTAGAATTTATAGCTCTGCAATACATGCAACTAGGAATTAAGATATACAGGGCCTGGGGTAGGGAGACCCTCCCTGCCCTACCAGAAAGTTAGAGAGCAGATCAGGGGAGGGGCTTTACAGTGGAATCGCTGTTTTGGGGTTGGGGTATGGGAAAGATGGGCAAAAAAATGGTAATTCAAAAATCTCATGAAAATGAATGATGTAAACAAGAAAACAAATAAAAAATTGATTTAAAAAAAAAGAATGAGTAACTCCTAAAGAGTTGTGGAACTGACTAGGATATAGTTAAGAGGATGACCTAAGGGTCAGGAGAATCAAATTGGGTGGAAGGGGATGAAATGGAATTAATATAAAAGGACCAATTGAATTTAGGATTATTTCTATATTCCTTTAGAAATTTTGATCACCTCTGTCTGTTTGCTCATGGAAATGAAAGCTTTTACATGAAAGACTTAAAAGGGGTGATGGTACATAGGACAAGTAACTTTTTTTTTTAGTTTTTTAATTTTTATTTTTTCCAAGGGGGGAAGGTAGGGCAATTTGGGGTTAAGTGACTTTCCCACAGTCACATGGCTAGTTTTTTGTGTTCAGTGTCTGAACTCAAATTTGAACTCAGGTCCTCCTGACTCCAGGGCTGGTGCTCTATTCACTGCACCACCTAGCTTCCCCAGTACAAATAACTTTTGAAAATATTTAAGGTTCAAACAATTTGATTAGAAAATTCTACACATTCTGATGAAAATCAAATTAAAAGAACAGATAAGGCAGCAGTTTTGCTTGACTGTCACAGAAAATATTCAGATTTTTCCAGGTTCCTGAACAAAGTAAAAGCAGATTTTCCCCCCAAAGCTGATAGTTTATTTTTAATAAAGTTAATCTATTTTTTCTTGGATCTTCAATTAGTATCACCCCACTGTTAAGGGGATTAAGGGAAGGTCTTCAGCATATTGGATGAACCCAAATCCCTACTGATGATTTTTGGAAGGAAATGGATGGTTCACCTAGGATGAAAGTGTGTGGATGGGTTCGGAGATCTTCAGCACTGGAAGAAGTACCTATATTGGTGAGTTCACCAATGTATCAAAGTGTCCTTTGCCCTTCTTGGATTTTTAAATCATAAGAGCTATTTCTTGAGCCATTCCCAGTCATGATTTTATTTGATCATCATACAACCATCTTAGTTAAGTGTTAGAATTATTATTATCTATATTTCATTTTTTTAAAAAGGTGCTGACATTCCATGAGATTAAATTAAATTGAATAAAGTCCCACTGAAGCTAGCTTCAGTAAGATTTGAACCCATGTCTTGCCTAGCTCTAGAACTAGAGCTCTTTGCAGAGCACTATGCCATATATAATTTTTTAATGGCATTTTATCATGAAAAAAATGAATTCTTAGCTAGGTTTATGTTGTCATCAACAAGTGGTCCATAAGTAGTACTACTCTATTCATATTGAACTAATATTCCTTTGCCATCTTTCTAAATATTTTGTAAGGATCCTATAAAAAGAGACTTTGGAAACCATTGGTCAAACATGGGGAAAGAAAACTGGAAGACAGTGGTAAAAGATCAGTATCTAATGGCATAACTCATTCAAATGCTCTCAGTGCTAAAAAAAAAAAAAACCCAAACAAAACAAAACATTAAAAAAAACTTTAAAAAATAATCTGTTCTTTTTTCTTTCCTTCTTTAAAAACATCATGAGATGGTAGGCTGGGCCTTAAATGAAAATGATATAAAATGGTTAGTACAGCTGGTTAGGAAATGTGTTTAAAGCTTAGAATCACATATCATTGTTTATACAGATGACTGTTCGGGATAGACTTCAATAGACTCTGACTTTATGACAGAGGAGACAGCTTTGGCAACAGTGAAGGGTGATCAGCAACGTCAATTCATATTTTCCAACTGAAATCAATATGGGCTTTAATCCATTAATGCAGACTTAAATATCACCAGATAGGAAGAGAGATGACAGTGGGAATGGGGGAAAGAGAAGTATTTAGTAGTTAGATTTAAGAGATTTGTTTCATATTTCAATCCCTTTTAGTACTCTATGGGAAGGCAGCCTGATTCTACATTTCAATTAGTTTACCCTAGGTATTAAATGAAAAATATGTCCTTTGTTTTGCTCATGTAAATGGCTTTTGTTCACCCATTGCAAGTCTCTGTTTATAGAACTGGATTTTATAAAATGCTTGGAAGCATCTTTATAATAAATCTTTTTTAAATGTCAGGCAACAACTTTGTTTTGGAGTGGATTATAATCACTCCAGGAAATCAGATGCCAATTTGAGTATCCAAATATTAAAAAGCAAACCAGGTGAACAATCACTAAACAATACCCAACACTTTTGAACTAAAAATAAAGATAATTGAAATATCTGAAAAAATATAAATGCAAAAAAGTGCCCTCTAGTTATAAAATAATATTCAGAATACCTTTATTATTGACGGTAAACTTAGGACAGGTTGGTGTGTAGTTGACATCTCACCTATGTGTTACGAAATCCTGGGTTCACCCCATCCCTGCTAAGTGCATGTTGTCATGTGACCCTCAATTAATTTTTGTGTATATTTCTTTGTGGGGGGGGAGGGAGGGCTGTTAGGATTAAGTGACTTGACAAAGGTCACAAGGTAAGTGTTAAGTGTCTGAGGCCAGATTTGAGCTCAGGTCCTCCAGACTCCAGGACCAGTGCACCACCAGGTTCACTGCACCACCTACCTGCCCCTGGATTAATCTTTTAACTTATCATTGCATATGAACATTCTGAGATTATACATTACAGAATAGTTGCCTATTTCCTCTGTCTATAAAAGAAGCTTGTTCACCAAAAATATCACAGTTCTGTCTCTAGGCCAGCAGTCTTATCATTCCACCCACTGATCGCCCTCCTCCATCTCTCCCTAAAGGAGGAGAGAGGTGTCAGAGCACCATAAGGAAGAACTTTCTAATGAATAGAACTGTCCAGCAATAAAATGACCAAAGCATGTTATTGAAAAAGCATAAGGCATGTCTCCATTTATTTTGCGAAATTATTTTTATTTCATATTAGACATAGCCTGGGAAGAAACACTGATTAAGATTTTATCATCTTCATTAATTTGTTCATTCATTCATTTAACCAAAATTTATTAGGTGCCCACTATGTGGCAACCTTAAGTAATTTACTATATATCAGGCACTGCTCTAGGTCCTAAGGCTATAAGGACAGAAGCAAACAGTATGTGCCTTTAAATATCTTAAGGGAGGGGTGGGGTGGAGGATAGATCAACAGGAAAACAGATCAGGAAATGAAAACTATATGGAAAGTAATCTGGGGATTGGAGGCATCACAGTAACTGGTAGTTGGAGCAGGTGGAGGAGATTGCCATAGGATCAAGCTTTGAAGGAACAAAGGGATTCTAATAATAATGATTATCATTTATATAATAGCTACTATCCACCAGGCACTTTACACATAATAACTCATTTGATCAGGTGCTTTTTTTTATCCCCATATTACACCAGAGGAAACTGATGATAAATGACTTGCGCAGGGTCTCACAGCAAGGGAGTATCTAAGGTTAGACTTGAACTCAGGTCTTCCTGACTTCAGTTCCAATGTTTTATCCACTGCACTACCTCACTGCCAAAGGATTCTATGATGTGGAGGTGAAGAGGGAAAATATTCTCAAGCCTGGGGAAAGCAATTTTTTTCACCTTCTTTTCTTTCTTTTTCCTTTTTTAAAAACCTACCCATCTTTTGCTTTAGGCAGCTAGGTGGCCCAGTGGATAGGTTGCCACACCTGAAGTCAAGAAGTTCAAGTCTGGCTTCAGACACCTGCTAGTTGTGTGACCATGAGCAAATCACTTATCCATGTTTGCCTCAGTTTCTTCATATGAAAAATGAACTAGGGAAGAAAATGAGAAACCACTGCAGTATCTTTGCCAAGAAAACCCACAGTTGGGACATGAATGAACAACCACCTCAAATTAATTTTCTTTTTCTTCCAGAAATACTTTTTGAAGCATTGAAATTGATATATTGTGGTCATCAGGTCTCTGTTTTAATAACTCCATGATGTTGGGAAGCACAACACCCATTAAACAGGCTCATTTTATTGCTGGACAGTTCTATTCATTAGAAAGTTCTCCCTTATGGTGCTCTGACACCTGCTTCCTCATTATTTATACTCACAGATTGTAGCTTTGCTCTCTGGAGGAACACAAAGTCTGTCATCTTTTCTACACATCTTTTTCTGCATCTTTTCTACAAAAGATCTTAGTCTGGAGCAATGGAAAAGAGCACCCAGACTGGGCAGAAAGGCCCTGGCTCTTCAGTAAAATAACAATGTCACCTTGGATGAGGTCACTGCATTTTTCTGAGCCTATTTCCTGATCATTTAAATGAATTGGATTGGGTTAGATGATCTCTTAAATTCTTTGCTTTTGCAACATTCTAGTATTCTAAAGGTACAGACAGTGAAGTATGTTCCTAGACATTATACAGATGAGAGAGGGCTGATCTTGGGAATGTCTCAGAATATTCTAGGATCTAAAGTAAAGAAGGTCAATTAGACAACAAGCACTTGTTATGTGGCTACTGTATTACTAGGTACTATACTAAGTATTTGGGAAAGTTAAAAAAAACAATTCTTAACTTTGAGGAATTTACATCCTAATAGGGGAGACAATATGATCAGAAGTATGTAGTTACAAGACAGAGTAGATGAAAGACAATCTAAGAGGAATTCTAGTAGTTGGGGGGACCAGGTAAGACCACATGCAGAAGGTGGCATTTGCATTGATTCTTTTTTTTTTCCTTTGGACAGTGGAGGGCAGGGCAGTTGAAATTATGTGACTTGCTGAAGGTCACACAGCTAGTAAGTGTTAAGTGTCTGAGGCTGGATTTGAATACATGTCCCCCTGACTCCAGGGCGGGTGCTATATTCACTGTCCTACCTACCTGCCCTTGAGTTGATTCTTAAAGAAAATAAGGGATTCTTAAGAGATGGAGATGGGGAGGGAGACCATTTCAGTCATGGGAGACAGCCAGTGAAAATGTGAGGTCATAAGAAAGAGTACATGGCGACAGTAAGTAGATAATTCTAGCTAGATCTCTTTCTTGGCTAAACTCCTTGAAAATATATTAATTCTTCTATTTTCTTTCCTCTCAGTCTTTTCTTAACTCTCTGCAATCGGCTCCTGAAATCATCATTCAACTGACATTATTCGCTCCAGAATTGTTAGATTGCTCCATTGCCAAATCTAATGACCTTTCCTAAGTCCTCATTGTCCTGAACCTCCCCATAGCCTCTGACACAGCTGATGACTCTCTTCTTCTTAATATGCTACTTTCTTCTATTTCTCTACTTACTTTTCTTATAACTTTCTCAGTTGCTTTTGCTGGATTTTTTCCAGGTCATGGTCACTAACCATAGAGGTCATTGAAGGCTCTGTCTTAGACCCTTTTCTTTTCTCCTTCTATACCATTTCTCTTGGTGATCCTACCAACTACTATGGCTTTGGTCATCATCTTTATACTACTGATTCTCAGATCTACTTATTTAGCCCTAAGCTTTCTCCTGATCTCTTAGCTTACAATTCCACATACTCTTTGGATATCTTGAATTGTAGCCATCTAAAACTCAACCAATATGAATTGGAACTGATGATCTTCCACTCTCCCAAGGCCTCCCTCTTCCTAGCTTTTAAAAATTACTGTCTAGAATACCACTATCCTCCTTGTCATTCAGATTCACAAAACTAGATATCATATTTTTATTACTCACCCCTGCCAATATCCAATCTGTTTCCAACTATCATCAATTCTACCCTTCAGACACCTCTCACACACGTTTCCTTCTTTTCTTTCTCTTTTCTGACATTTCTGCCACCTTGGGATGGGTCCTCATCCATTTACACCTAGAGTATTGCAATAGCCTGCTGGTTGGTCTTACTGCCTTATCTCTCCCCACTCTAGTCCATTACCTACTCAGTTGTCAAATTAATCTTTCTAAAATACAAATCTATTCATGTCTATCCCGCCCAACCCCAGTCTGTCCTTCATTCAATAAACTCCATTGGCTCCTTATTATTTCCAGGATCAAATATAAAATTCTTTGCCTGGCACTCAAAGTCCTTCACACCTCCCTGGCTCCTTGCTAACATCTCTGATTCAAATATTTCTTGCGTATAGAACAGTTTCTCTCAAAGCTAATTGTTGATCATTGACTCCTTGAACCTTATCTATCTTCACCTGAATCTGGTAAGAAGAAGGCATCAAAGAATGGCAATCTAGGCAACTCTGTTTCTTTCTACTCCTGCATTCTATTCTAACTCTCACTTCCACTTGCTATCCTTTTATTCAAAAATAGAGTGGGCAATAAACCACCTAGATTTCTCCATTGGCTTATTTACACAGTTCTAGAAAAAAGAATTTAGTATGCTATCTAAAACATAGCAGGAATTCAATTAATGTCTGTTGAATGAATAAATGAATGTGTGAATGATGTGTTAGATTTCATGTCAGAAGACCTAGATTTGGATTTTGGCTCTGAATTTACTTCCTATAAGACTCTGAGGAAGTAATTTTATTTCTCTGGCCCAGGATTTTTTCTCCTATAAAATGAGGGAATTGAATTAGATGATCTTTATGGCCCTTTCTAGCCCTAAAGCTAATTTCATAATCCTATGAAACAGATTCTGAGTTTAATTTTATAAATTTAATTTTAGAAAAAAATCGATAGAATTCTTGTTAACTGACTGATTAACATTCTATTCACCTAGCCAAACAAATACATCAATAACATATAACACTGGGAATTGATTTATTTTTAAAAAGTTACCCATTCCTTGCTTTTCTTTCTCCTATATTCCCATCTCCTATAAGAAGACAAAACCACCCATTTCCTTTCATTAAAACAAGAGAGGATGATTTAGGGTTTTTTATCCAATTTTTGCTAATTTTCTGTCATTTTATGATTTTGCCTGCTTAATTTTTGTTATCCATATCTTGATTCTGTTTTCTTGGGAGCAGCTGGCTTCTGTTAATTCTCCTTTGCCCATTATCACCATGCCTGTAATCAAGGTCACCCATTTCCCTGTGCCCATTTGGGTGCCCTCTAATTTACATTTGTGTCATGGTTAATTATCATTTTAAAACTGATTGATTTTTATGATCACCATTAATTTGGCTAATGGAAATACTCAAAATTTCAAGAAACCAGTGTCTCCTGCATGATTGAAATTGTCCCTTTGGAAGGGATTGAAATAAGCTGCTGCTGGAGAATGAATAATTTTAAAATATTATTTTAATGTTTATGGCAACTTACCTAAAACACATATTTAATGGGACTTTGGGGAAAATTTTCATTAGCGTTGAAATATCACCAGTTTACAGGATTACATATGTGATTTTAATAAAATCCCTCTTATATGTTTTCACTTACATATATATATATATATGTATATATGTGTGTATATATATATAGTTTAAATATTCTGGCATGAATAAAAAATTAATCATTTTATGTGGGACTAATATTTTCCAAATAAATCACATTTTAACATGGTTCTATTGTTTGATTGAAAGCATGAAAATGACTCACACAATTAAAGTGAGGAAGGGGGATTTGCAGGTAAATTTGCATTCAAAATATCAGACCAGGTGGCAAAAAAAAGTCTCCTTTTTGGAGCCACAGAAAGGGATGAGTGCTCTGTTAAAGGAATAGGATGATAGAAAAGGCTATGTGCCATGTACTCCCTGGCAGGAAAGGATGCTCTATCAGATCAGTAGAGACAAAGGCAGAATGAGTTTTCTCCCACTGAGCATCCCAACCACTCATTAGAAGACAAAGCCCAGCGTCATTGCTATGGGGACCCACGTTCAATTACAAGTACATCAGTACCATCTCTGCCTCTTAATTCCTCTAGCACACTCCTTGTGAAAAGAGATTGCCTGGGGAAAAAAAATTAATGTGCTTACTGACTTTGTAATAGTAAACAGATTAACAGACTTTCAAAATGAATCTGAATGGCCTCAGGTAACAACCATGTCTGATGCTATTAGTTTATTTTCTTCTCTGACTTGTTTGTTTATAATTCATGCCAGAAATTTGGCTGGAAAAACCTTCCTAGACATAAAACCTCAGGCCATTTTTTTTTATTTTACAAGCTACTCAGGATTGATACCGATGAGGTGAGTAGAAGAGAGACCTTCTTAGAGACAGAGAATTTTCATTTACCTTAAGACTGTGAAATGTAAACAAAGGCCATACTTCAAGTTCAGGTGACTTTGCCTACATACTCAGGTGCAGAACATTCTGAAAACCATTGAGATTTCAACTTTAGATAGACTCAATAGGTGATCCATCATTATTGGTTATGAGATCATCGAGACTCGGAAATCTAAGTTGTCCTGGTTTCAACTTTGTGTAGACAAAGCTCAGATGTTTAGTTCAAACAAAAGGTGCCAAGAGGTGCAAGGGACATGATTCATACATTCTTAGAATTAGGACTGGAAGGAATCTCTGAGATGGTCTAATTCAATCTCTTCATTTTAAAGATAGGTAAACTAAGTTAGCAAGGAATTATAAAATGACATGTGACAGAATTTAAGCTCTTTGAAGGATTTTATATTCGGATCCACAATACCTAGTTTAATGAATGCTTTTTTGATTGAATTGCCCAAAGTTACATGAGGGTGTAAATGACTCTGTATTTAAAGAAGATACAATGCCTAAGCTGTAAAAACAGTTTACATCATATAAGGGACATTGAAATCATACTGAAAATTACCCCTACTGCCCTTTCACTGTGCCTTAACAGCTTAAATTAATTTAATAAAGTTTTAAATATGTACTTTGTGCAAGATATTACACAACATAGTGAGGATATGGTCACCTCTGACCTCTCTACTGAAGAGATATGAGTATTGCTCCCTATCCTACAGGGTTATTGTAGGGAAAATGCATTGCACACCTTAGAGCACTTTATAAATGAGAGAGATGGAAAGGATGATAAGGACTGCAATATGGACAGACTAATCACTTTTTTTGTTAAGGGACAGACTTTTTCCAGAGAATTTTTGTAATATTGCTGTATTGTAGTACTGGCATATTAAGCATCATCATTAAGAAATCTGTTCTTTCTGTCTCTGTCTGTCTCTGTCTCTCTTTTTCTCTCTATTCCTCCCTCCCTCCATCCCTCTTTCTCTCTCACACACACTCACACACATTTTGTTATTTGATTACTTAACTTTGGCAGAATGACATTTTGTTTTAGACACCTGGATTCAGAATTAGAAGAAGAACTGAATCCAAGTCTTGAGTCTCATAGAAATTGTGTGTGTGTGCATGTGTGTGTGTGCCCCTGGACAAGTAACTTTTTACTTCTCAGTGCCCTCAGACAACTCTCTGATACTATAAATTTCAGGGCTGAGGTTGACTAGTATTGGCAAAGGCTATTTCATCAACAGGCCCTACTAGTTTGGCCCAATTACTCCCTTCCTTAAAACAAAAACAAAAACTTGCCTTTGGTTAACCTATGTCTGTTCTGCACACACCTTAAACAAATAAGCAAAACCTGAAATTCCTCCTTCCAAAGTGAGTTAAAAGGTACTTGACATGTGCTGAATTATTTCTTTCATTTAAAGACCCTCTCTGATGGAGGTTATTTGCCGTCTCTCTATCTAATTGGCTGGGAGTGAAGAAAGGACAAAAAGACTGAATTAAACATTTTGCTTTCTATTCTTCACTCAACAATATGGGGTAATCTTCAAAATTTTGTCAATGGCATTACCATTCTTCCAGTTATATCAAGTAAGTACAGACCTTCAAGTTGAGTTTCCATTGACTCCTTCCCTCTTTCTTACTTTCCACATTTAATCAATGGGAAAGTCCCATTGATTCTATTGTATCAATAACAACATTTAATTCCCATTGCCACTACCACCTATTATCTGGACTGCTGTAAAAAGTTACCAACTCTTCTTACCTTTATTATGTTCCATCTTTAGTACTTTGTATATATTTCTGATGGATTATTCTTTACAACTTTCACTGACTTCCTAAGTCAACTCCCCAAGGCTACCTTATCAATCTCTTCCATTTTCTATCTATATGATAGATACTGATACTTGGCAAACACCTTTTCAGATGTTTAGAGGAAGGGGGTTTCCCTTCCAGCTCTGAACCTTCATAACACTTTTTGGGGGCATATCTATTATGTACTTATCACTTTGAGTTATATAGTATTATTTTGCATTATATTTATAGACTATTTTGTAATGTATTTATGTATATACATGTTTTCTTTCCCAAAGTAGACAGGACAGGACATGTTTGCTTTATGCTGTGTCTACATGCCCCACGGCACTATGACAGAGACTTCTTTGAACATGATATATGTTTGCTCAGTGATCAATTGAATGAGTTAACAATAGTGCAGAATGTTGTATTGGAAAGGACCTCAGAATCTATGTGCTCCAAATTGTACATAGTCAGGAGTTCCTTCTGTCATATTATTGACTATTGGTCATACAGTCTTTACTTAAAGAATTCTAGTAACAGGAAATCAATTAGCTCTCATGCTTCTGAGTAGCAGTAATGACAGGAACAATTATTTAATCAAATACATCGTGCATACAGCCTCCATCAATGTCTTACTCTGTTGTCTTATATTTAAAAAGGGGCTCATAGAGTTCTTGGAAGGATGTGCTATTACAGCAGAGGGGACAGAAGTGTCAAACTCAGAGTAAGAACCACATTAAATATTTAACAAAGGATCCAGAACAAATTTGGTATGCCCTGTTATAAGAAATTGATGAATATTAGGTTTCTATTAGCTAGAACCCATCTTTACATTGTTGTCTAGACAATTTGGAATCAAAAGTACTGGATTACTTTGGCTAGGGTCACCATTCCATTCTATATAAGATTGTTTCCATGTGAAATGGGACATTTGGTTTTCACCAAAGTTTATTTAAGCATAGAGAGAATCTGGTACTTTCATAATAAAATGCTTTAACTGTATAAAAAAGAACCTATGGAATATGAACAGGGGGGTAAATGTAACATGCAACCAACAGTATGCTACAAAAAGAAACTTACAGGAAATAGAATAATATAATGTAGAAATACAAACTTTTTTTTCTTTTCATGTAATGTATATTCCAAGAATTTTAAAATTGTTAGGCACAAACTAGCTCAAATTAAATAAGATTATTTCAACATCTGTGCTTAAAATTGACATTGAGTTGGAATGTATATATGAACATAAATTCTTCCACGAATTTTTCATGTTTTTCTTCACTCTCAGATTCCAGTAGGTTGTGATTGAATATGTTGAAATCCATAAGCAAGGCTCTCCTAGAGATATTTTTTCTCCTGATTAGAAGAAAACCTATGAGAAAAGGTATTCACTTTTCTTGAATAATTTTGCAATTAGAAGATTGCATTGGTCATTAAAAAAACTGTACCTTTTAAAAATTTTCACATTACTTATTTATACTCCAAGGGGCTATTACTACACGTTATTTTTTCTATTTGGAAAACTACTGTGAGACATTTTTATGGGTAAAAGTTCTCTGCCTATAATAATATATTATTATATTTTCATAAAAATATATTTTAATTTTTTAAATTTGTTTTCTTGTTTACATCATTCATTTTCATGACATTTTTGAATTAAAGATTTTCTCCCCATCTTTCCCCTGCCCCAACCCTAAAAGAGCAAGCCCACTGTAAAGCCCCTCCCCTGCTCTGCTCTCTTACTTTCTGGTAGGGCGGGGAGGGTTTCCCTATTCCAGCCCCTGTATATCTTAATTCCTAGTTGCAGGTATTGCAGAACTTTAAATTCTAGATTCTTTCGATTCCTCCCTTGCACCCCACCCCCACTGGAAGGACAATCAATTCAATACAGGCTTTGGATGTGTGATTATACAGGACATCTTCATAGTGGACATATTGTGACAGTGATCATCTGTCTCTCCTTCCTATCCCTCCCCC
>CM053600.1:170405102-170430686 GCA_028646575.1 Pseudocheirus occidentalis
AAAAAAAAAATACAGAAAAGTCAATTGAGGGTAATGATGTCCCTTGCCCCACAAGTTACCCCAAACTACTGCTTTAATCCACTCACTTTTCCAGGGTCCTTTCAAATTAAAATAAAATGCAATCAGAATTTGCAAGAGATTGTCCTATGTCCTGAAAACATAGGAATATTAAAACACCAAAAAAGTCAATTTGATCACTTTAGTTCACATAAGAAAGTTGACAAAAACTGACTCCAGACAGAATCTCTGTTCAAAGGCACAGAAAGAAGCCTGCTTCCCGTGACATCACTTCCAGGGCTTTCTGAGAACAGGGAGCAATGCTTTCATTATTACGATCTAGAAGTTAGCACATTTGAAGGGCAAGCTAATGATTTCTATAATTGCTTGTCATCCTTTTCCAAATCAGATTAGTCACAAATGATTATCAATTGTTTCATTAAATCTTGAACAAGTTTGCAAGCCGTGAGGGACTCTTGTAAATCCTGCCTCTCGGGCCAATGAAATAACAATTCAATCCACACAAGAAGCCATTTTTCATCCTGTCTCCCATTTTCTCATCAGTGAGGATTTTTGTATACCCAGCTTACTTTGCTATTCATTTACATAGAGTAGCAGCCACCATGGCTTTTTCTTAGTTAATTTTAGCTGTGGTTTAAATGATAATTTCAATAAAGAAGAAAGTCAGTTTTCCCCCTATGAAACAATACCAGTTTCCTTCCAGTTTTATTAGGAAAGGAATTTTTTTTGGGGGGGGGAATGGCGGGGGGAGAGTATTGGACAACTCAATACAAAGCTGAGATCTGAGTTGTATACTACATAAAGTTACAATAAAGAAAATGGCATTCGCGTCTATGGCCAAGATTTTTGTCCTTCCTTAAATCAGCATTCCAAGGCCAAAATAATGAAAATGTTATCAATCAATAAATTAACAAACATTTATTGAGAAGATATTATGTGATCTCTGTTAAGTGCTAAGAATTCTGAAATTTACCTGAGATATTGATGATTTGAGAGTTCCAGTCAATGAAGCAAATAGCAACACTTCCGTGCTAGGTGCTTGGGATATAAATGAAGAAATGAGATAGGAACTTCCATTCTGCTAAGGGGATACAAAATGTTTGTGGCTAAGATGATACATGATATATTTTGCAATGTGATGGGGAAGAGCATCATTAGCATTTGGATGGATTAGGAAAAGACTCTTGAATGATCCTTAAACTTAGATGTGAAGAGAACTAATGACTCCAAGAGATGGAGGTGGAGAGAAGAACATTCTATACATAGGGACAGTTTATGCAAAGGTCCTGAGATGGGAAATGAAATGACTTGTAGGGAGTTAGGGGACTGTATGGGAGGTAGTAATATGTAATCATCCTAGAAAGGTAGGCTATGGTGGTGAAGTTTTCAATTCCAGAGTTTTAAATTCCAAACAAAGCTGTTTGTATGTTATTTAAATGTGCTAGGGAGTCATTGAGGTGTCTTGAGTATATAAGTAGCATGGTCATACTTTCATTTCAATTCTTATTTGTCATAGAAACATAGTTCTGGGGTGGCTAGGTGGCGCAGTGAATAGAGCACTGGCCCTGGAGTCAGGAGTACCTGAGTTCAAATCCGGCCTCAGACACTTGACACCAAAAAAAAACCAAAAAAAACCTAGCCATGTGATCTTGGGCAAGTCACTTAATCCCAACTGCCCTCCAAAAAAAAAAAAACAAAAACATAGTTCTAAAGCTAAATAGGATCTTAGAATTTAGCACAATCCTCTCATTTTACAGATAAGGAAACAAGGAAACGGAAGCACAGAGAAATAGAATCCACTGAGCTATTCTGCCTTTGACTGGCCTAATAGATTATTATTTAAGGACGGGACCCAGAAGACAAAACTTAATAGGTCCTTAGCTGTTTTTCTTTATGTCAGACTTTGCTACCACTAGATCTCCGTCTGTTCTATTTCTTTTGTCCTCATTTTTGCTGAGAGAACAGATATTGCAAATTTTTCATCTCTGTAGCCTACTTCTTGTTCCACAAATTCATAGTAAGTTATTTGCATCCTCTACCACCCCCTTCCTCAAAAAGTCTTTCACACAGAAGTATAAATTAGCATCATTTAACTTGCTCATGTGTAAAGAACTCCTCACAGTGTCTGGCACATAGTAGGTGATGTATAAATACTAATTGTTGTCATTATCAATCAACAAACATTTCTTAAGCACCAGCTAAGCTCCAGGTCTTGAATTAGGTGCTGAAGATACAAAGATCAAAATGAAGTAGTCTCTGCCCTCAAAGAGCCTACATTTTATCAAAATGAGATAGCAGATACATACACACACACACACATATTGAACATAAAAGCCTTGTAATCTATATGACATTGAACAAACCATTAGTTGGCTTTATTTAATTTTGAAGAGAAAGCCTTGAAAAGCAGGGTGAAGTATTTTATAGAAGGAATTGCCTTGAATTCAGAAATATGGGTACTAGATTATAATTCCACCCATAATGCATACTGGTTCTCAAAATGTGAGTAGTCACTTATCCTCTCAGTGTTCCAGGAAAGTTTTTAAGATTATGATTTACCAGTGAGATACAAATGTGCATCAGTGGAGGGAACCTCCATACCTGGCGCTCCATAGGGAAATAACACACCTGATTTAAAAACAACATTCTCCTTATTTTGTATAGCAATGACAGGCAATATAAGCAAAGGTACATGTGACACTCTTCTTAGGAAAATATAAGCTCCTAAATGCCATAAAACACCATCTGAGTTATGTAACTAGGTCCTATAAACTGTTGATCATTAACTCGGCCCCAACAGTAAACTTAAGCTGCTTGTCCAGGCATCATGCACACCACTAACCAAGCTTGACCATGGCTATATGGATTTTTTAAATGTCTGTTAAGGTAATAGAGCAGGAAGCAATTTATTATAACCTGCAGGGATCATAAATACTAACCTTAGAGCATTTTTATTGCTGACTTCTCTCAAAGACAAGCTGATGGGTGCTCCTCTGCACATAGGATTCTCCCATTAGTAAGTAGTCTTATATTACAGGCATAAAACATTGTTAAGCATTTTCCCTCTGCCAGACGTCTGCAGCTGTGTCACATTTCTGCTCTCTTATTTTAATGTGTGCCAGTTATTGAGATTAAAGTTGGAATAGCCAAGCACTCCACTAGATGACAGGCTTGGTTTAGAGCCAAGCCACTTAGTGATGCTTATCAAACAATTTTCACTCCATACAGTAGCATAATTCAAAGACATAAGACAACTCTAACTCATCCCACATGTGAATGAGCTTAGGCAACCAGTTCAAAGTCTTGCACTTATCTATAGTATTTCTTATAAAGCCACCAAAATGTGTGGTTGCATTTTCCTCACTAAAAGTGAGTTTGTAGTTCATTTAAAAAATATTTATTGATGCATTGATTTCACGGAGGAAAAAAAAATGGACCCAGCTTTTATGAATGGCTTAAACATTTGTCCCCTATGTGAATTCCATATTTCTTTTCCAGTGGAGGTGAGATCAGGGGTTTAGAGCTGGAGAGGCCCTGGGAAAGCCATCCATTCCAACACCCTTATCTTACAAATGAGGAAACAAAATAGAGACCCAGAAGATTAAGTAACATATGGAGAAATGGAAGAGATGGGCTTGGGATCTTTATTGTCAGTCTACAGATCTAGTCATTTTCCTACTGTGTGGCATTTGGGTACCTCATGACTTCCAAAGGAAATCTGGGGGAAATGAACAAAAAAGCTCCATCTTAAAGGCAGTATTCAGATGATGTTGGTGTGACATTGACTCATTTTATGAGTTAGGGATTTACTTATCTAGCTTAGCTGGGGAACAAAGTTCCAGTCCTCTCTCTCCATCTAATGGGAGATTCTTAAAGTTTCCATGAACAATGGCATTGGCAAGGTGATAGAGAGTTATTTGTTTGTTATCTATGGTCTTCCAGACTCTGATTTCAATCTACTTTTCAATCTTCATTTCACAGTCCTGAACTATTCTAGAAAAATATCAGAAAACTCTACTTCTCTTAGACCAAATCTGGCCTATTGACTATTGCTGTTTTACTGCCCAGGAATTTTCAAACCTTGCTCTCTGACCCCTGTTTGAGAGAAACTTGACTACAGATTGTTTCATGCCACCTCTCTCAGAATCATAGTCACCCTGGCCATCCAGGGCCAGGATGCATTGTTTTTAATTCTGCCTTTCAGAATCTTTCTCTTTCCTCATGGTTTAGTTCAGGTGTCATCTTTCATTATTACCTTGGGGAAAGCATTTTTTTTCTCCTCAAATATTCCTGGATCATGGTAACCTGTGGAGGGCCTAGGTTCAAATTATGGGAGCACCGCAACAGTGGGAAATACAACATGGTAGGATAAAAGAACTTTTTATTGAAAGAGGGGAGATTCATATTTCCAAGAATAGCAAGAAAATCTTATGGGAACTGCTACATGGTAAGCTATAGGGGATTCTTTTGATATCATTGGTTCAACTCAGTTAGAAGCTTCTTCCAGCTTAGTAATGGTGGCTCTTTCATGAAGACTATCCTTGGATATGCAACCTATGGTCACAGAGGCAGTTTCAGATAGAGTAGTTCATCAGGCCAGGTTCATACCACTACCTGGCATAGGATGGAATATATTTCTATTGCCAGGGCTCAAGAGACATTCAGGTGATAAAGTGCATAGAACACTGGGCTCAGAATAAGACCTAAATTCAAATATGGCCAGAAACACTTAGTAGCTCTGTGACCTGATCAGAGTAGTTCCCCTCTTTTTGCCCTGGTTTCATCAACTATAAAATGATGAGAATATCACCACCTACCTCACAGAGTTGTTGTAAGTATAAAATGTGATCATATTTGTTATGTACTCAATACACTGCCATATATGAGCACTAGTGAAATGCTCATTTACTTCCCTTCCTTCTCCCATAAGACACTAGTCACTCCTATAGCTGGAAATAAGAGATATCCTTTTATTCAGTCTGTCTTCCAGTACAGTCTTCCCCAAATTTCCTGTCTCCTCCAAGAACTTAGTCTGGATCTCCCTTACACCATCCCTTATAATCTTTTTTTCTGTATATATTGTATATGCAATAACCTTCCTAACAGAACATAAGTTACTTAAAGGCAGGAATGAATGATCTTTCTTTTCATCTAACACATCATTGATACTTTATGAATTTTTGTAGAATTACAATAAATTTATTGTAAGCACCAATGATGCCAATATGAGGATTGTAAAATGCTAATTGACAGTGTGGACAAGTTTATAAAGAGCCTGTATCAGAGTAAGGAAGCACTATGTTCAAGTCCCACCTTATGCTAATCGTGTGAATCCCAGAGAGCCAACCTTCTAACTTCCCAGGCAAATAGAAAACTCTAAATGGAAAAACAATTGCTAATCTGTTTGGGGGAAGAGGTTTCCACTCTGAGTTCTCTACACATATATTTATCTCTTCTTACAAATTATTGGTAAAATTGAAGTATCTTTGCCCAGAAAACTCCAAATGGGGTCATGAAGAGTCAAACACAACTGAAAAACAACTTAACAAAATAGGAAAGATAACATCAAATTATTAATAAGGGAATGTGAAATAAAAACAATGCTAAGACTTTGCCCTGTGCACAGCGGATTGATGAACATAAAAGATGAAAACAGTCAATGTTGGAAGGGCAGAGAAAAAAGAAACACATGACTCACTTGCGGTAAAGTTATGGAATGATCTAAACTAGGGATGGGGAACCTGATGGCCTTGAGGCCCTTATGGTCCTCTAGGTCCTCAGGTATGGCCCTTTGACTAAATCCAAGCTTCAGAGAATAAATCCCCTTAATAAAAGAATTTGTTCTATAAAACTTGAATTTAGTCAAAAGGCCACACCACGGAACCTAGAAGGCCATATGTGGCCATGAGGTCACATTTTGCCCATGCCTGGTCTAAACATTTTAGAAAGCAATTTAGATTTAAGCTAAAAAATAAAAAGCAAGTAAAATTTCCATACCTTTCAATCCGCTGCTAAATTTATGCCCCAAAGTGCTCAAAGGCAAAAAAAGAGAAGCCCCACATGAGTCAAATATTTATTGTTTTTGTTTGTTTGTTTGTTTGTTTTTTGCTAAAAACTAGTTTTTAAAAGGATGCCTATGCAGATTGTGGTATAAAACGGTTCTGGAAAATTACTCTTTCAGTAAATACAAAAAATTCAGAAAAACCCAGAAAGCTACGTCAACTGATCTAGAGTCGAATAAAGTATAACCAGAAAACCAACAGATGCAATAACTAGAGAAAAATGAATGGAAAGAACAATAGCAAAAAAAACAAAAACCGGCAAACCAGAAACCTGAAACTGAACCCTCTGCAGTTAAAATGCCTACACTTGGTCCTAGGGAAAAGTTGAGTATCTCCCCCAGCTCTTTGCTGAGGTGAGTGGGGTCTATAGCTGTCGCTATGCAGCTAATGCGTTAGCCAGTTTTGATGAACTGCTTGTTCTCTTGCTTTGTAACTCTTCTTAAGAAAGGCTGACTTGCTAGGTAGGAAGAGGATGGAATATACCTGGAAATACTCACATTAAAACACAAATAATCAATCAAAACCATGCATTTTTAAACAAAAATACAAATATTTCACTGTACAAACAATAAACATCATAAGAAGTTACCATTCAGGTCTGCTCCAGCAAAGCTACACGAGTCAAAGATCTAGTCATATTTAATACTTTTGACTTCTGACTTCCTGGATATCAAAGACAAAAAGAAATCATTAATGCATAAAATTCCAAACTGAAATCTACAAATGGAAAAATTGCCCTTGATTATTGGTTTATTTTTAATACATGCACTAAAGAATAACTCTCTCATTATAAAATAAAGAGAACAAGCATAATCAGAAAGAATGATCTGATCTAATGTAAATAAAATAAATAGTAACAGAGATATGTGTGTGATCAGATATGCATATATGCACAGAAATATACAGATATACAAACAGGCAATTCTTATGCATATAGGTATGCATGAATGTATGCATATATGTGTGTGAAAGATTTAAGATTTCTTTGACTGTCATCTCCTAATCAGAATGTCTGAAGTTTATGTTCCATTATTTGAGAAAATTTTGAAGTCTTGTTAAGAAAAAAAAGGAAAGAAAATCATTTTAGGACAGCATATGCTGGGTTTGGGGTTTCCTTTTGATGTTTTCTAAAAGCCTTTTGATGTGGACTCCATATACCCACACACACAAATACATTTTCATCTTTAGATATGTGTGTTTTAAAAGATTAAAACCTTGACTGCATCAGATCCAGACACTGAGCTTCAGGCCTCCAAATCTTAGAGTGAAAAGGGTCTATAAGTAGGTATAAGAGTGGGGGCAGGGGATGGGGGGGGCAGCAGAAATAGGTCCTGTGGCCAAGAGAAAGAGATGAGGCAATTCTAAGGCCTCAGACTTAGAGGCCCTTCAAGAGCTGGGAATTTGGGGGAAGAAGGAGCATAGGTCCATGTGACATCAGCGTGGATGACTTGCACATGGCAATTCTCCCGCTGCTCCTGTCCATTCTGCTCTGGCAAATAGAGGCCTGTGATTCAAATTGACAGGAACCCTGCTCTCCCTGGCTCCATAAGGAGTGAAACTTGTCAATCTGAATATCCTGCTTGCAACACCAGAGCAGCACTGCCAGGGACAATGGGGAGGAGTGAAATGTGTACTCAATCAGGAAAGGGCTGTGCTTCTCTGGGTCAGTTGGAATGTAATAGGAAAGCTTAAATCCCATCACATCCTTTGTCAGAGAAAGGTTGGGTTGGGGGTGGGGTCCTTTGTTTTTCTTTTGGGAATGATGAGGACAAATTTGTGAAAGAGCTTTCTTTCCCAAGCAGAATGGAACTTAAAGAATGAGAAATTCTAACCCTAAAGGCTAATCAAAAGCTTGGAACTAGACTGACTTGTAATTTCACTAGTATAGGTAATATGTTTTCTTTGCAATTTATAGCCATTGAGAATTACCTAGAATTATTGCTGTTGTTCAGTTGTGTCCAACCCTTTGTGATCTCATTAAGGGTGTTCTTGGCAAAGATACAAGAGTGATTGGCCATTTTCTTCTCTAGTTCACTCTTCTCCTTTCTTTTCTCTCCATTTATCTGAGGGTGTTCTGACCAAAGGAAGATAAATTTTGATGGCCAAAAGTTACCTAGTGAACTTGGGGTTTACTGACTAGATTTCTTTCCCAAAGACCAAGCCTTTAACCCAATTCACTCTGGATCTCATGGACTGGACAGCAATAAATCTCTGCCCAAGCACCATTTAATTTTTTGGGCCTTCCCAGTGCAGAGTGAATGTAAATAGTAACTGTTTCTCTTTGATCAGCAACCCTAAGGGTCTTCTCTTTCCAGTTTGATTTTTTTTTTAGGTTAAAGGGGCCATCCCTTGACTTAATTCTTAAAGAGGTCTATTCATTGAATGTGGGTTAACTTTATCAAAGTGAGAACCTGGAAAGACCTTAACTTAAAAGGGCCAGGGTCGCCCACTGCATCCTGGATCATCTCCAGTTGCCCTGATAGATATTTGGCCACTGGACTCAGATGGCTGTGGGGGAGAAAGTGAGGCTGGGGTCCTTGCACAGCCCTTCCATACTCAAATCAAAGTCAATTGCAAGTCACGTCATCTCCCTGATGTCTTGGTTCTCTTCAAGAATAAGGACAAATCACTTAACATTGAGGAAATGGAGGCGAAAGAGGTTGAGTGATATACCCAGGTTCAGACAGCTAGTAAGTGTTTGAAGCTATACTCGAACTTAGGTCTTCTGGACTTTGGGCCCAGTCATCTACCCCGCTTTCACCTAGCTGTGCCTAGAATACTGCAGAGTTCAGCACCTTGCTCAGATGACGCAGCTACTCTGAATCAGAGGTGAGACTTGAGCTCAGGTTTTCCTCGATGGTTTTCTATGTATCATACCACATGGCCTCTAAATGCTGAGCAAAAGACAACTTGATTGTGTTAATGATGATGGATGAGCATTTCCATTTTTTATATGTCTCAGTATTTTCTGAGACAGTGTGGTATATGTAGCAGCAAGACCATTGGATTCATAATCAGATAACCCGGATCTGAAAGATGATTTCACTACTTAGTCATCATGTGGTTTTAGACAAGTAATTGATCCTCAGTTTCCTCTTTGATAAAAGCAGTCTAATGAAATATGCACTACTGAGTTATCAAGTTTATTCTGAGAATCAAATGAGTTAATTTGACTTCATAAACATTTAGTAAGTACCTACTATGGGTCCAATACTGTGCTATGTATTAGGCATTCGAAGATGAGAATTTCTACCATGCACACCCTTAATAAGCTTAGAATATTCTAGGGGTGTAGACACACACAAAATAAAGTACACACTTTATTGTGTGATAGGGTCAAGGAAGAAAGAACACAAAAGAAATGAGGAAGGAAAAGAGCTTCTTTGCTAGAGGGATAAGGGAAAACGTATATAGAGGATAATACATTCATGGCCTGGGGTCCCCAAGTTCTGAGTTATCATAGACTAGTTATGATCTCTGTCCTTAGTTCTTTGGTTCATATGGTCCTACAGAGAGGAAAAGGAGGTGGAGGATTAGGAGGAAAACAAGAGAAAGAGAAAGAAGGAGGAAGAGGAAGAGGAGGAGGAGGAGGAGGAGGAAAAAGATAATGATGATTTTAGACTTATCTTTATTCTATCCTGAGAACTGAATTTCCATTTTAAAAAAGCAAAAAACCCTCTCATTCACTAATATAGTCAATCCACATCCACTCTAGGCCATTATTTCAAAGAGAATGGCCAATAGATAGGTGCACACAAAGGTACAACAAGCTGTTGCATAGAAATAAGCTTTGAATTTTGATTCATCTTGCAAGATACAACACCATAGGAAATCTTTGCTTAGATGCTGCTGCTGCTGCTGCTGCTGCTATACAATGAAATTATTTCTTCCAGTGGCTTTACCTTGAGACTCCAAAATAGAAACCCTTCATTAGGTCACAGATCTAGAACTAGAAGGAAGCTTAAAGATCATTGAATCCAACTGCTTTATTTTACAGATGAGGAAACCGAGACTCAGGTTAGGTGACATGCCCATAGGTTAAGTGACATGTCACAGATAGGTTAAGGGACATGCCCAACCTCACACAGTCAGTGTCTCAAAGTGGATTTAAACAATTCCAAGCTTAGAATCTTACTTATGTCTGCCTCTATCATCTGGAGAATGACTGAACAAATTATGGTACATGACAAATACTAACTGAGCCATGAGAATCAATAAATAAGGGAAATGCAGAGAAATAGCGTGGAGCCTTATGTAAAATGATGCATAGTAAAGTAAGAAAAACCAAAAGAAAGTGCAGGGTGACTGTTGCACAAGAGCAGGAACAAAAACATGACCGAAAATTAATTTCAGTGACTAATTTTAGTTGTGAGAATCGATTATGAAGCAGCTCTTTCTTCATGGTTCAGAAGTGGGGGCTCATAGGAGCAGAATATCACATGCATTGTCATCTGTGATTGCCGTGCCTGTTGGCTTTGATTAAGTGTTTTGATCTGCTACAAGAGAGAGTTCATTATCTTTGTTGGCTAGGGGGAATGGTGACTATGACAGGGGGAAAAAAAAGGAATGAGAATTTATATCACTAACTGAATACAATATTTTTGGAGTATATATACTCTTTGAGACCAGAAGGGAAATGTTTTTCCTTCATATCTGCAACCACTAATCCAATACTACATATAGCTTTCCATTCCCTCCAGGGAAGAAATGGTAAAGTGAAAGCAGATAGACTTTCTAGAGAGCTCCACCTTTGTGAGGGCATCACATGCCCTACCCTGACCTCCTAAGCCCATGGAGAGCTGTCCTCTGCATTTTGTGCCTGCCCAATCTCCAGCCACCCTAGAGGATCAGGCTCCTTGTGCTAGGTTGTATTTTCTCAAAAAAGGGAAAACTGTTGACCTATGAGGGATATGCTGACCAAAGTTGATTAGCTCTGCAATGTCATTTAGAAGCTGCTGACTAAATATTTTCAAATGGCATTGAACACACACACACACACACACACACACACACAACTTGGGAGGTTTGATGATGATATTTGCAAATATTTGGTCCCATCCTGAATTAGAACATGTTAGTTTAATTTAATTCAGTGCTTAAGCTAATATACATATACACATTATATATGTGTGTATACATATATCCATTATATATATATATACATATATACATACAGACATATTCAATTTAAGAAATATTTATTAAGCACTTACTATTTGACCAGCACTATACTAGGCACTGAAAGTACAAAAAGAAAAGTGTAGCACAATCCATGTCCCCCAAGAGACCTTCTACTTAGGGGAAGAAGGGGACATTAGTCACAAAATACAAACAGACAAATCCATATGAAGTAAATGGAAAGTAATTAAAAGAGGTGGGTGGAACAGGAGAGTACAACACATGAGGAGGGAGCATGGAGGAGGTGGTATTGATATTTAGAACCAAAGAGAATGAAGATTCCAAGAGGCAGTAGTGAGAGTGAATAGTATTTCAGATCTGGGGATAGATTTGCAAAAGCATGGTAGCAGAAGATGAAATATTCTACATGAAAACAGTAAGCAATTCACTTGGTTTGAAATGCAGAATATTAGGGTTATGGTTAGGGCTATTGTCAGAGGTAGAAGTGAAGTCAGAGTCTGTTATATGTAGCTGACCTGAAAAGATAGACCAAAGCTCTGATGGGCTTTACCACACTAAAGACTTTGTATAAAGAACCTATCATGTACTTTGGCACTCTGAGAGGTGCTGGGAGTGGTTTTAGGAGGCATTTACCACAGCCATTTGTTTCCATTTCTGCCATCTAAACCCAGAAAGAATAGGGGGAGATATTCTAGGTCATTGTTTAATGGATAATATAGGAGGCTATACGACTTTTTGAGTGCAATGAGCATGTCATCCCCCTTTTCAAAGGAAATTTGTTTCAGCAAGCATTCAAATCAGATCACATTTACTCCTCAGTTACTCTACCACACACTGTGTTAAGTGCCAGGAATACAAAGATCAAAATCATCCTGTGTGATGCTCAGGAATCAGAGGACTTGGGTTCCGATGTTACCTCTAATACTACTGTGTGACCCTTGATCGACTTCCCTAAACTTTAACTTCGTCATCTGTAAAGTGACATATGCCCCCGCTCTGATTTCTCTATTTCATCTATCAAAGCATTTGAGAAAGTCGGGTATTCCAAACTTTTTTTTTCACTTACTAAAACTTCCTGCTGCTTCCTGACCTCTCCCCCTTCTTCTGAGACAATCATTTTGGAAGAAAAACAAACTAGCCTGAAACTCTGCAGGCCCTGAGGAACATATCTCATCTGGAAATAACTAGGGGCCCCAATAGCCATGCTCTTCTTCCTTATCATTAGAGCAAGGAACAGTTGAATGCACACACAAATATCTTTCCAATAAATTTGGCTTAAGATACATTGGTATCATTCATAAACTTTCATCTTTAAGATATGGCTGCTGACTTGCCATAAAATTATACATGTAGAAAGCATTTGTTGATGAGTAGTAGGGAAAGTAGAGGTAAGTAGGTGACACAGTGCATACATAGAGCCAGGTCTGGAGTCAGGAAAACTCAGCTTCCAGAGTCCAAAACTGGTCTCAGACATTTACTAGCTGTGTGACCTTGGGTAAATCCCTTAACCTGTTTCCTCATCTGTAAAATGAGCTGGTAAAGGAAATGGGAAACCACTCCAGTATTTTTGCCAAGAAAACGCCAAATGGGGTCAAGAAGAGCTGGACGGCATGAAACTACTGACCACCACCACCACCACCACCACCACCACCACCAAGAATAAGTGGTGAGAGTAATTTAAGAAAGCCAGATTACGTTAACTGCTTCCACAAACCTCCAAACATTCAAATGCAGTATTCAAATGTACCATTGCCAGGGATTTAAAGCTTGTCCGAGAAGTCCCTGATTGAGTTTCCCTTAATGTCTGCTATTGCAAAAGCCAGCTATCCCTTTTTAGGATGGTATTTCTACAGACTCTGCTTACCTTGAATTTACCTCAGGAAATCTACAGCAGCCAAGTCTACCTTTCATTCCCAATATTTAGATCTGGACACAGCTGCTGTTAGGAAGTGGATGGTTTCTTGGGCTGCTTTCCTATCATCACCTAACTGCATTGGGCTCATTAGAGAACATGGGTCATTAGCTCCTCTGGCTACTATTACTGCTAAAGTATACACCATAGTCCTCTTACTTAGTCAGGCAAAATGTTTAGTTTTGCAAATTGGGATAAAATAATAATCAACTTTGCAAATCATCAGTAAAATGGGCATAATTTTAAGTGGTCACCTGGCCTTTTAATTACTGAAAGGATGTTCTCCCCACATTAGCATCATGGGACCCATCTCCCTACTGTGTATTTTCTAGGCATGTCACTATGACACTCAGATCATTTTATACTTACTCCTGTATGAAGCCAGTCTTGCCCTCACCTTATTAAGTGTCATAATCTTTTCTCACCTTAGCAAATCTCTTTGCCCTTTTCCTGATTGTACTTTGGCCTGTCGATAATATTTTCCCATTTTTTTCACTTATGAAAGTTATTTTTAATTTTACTATGATCTTTAATATGGTAACTCCTTTATCTCCTTTCTCATCATCCAGAAATATGATTCTTATATAGTTTGTCATCTGAGTTAATGAAAAAGTGTATAAGGAACATGTATGAGATTTTTTCAATGATCAGATTTTCCTTTGACTAAAGTATAATTTTATATGTTGCATTTCCTCTTTGCCAAATAAAAGACTACACATCTGTATTTTGCACTCTTATTTTGATATATTACATTTGGTATATGAAATGTTTACCCACGAGCTGTTTCAGCCCGGGGTGAATTTTTATGACCAACTAAGTCTCTAAAACAGTATTTATAATGTAAGTGCTGAGCCACCATTATTTATTGTAGAGCACAATAGCGAAAATTGGTTCTATAACAAATACACTCTTGTTATCAGCTCATTAGTCTATTGCAGCGACATTGACAAGCCATGCCATGGGCAATACAATATCTCTAATGAAATGTATTAATTTCCTATTTCAAAGGGATATGGGGAGTTGGAAACACTGTACATTTTATAGCACAACTCAAAAAGAAATAGATTTTTTAAATTATGCCTTGCCTATAGGATTTTTATACTTACCAACTTGCAAACAGTCTCACTGGCCTCTCTCACACTTGCAGAGAGCAAGGTAATGGGGATATAGTTGACTACAATGAGAAGAAATAATCATAATTCAATGGGATCTTATGTGGAAGAACAATAAGATCTTTTTTTTTCTTTTTGATTGGCCTCAAAAAGAAAAGATGGTACTAGTGGATGTAGTACAATGCAAGGAGAAAGATTTTGGCTTTATGCATAGCAAAAATGCTTAAAAATTGCAGTTATTTAAAAAATGAATGATTTTCCTTCTTTGGTTATGTTTCCATCTCTGGAAAACTTGAAGTGGAAGTTAGATCACTGAATTATATATTTAGAGCTGGAAGGAAACTTAGATGCCATCAAGTCCAGTCCTCTCATTTTACCAATGAGAAAACTGAGACTGAGAGTCTTTAAATAACTTTCCTGGAATCACACAGCTAGTAAACATCAAAGATGCATTTGAATTCAGGTCTTCCTTATACTAAGCATGGTGCCCTATTTTTGGTACCACCAAGTTGCCTAACCAGTGGATGACCATTCATTGAAAGAATATTCTAGAGTTGGCTGCTGTTTAAGATATGGGTTGGCCTGGAAGGCTTCTGAAGTCCCTTTTGAGTCAGAGATTATAGGATTCTCAGATACTGTGTTTGACTGAAAAGATACACTGTGCTGCATGTAAGTTATTTTCTTGGTTCAGTGTTGGCACTTTGATGTCATTATGGTGCTCCGCCTGAACCGGTGATTTACTAAATGGCACTTTTTGTACTGGGAAAAGTTAAATAAATCAATACCCACTTTACACTGTTCTGTTACAGTGAAGAAAGAAATTTGTAAACTATGTAAATTAGTATTGACATGGGGATTGACAGTACTCAATGACCACAAGATTATCCCATTGTAGAACACATAATGTGAGAAAAGATAGGATGAGTCAGAAAGAAATCAACATAGAAGGGGAAAAAAAGAAAAGGCTTGAATACAAATGGAAAATTTTATCCAAAATTTCATGGAACTTTGAATTGGAAAGGATTGGTGCTAGATCTTATAGAGCTCTTTAAAACAACTACAACAAACAATAAAAAAGTATGATTTTTATTGATAGAGGAAATGTGGTACAGTGGAAAGAATGATTTATTTGGAATCAAAGACCTTGGGGTAGCATCTCTGCTCTGCAATCTACTTGGTACCCTCTGACCATGGCAAATCACTTCAACTATGCTCCAAGGGAAAGAGTATAGACAAGAGTTGGGGGACGTTAGTTCAAATTCAGTCCCTAATGTTGACTTTCTTCCTGAGTGACCTTGGATGAGACATTTAAACTCCCTCAGTTTCTCTCTTTGTAAAATAAGAAGGTTGGACTAGAAGGCCTCTAAGTCCTTTCTGGCTCTCTCTATGATCTCCCCTTAAATCTATGGGTTTAGTTGCTTTATCCACAAAATGAAGGTACTAGAGGGGAAAAATATATCTTTAATATCCCTTTCAATTCTAAAAGAGCAATCATATAAAAGACCATGATTTGAAACCTATTGTTAAATATTATTAACGTATTTGGCCTATGATGAAGTTGAGTTACTTAGCTATGGGACAACTTTTCAGATAAATTAAATGTGGCACAGGTAGATAAAAGCACTTTCCTACCTCCTCCACATGACTCTCCTCTTATGGAAGATTTGGGATGGAACAAAAGTTGTAGAAATGCATGGATGGGTAACTCAGGTGAAGTATGTCTTTTAGAATTTGTGCAGGGAAAGGTATGGCGCCATTTATTTCTCCACTAATTACAAAATATATTTATCTATTCACTTTTAGGATAACAAAAAAAATCTCAAAAGATCAAATATTTTTAGCCCAATGGAGAGTCAGAAAATTTGGAATAAGAGATGATGCATACCATATGCCATTTTTTTTTTTACTAATGGTAAGTAACTTAACCTCATTCTGTCTCAATTTTATCTTCTGCAAAATGGGAATCATAATAGTTTCTCCCATCCAGGGTTTTTGAGAGGACCAAATGATGTAACATTTGTAAAGCACTTAGTATAGTCCCTCAAGATCATAGGAGGGACTTAATAAAGGTTTCTGCCCCCCACCTTCTAAATCTATGTACTCTATTAAAGATCAGTGATTGCTAATTAGGTAGAGAAATAATGGTGCATTTACCCCAAATAAACCCATGTATTAGTCTCTTTATTCATGTAAATACAGTTAGTACATTAAAATGTAAAAATGGAAGTTGGTACATTAAAATGTAGAAATAGAATTATAAGAAAAAGTTGAAAATATCACAAAACATAAGTTTCACAAAAATGTGCTTATAAATGCTAAGGGCAGAGAGTACGGACAGAATCAGGATTTATCTAGAATAAAGGCAGTACAGAGATCCCCTTGGAAAGAGTTAGGTTTTCTAAAAAAAAGCAATAAAAATGTTATAAAAGTAAGCTTCCCAAGAAGCATTTATTTAAACAGCTAGATTGACAGGGCAACTCGAATGGACCCCTCTCGTGATGGTTTAGATCTGTGGTACTTGGCAGGAAGGTCCTCAGCTCTGAATATTCTCCAGTTTTAAAGGATTTGGAAGAGAATAATCAAAACTGTGTTCATGTTTAAAGTCAATTGTGGTCAAATGTGCTTTTTGACCTTCTCTCCCAAGATTACCTTTACTAGAACAACAGAATTTCAGTGTTGGAAGGGACCTAAATTGTCCAATCTGTTGCTAAAAATGAACCCCCTCTGCAGAATATGAGTGGTCATCCAAGGTATATATATGCATTCACTAAAGAAATCATAGATGCAGCCTATTTTTTTAAAAATTAAAACATCAGTGTTTCTGACTGTAAATGTATCAAGTAAATGGACTAATTACAATTAAAGACAAATAAGTGAAATGTCTTGTTTATATTATGTTCATGGCAAACAAACTTTGTATAGTTGATTCCATTCTTTGTCAAAATATGGACATGAGGATGCAAATCATTGAATCAGAAATATTGAAATAATTGAAAAGACGAATTTACCCCATCATCAAAAACAATGATGTGATGTGTTTTTGCTGCATTTAGGTTTTTGTGTATTTCTCTGTTTTGTTTGCAAATGCATGTTGCATAGAAGTTAAAGGACAAATAAGGAAAAAAATAGAGACAAAAGGAAAGGCTGATAATATGGCTGTAATAAACAAGGAAATATAAATGACCAACACACAGATAGTCAGGATTGTGGGACCAAAACTTAAGAAACTTGTTGGAACTGAAGATATTCATTCATGAGTCTGACGAATCATAACTTCCTGTTTACAGATGATCATAGGAGTTAGATTTAATTCATTTAAGCAAGAATTTATTAAATGCACACCAAATGCCAGGAAACTTTTCTTTGATCCAGGTTTCACGTTAGTATTCAGCATAGTTATGATTTTCCTAAATTCCATCAGATGTCATCTAGAGACTCTTCTAACTCTAGATCTCTGATGCTACAATGCTCTGTCCAGTGTTCATTGTTTGATTATGCTCCAGTGATAATCAGTGTTTTGAAGTTATTTTCTTAAAAGGTTTCTGAACTTAAAGGGAAATAAAGGCACTGCCATAATGGATCATAGTCCTAGGGAAACCTAGAACACAAAGACTCATAGTAAAGCCACATATTTATTGTGTGCCTTCAGATAACACAGAATTAAGAGGCAGACATACAATACTGTGCTAGGCTTGGAATCTGGAAGAACAGTCATTTAGATCCCATCTCTTCCATTTATCTGTGTGACCTTGGGCAGTTCACTTGGATGGTCCTGGAACAGCCTCCTAGAAATTATCTACTAAAACAGGGGTTTATAACCTTTTTTTGTATGTGTTATAGATTCCTTGGTCAGGCTAGTGAAGCCTATAGATCCCTTCTCATAATAACACTTTTAAATGTATAAGATGAAATACAAATAATTACAAAGGAAATCATTTTTATTGAAAAACAACAATGAATGTATTTCCCATCCAAGTTCACGAGCCCTCTGAAATCTACATGCACAACCTAGTTTAATGACCCCTGTACTAAGGCATAGATGGGTTTCATCAGCCTAGCTGGAGAGAGTTCTAACTTTGAGAGCTCCTTAATCTGGTTTCTTCTAGGTTTGCTTGCTTGAATTGATCTTCAACTCAGCTATAGGCAGTTAACTGGAACTTAAGTCCTCTGTGGAAGTTTATCCCAGTGAATAAAAGGAGGATCTCTCTAAGAAATGGACTGAGAATATGCATAGCTCTGTGACTGCAACTAGAGAGAGCAGCATTTACAGAAGTCATGGTTCCATTACATGAACTAACTTTAAATCAATTTAATTATAATACTAATAGCTCTCCTTCCTATACTGCTTTAAGGTGTACAGAGTGCTTTACATGCATGATCTAATTAAAAACATGGCCCAATAGCACATTAAGCTTGCTATCACATTAATCAGCTCCAAGAATGCTCTGAATGGATGAAAATTTGAATAGTCTTGACAGCAATGTCTGCATGTTTTCTAGCAAGGAAGAGAAACGAAAGAGGTCCTTGGAGAATGGAGACACCATATTGTGGAAACTGAGAGACTGCTGGGGTTCCAACCATGCAGACCATTCCTGATCAGGTGAAAAGTATTATACCCTGGTAGAAGAACTAGATAATCACTTTTGCAAACCAGCTTATTGAGCAAAATAATGAGAGTGAACCAGAAATTTAAAAAAAAAAAAAGGTGAGAGCCAGAGAAAGAACTCTGGCCTGCATTGAAAAGATGAATCTAGTGGACAGGAAATGCACCACTGAAAAATATACTATGAATTTGAAAAAAAAAAAAAAAGAGGATGGAAACCTGAAGACGGCTCTAGAAACCTGGAGACCTGCTGCAGTAATTTAGTTAATAGTGCCCTGATGGCCCAACAGACATAATGCAAACTTTTCAAAAGTGCTAAATTTACTCCAAGGGAGTAGTTGTAAGGAATCCAGCTTATTATGTGCCCACAATTGTTAGTAAATGCATGATAATGATAACAACAGTAATATGGAAAAAGACAAGATAAGAAAAAAAAAAAGACAATTGAATTCTAAAATACTCCAGTGGCATGGCCAGTATCATAGCGCAAAATGACTGAAAGCACATCAGGAGATTTGGTCCTAATTCTTGCTCTACCAACTGGGGGGAAAAAGTGTATGTTGGAGGAGCCAGTGGAAACAGGGAAAGGAAAGGTGAAGAGAACACATATTTATTACATTTAAATAAGACTCTGATAAAACGCTAAGCACTTTAAAAATATAATCTCTTTTGATCCTCACAACAACCCTGGGAGGCATGTGCTATTTGTAGCTCCATTTTATACTTGAGGAAACTGAGGTAAACAGATTTTAAGTGATTTGCCCAGGGTCACACAGTCTAAACTTAGGTTTGGAGTTTAATCTTCCTGACTCCAAGGCCAGCCCTTTATTAACTGTACCATCTGTCTGGAAAGAATGTCACCATTGAAAAGACCACCTTAAATATTTTTGTACAACTAGAGTCTTTCTTTTCCCTCTTTCTTTGATTTTTTTGGGATAATGGATCTAGTAGTTGATATCACTAGAATAAAGGGCTTGAAATATTTAGTCACTTTGAGGGCATAAGTCCAAATACTCAACCAATCGACAGCTCTACCAATAGTCCATGAATATCACTGTTTTGCTACAAGTCTTGTAGCATTTGGTATTTTCCTTCTTTTTGCCAATTTTGCCAATCTGATGGCTATGAGATGGGACCTCAGTTCCTTTTTAATTGGCAGTTGTCCCAGGACATTTTTTTCACATGATTATAGACAGCTTGTATTTCTTTACCTTGAGAATTTTCTTTTCATGCCCTTTAACCATTTATCAATTGCAGATGGATTCTTATTCATATAAATTTTAATCAATTCCTTATGTCTCAGAAAAAAACACTTTTATCACAGAAACTTACTTCTAATTTTAACTACATTGGTTTAATTTGCGCAAAACCTTTCTTTAATTTTTATGTAATCAAAGTTCCTTATTTTCCTTCTTTGGTCCTTTCTGTTCATTTATTGGTCATGAATTAGAGGACAACCGAACAAATTGTGAAATATGAATGTGAGGGAATACTATTATGCTGTAAGAAATAATGAACAGTATGGATTCAGAAATACCAGAAGACTTGTATGAACTGATGCAGAGTGAAATCAGCAGCAATCCATATCTCCCATCCAATCAAAATCCTAGAAGCTGTTGTTATAGCCCCCCAAGTTATTCACCTTCCTTCTTCAATAATTTCAGTATTTGACTCACAATTTTTCTCTACTGCTCAACTCCTGCTCTCCTTCTAGGGAACTTTATAATACATATTTACTGTCCCTCAAACACCCTAACAACTCAGTTCCTCAATCTACTCAATTCTCATAACCTACCTGTCCAACCAATATCAGTTGTGGTATATGATTGTGATAGAATGCCACTATGCCATAAAAAAGATGAGCAGGTTGGTTTCAGAAAAACCTGGGAAGACTTACATGAACTAATGCAAAGTGAAGTTAGTAGAACCAGGAAAATATTGTACATAATAACAACAATATTGTAATAATGATCACCTGTGAAAGATGTAGCTACTCTGGTCAGTACAATGATTCAAGGTAATTCCAAAGGACCCATAATTAAAAAATGCTATCCATCTCTAGAGGGAGAACTGATGAACTCTGAATGCAAATTTGCAATTTATTTGTATTATTTTATTTCATGTTCTTTTGCCACATGTTTCATATGTTCTGCATGCTTTCATATGTTTAATGGATATAAAATTACTTGTTTTCTCAAGGTGGGAAAGAGTGAAAGGGAAGAAAAGAATTTGAAACTCATTTTTTTAAGTGGTTGTTAAAATTTCTTCATTGGAAAATATCTAATTAAACATATTTTTTTCTTTAAAAATTCCAGTTCAGGTTGACTGATTGGTACTCTAAAAAAAAACAGAGAGATATATTAAGTTCTGCCTCTCATGTGCCTATAGAAGTTCAATGTTCCTGTGCCTGGAGAAGAATAAACAATATGCTCACCCATATTTATACAAAATTGGTGTTTATATTTTGCAAAATTTGAGGAGTCTTGTCCACAAGTTTTATTAAGTTTTGCTTAGTCATAAAGAAAATGAAAAAAAAAAAGAGCAAATGTTTAGACAGGCCTCTTCAAAATCAAGAGAGTGCTTACCAAGAAAGGATGGTTTTAATTAAATATGAAATGAGGTTTATCCATAAAACATAAAAAAGGTTTGTAAAAGGACTTTTGAATGTTTACATTGATTTTTGTTCCTTATTATGATGGGCCCTTTTAAAATCCCCATACATATACATTTTCAATCTTATCATGCAAATGTATATATCATTTATTTGCAGTAGATAAGAAAGAAAGATAGATAACAGGGGTTACATTTACTTGGGGAGGATGCTGCTACAAAATTGTCAGTCAGTTTATTTATCCAGAAATCTCTCTTGAGACTCTTCTCTCACTTCCAAAGAGATTTTGACAAGATGGCGGCTTGTGTAGAAAATTTAAGATGAAAATCTTTGTGGGAGGGGGGAAGGAGAGAAAAGACTAGAGATTGGTGGTTATTCTGTCAGCTTTGAAGATAATGGAGATAAAATCCTAAATTAATAGTTTTATGATAATGAAAATCTCTTTCTTGTCTGTAATGGGGTTCTTTTTTGTGTGTTTTCATCTGACACTTCCTAATTACCTCTTTGGGATGAGTGTTAATATATTTTCACAGTACTACCTGGCTGGATAGCATCCTTGACAGATAAGTCCAACTACATAGATATTGGTAGACTTACTTATAGCTGAATTTGAAAATGAAGGTACGTGTTCATTGAGCCATCATTACACAAATTCAAACTATGTGAAAGTTCTCTATCCTTCTTCATAAAAATTAATTAGCTTCTTGATATGGTCTTATTGTGCCTCTCTGAGTGAGTTTACATTCAAATCATTGTTTTCATAGCAGAAAATCTGTGATTAGCTGAATTTTAAAATCGGAACAAGAGTTCCTGATGCTCCAAATCATGTAAATTGTAACATTCATGGCAGCTTAGAACTCCTTCAGTCCCCTAATAGGAATATCCTCTTTGTTTATTGCAAGTCATCAAAAGCAAAGTTAACAGACACCACAATATGGTGTCACTATAGCAGACACACACACACACACACACACAGAGGCACGTATTAACTCATGAGATTATAAGCTGCAGAACCAAAATCAAACAAAGGGTACAATACTTAGAAAACGAGTTATACCAATATATTACTCAAATTCCAGACCTTGAGAGCTTTAGAAATGTTTTAAGAAATTGCACACATTCTGCCTGTTTCACGTGACATGAAATTAACCACACTGTCACATCGGTATCCCAATCACATTCTCTTCTGTGCACAAAGGCAATCTTGTTTACATTTCTAATACATCTTTGGTTACATTCCAGCACGGAAGACACCGTTAGAGAAAGAGGAGAGAAAAGATGCCCTATGTGTCTAAGAATTTCCTTGGAAGATATTAAATTACCAGTCCCAGTCCAGTTCATAAACAAACTTGGTGAACATCAAAGGCAACAGCGTTACAACATGCTGAGTCCAGATTACACACCTCAGAAGTAAATGTTACCTCCATGAAACAGCCTCTGAAATTTAAAATCCAATAACGCTCAAAATGTCCAAATGTTTGCTTGAAAATGCAGGTGATGGGCTCCTCATTAAAACATTTAGCCTCTGAAGAAACAGTCTGCCCCTCACCCTAGAATTATGTTACAATAACAATTTGCATACCACATTTGAAAAGACCTGCGGTCAATTTGAACAAAGGAAAAGCTTAAAAATGGCAATTGGTCATAAGGGAAAGCAGAAAGGAGTTCCCCAGGCCAAATATGAAAGGTGACACATTTTCCAAAGTCTCCAACAAAACACAATTTTCAAGTAGAATTATGATTTTCAGTTTCTCAAGACAGAATAGGAAAGGTTGGGAGGAATAACTTGGTGTCTTAACCAAGACAGAAGTCCCTAGGTTTTAGTTCTCTTCTTGCCTTCCTTCCTTCCTTCCTTCCTTCCTTCCTTCCTTCCTTCCTTCCTTCCTTCCTTCCTTCCTTCCTTCCATCCTTTTTTCTTTCCTTTCTTCCTTCTTTCTTTCTCTTCTTTCTTCCCTCTTTCTTTTTTCATTTTGATTTCTTAAGTTAAACTATCTCAAAAAGTGTGTGCAGAAAGCCTGGGCTCTGGGACCATAAAACAAATTTTAAACAATTGAATCACAAGCCCAACAAATTGGAAAAGATTTTTGAATCCTCTCTGATTTGTACCACACAGGCTTGTTCACCCACCCAGAGCTACTATTGCTCACATACACATTCCTGTCACATATGCTCTGCCCCCTGGATATAGTGGATAGTGGATATAATGGAAGAACGGAAGCACAGATGTGCCTTTTATTACCACCAGCATGCACTGTGTTATTAACATATAAGGACATTTGCTGAAACTCGCTTGAATATGTGCTTCTGAGATCACAGCTAGAGCAGATTAGCCATGTGCAATTAAGGTACCAACCATCAACATTTCCCTGTTTACTGGCATATGGATTATGCAATTTTAAACCAGTCCAAATAGGAGTTTTCATTTTGCAAAAGCCTTTACCTGTATGTGTTGCTGGAAGGGTAGCCTAGATCTAAGGTTGGAAGGAACTTTCAAGATCATGTAGAAGCCTATCTTCATTCCCATTTTACAGATGAGGAAATAGGACTGGAGTGAAGAAAAAACTGAGGCAAGGTCATAAATAGGATCATAGATGGACATCTGAAGGGCACTTAGAAGCCAACTAGTCCATCCCTGTCCACTTCCATTTTATAGATGAGAAAACATAATGCAACTATACTTATCATCTAGGCCTATGCATGTGTGTGTATAAAGCGTATATACTTCATACACCAGTGAATGAATCACTCACCAAGGAACCATTACATAGGAAAAGACCTGAAACATTATTTTTCCATGTTTAATATGTTTATTTCATAAGACAACAACAAACAGCAAGTGTTTCTCTTTGAATGGTCTCTTAACCAAAATACATTTGTACTGCCCAATACAATGCCTCTAATTTGGAGCTATGTCTCTATGAAGGAAAATTCCAGTTCCCATGGGCCTCTTTCTATTTCCATATTGCCATGGCAGACTTTATCTCAGTGGCAAAACTCCATTGGAGCATGTTGTTTCCATTGGGAGTCTACAATCCAAGAAGTCTGTGTGGAAGATATAAAGGATTCCCTATCTTAGACCTCAGTAGTACATTTTATTATGCAAAGTGTCCCTTTAAATATGAAATTCATTGCCTCAGCAAATAAATCATGAAATCTCTGTAATACAAGGTGTACCCTTGAAATGGATTTACCATTATACATGGTAGCTTGTGTAATGGAAACATGAATTAGATTCAAATTTCTTAATGCATGGAGTCAAACTTTACTAGTTAAAACATGCAAACAATAAAAATAATGCCCTTCTCAATGAACAATCAAGCTGAATTTTGGAGATTCTGATTCGCTTTCATATGGGACTCCGGATTAGGGTCCTTCTCTTCCCAGTCAAAGGCTGTGTGGCTCCCTCCTGTGTGGTCAACTGACAAGCCTCCCCCAATCAGTCAATTAGCACTGGCCTCAGGGGAATATTGGTTGCTTGAGTCTCAAGTTGGGAGTGGGATTAGTAAAAGAAAAACTGGGGCAAGTCGGAGGCTGATATTGTAGTAGTTGCAAAACTTTCAGTGACTTCAAAAGGCCTCCTGTATGCTTCTTATAGTTTTTGGAATCATCTTCCTATGTTTTCTACTGAATAACTGAAGGGATGTTTTACTACAGTGGTTCTCAACCTGTAGGGTATGTTCAGTTTGTAACAATGAAAATGCATCCTGCATATCAAATATTTACATTACGATTCATAACAGTAGCAAAATTACAGTTAAGAAGTAGCAATGAAAATAATTTTATGGTTGGGGGTCACCACCACATTAGGAACTGTATTAAAGGGTCATGGCATTAGGAGGGTTGAGAACCACTGTTTTACTACATAAATTACTGACAAAATTCTTTAAGTGGTCTTCTGTCTTATCTGAAGGTTCAAATATGAACATCAGTTGCTTGAGAACTGTATCAATAATGAGATATTCACAACACCCATGATGGTTACGAATATGCTGGTATAGTTTTGGATCACAAAATGTAGCAAACTCTCCACATGGAAGGCAGAACCAAGGTCTTTATTCAGAAACCATAACACTGAGTCCCAAAACCAGAAGGACAAGTCCCAAAACCAGAAAGCCAAAGTCATTATA
>CM053600.1:170431186-170478331 GCA_028646575.1 Pseudocheirus occidentalis
CATGGAAAGTGGAGAAGCATTCCCTGAGACCCTTTACCGTTTCTCCTAGAACTTCATGAATATATAACAGTCTTTTGAAAATGGAAAATAAAAAACCTTACAAACAAAATGTGTTTAATTCATGTGAAAAAAATTATCATACCTGCTTTTTAAACACACTGGAAGTGAGATGATGAGCCTTTGTCTAGTGGTTTTCCTGCAGGAACTCATATAGTAAATTGTTTTGGGGGAAGTAGAGTCTTCAACCTCAGAGTTGTCCCTCTCATCACCTAATTAACACCTTCATGCCTTGACTTCCAACTTCATTTTTTTTTTGCTCACTACTTTCTTACTTACCTCCCCTTCTCTCATACTTTCTGATTTATCAACTCTTTTCTCCTGTTCCTTTTGCTTGGTCTCTTGCTCTCCCTCTAGTACAAATTCTTCATCGCCTCCTTAGATTCCGCTTTCCCTTCAATATCAAGTTCTTCTACTAGACTACTTCTCCTTGAATCCTCCTGCTGAAACTGAATTCTTGATCTTCCTTTACCTAAAATATTCCTGCTGTTTACCTTTAGCCTTTAACCATCTCCTTTTTCATCCTCACCTCCTTAAATTCCCTTCAATTATTCCAAAAATTTCCTTCCTCAAATTTAGTCTTTTGCCTTCTTCTTATAGCAAATGCCCTTCACAATTCATCCTCCTGGTTATGAACATGCTCCTCTTTCCTTTTTCTTTAGTCTTTCCTTTTTCAATCTCATTTGCTTCAATATTTCATGTACTACCTTTGATTGATTTACTTCCAAATACATCTATATCTATCTAAATGACATCCGTGTATATACACATCAATATAAAAATGTGTATGTGCATGTGTGTATGTGTGAGAGAGGGAGAGAGAGAGAGAGAGAGAGAGAGAGAGAGAGAGAGAGAGAGAGAGAGAGAGAGAGTCACTAACTTCTTATGTTAAATTATGGTCTTGGACTAGATGTCTTATCATATCTCTTCTAGCTTTAAGTATATGATCCAAAATTATGGTCGTCATCTTTTCCTTTAATTCTACTGCTCTTGATTAGACAGTTCCACTAACTTCTCAATTTGTCCTACCAACCTGTCTTGCTTTGTCTTATACCATCATATTTTGGCCCTGGTCTTCTCCTCTTTAACTAGATTCTTCTGGATATGATGGGGAAGAATGAAATAGGGGGAGCAAGCAATAGCCTCAATGAATAAAGTAGCATCTCTTTTCTGTCATTGCTAAGATAAATTGAGATACAGGGGAGGAGAACTATAAAAGCTCATATCAAATGATATCAATCTTATCTGAAAATTATGAGATGAAATGATTTGCTATGGATGCAGGAGGTGGAGGTTTGGTGGGGGTGAGGATAAAGAGAGGAAAAGTTTAGAATAGTCTTTCTAAAGAGTAACATACAGGTAAGATATATTTAAGATGAGCGGAAGGATTCCTGAGCAGCAAGAAGGACCCAGCTGAGAGTGTATATTATAAATTTGTAGTGGTTGAAGCTCCTTCAATTCATGAGTTTCTCCTGGGATGCTGAAGAGGAATGGGAGATGAGAAATGGAAGAATCAAATAATAGATGTTTCAGGAGATGGTGATTTCTTTGTATGTAATGTCCAAATGTTATAGCAATATGCGAGTGGGAGCTAGGTGTTTCAGGCTAGTATGCCAATGTGATAGTGATGATATTGATGTAGAAGACCTAGCTGCTCTAAGAGGTGGGATCTGAACTCAGTTCATTCTGATTCCAAGCCCAACATTCCACATTGTCACATTATGTCTCCTTAATTATTAATTAGTTCAGCGTTGAAATGGTGATTATGAAATATTTTCAATTCAATTCTGCAAACATTATCAAGACTGCACATAGAGTAAAATGAAGCCAGACTAGGGAAAATTTATTGGGAAAAATGTTGACTCAAGGAAACATAGGTCAAAATAAGGGTAAGGGAACCAGAGCAGTGGTGGCTAATCTGCATGACATACCCCAGATAACTTTGGAGGAGAAAGTGAGGCTGGTGACTTTGCACAGCCCTCCTTCACTTAAATCTAATTCACTTGCAAGTCTGAGAATTACCTTCCTGATGTCATGGTCTTCTTTGAGAATGAAGGACAAACAATAACAGAAAGTCACTAATTGCAACTGTCCATCTCTTAACTTTTTAGCTTTTGTATTCCTTTTAAAAAATAACCTTTTCTAAAAATACTGATTAATATTATATGTCCTCTTCTCTTCCTTTCTCTAACTTATTCCCCCACATACCTCTTCCTTTACATAGAAAATGAAAGAAGCCAAATCCTTATACAGTTAGATATGGTAAGGTCTTATTAATTGAGCTTAGGGATTTAACCAGAGATTTGTAGCCTTCATATGCACCGATAAAACTGAACAAGGGGCAGTGTCACTTAGTGGTTCAAATACTACAGACATGAAGTCAGGGAATAGGTTAAACTGCCTCAGAAACTTACAAGTTATGTGAATATGAACAATTTTCACTTATCATCTAAAAGACTCACTTTCCCCATTTGGAAATCATAACAATACCCACCTTAAAAGACTATGGTGAGAAGTGCTTCTAATTCTTTAGCATAGTATATAAAATAAACCTTTGCTCTTAATGAATGCAGTTGTTTGGGTATGAATTTATTTTAAGTCACAAATCAGTCCTTAATTTGAGAAGTCGTTATGCAAATTTAAATTCTGTTGCAGAACAGGATGTCAAATAACCTGGGCCTTCCCAGGAATCAAGAATTGTTCTTCAGAAGCAAGTGCCTCTTTTTTTGCTTGTGACAAAGTGTAAATGGGCATTCTACAGTCCCCACAACTTCCCTCTACAGTGATTCCCATCAATGTATAATTAAAAGTGGATTTCCTTTTCCTTGTTTGGTTGGGGACAGGGGGAGGGGCTGGCAAACCTGAGGGATGGAAGTGAACAAAGGAAACTTTCTTCCAGAGTCTTCCTGCAAACAGTTTATCAGTTACAATTCTTAGGGGTCGAATAGCTGGGCCATTCTAAAGAAGTTCTGGGAAAAAAAAAAAGAGGGAGAGAAAGTCAAGCGGGGGTCTCAGAAAAAAAAAATTTGAACTGCATGCCAACTAAGGGAAAGAAAGAAAAAGGCAGGAAAAACCCCTCGCTTTTGTTGGAAAAGGAACTAATGAAGCTGCTGTTAGAACTGGCCACAATGACCCAACAGGGCTGTGCACCCACACCCATTGTGAACCCGCCAGTCACTCCCAGGAATGGGAAAAGGAAACACTGTGGATGAAAGGAGCTGGCGAGAGCTGATGCTTTCCCAGTTTCACTTGGGGAATCTGGTTGCTGGCATCCATCATTCTGTGCCAACTACCTCAAGTTAGAGTGAAACATGTAAGACCGTCTACTTCTATCTTCCAGAAAAGATGGACTGGTGGGGGGTAAAATCCCATTGTCATTATAAATTGCTAATTAAATAATTATCAATTAGATGGGCAGACAGAACTAATTCCAATGCATTCCTTAGAGAGCTGTCAGTAAAGAAAAACAGTAATTTTGAGTTTTTCCCCTTACACTCTTCTTGCCTTGAGGCTCTATAGAGATGATATATGGTATACCCTACACTGCTTTCTTTTCAACACATCTTGTATATTAATGTGTAAAGACATATACAGAACTTCAGAAGCATATTGAAATCTTAAGGGTTTTTCCCCCCCCCATAAAAGTGGCCTTAATTCTGCCATGTTAATTGGATACCAAAGTTAGTTTCCAAAAAGATAGAGCAACCTATTTTTTCAAGTTATATTAAACTAAACTCAGTTTGCTAAAATGTTCATTTTACATCTGATATGCAAAGGTATCCCTAAAGCATTCTTCATATTGGAGAATATGTATAGCTAAATTTAGAATATAAATTTTAGAATGTTTACGATCAAATATATTAGAACAGGTACACACACTTGATTATTGAGAACATAAACCCTGAGTGATCTTTACTTGTAAAAACACACTGGCACACAATTAGAAGGATATTTTGTCAAATTTTTAACTATTTAATATTAATTATAATTCTAAAGGAAACTTTGAGAATGAATATGAGAGGTTCCAAATCAAGAAGAAACTTTCTGATTCAGTTAAGTTTATGATAAATATTTGTTGAATTGCATGGAATTTGCTTGAGTTGAGTTAAATTGAATTGATTCAAAAGGGATTTTTCTTGGTACATAGTTGTCAGACTCCCAGATTCATCACATGATGAAACATGCTTGTGCTTGGCTCAGAGTTTGCAGAAGAACCAGGTATTAACATGAAATGAGTGGGACATGTTTTTAAGAAATATGTAAATGAAATCCCAAAGTAAATCACATTAAAATATGAATAGGTATCATGGCAGTAAATAAATCTCTTTGTAGATTGGTTCTGTCTTTCCTCAACTATTTTGAAGCTCTACAATCTTATTGTTGCCTTCTTTGTTAACTTTCAACTCTATTAATTAATCATTAAGTGCCTACTATGTGCCAGACATTGTGAGGTGACCAAACTTTATAAAATCTTGTAGCAAGGAATATGAGATGGAGTGTTAAATAAAATAAATCATTATAAAACAGTAGAGATACACCTTGCATATATATCAGGACTATCTATCAGTTCAGGTAAGTAAAGAACTCTTTAACTGTTAAGTGTGATAAAAAGAAAAAAGTGAGAATTTTTTTTACCAGAAATTTGTTAGATTCTTTCAATAATGAAGTGATGCTGAGATTTTAAAGTTTAACTTTTGAATCACTTATTTTCACATGCCATGTCACACTTGATAATAAAAATGAACTAGAATTCATTATCATATAGTGTTAATTATGTTGTAGCATAATAATATTGTCCCTTCCAATGCTCCTCTACTCCTTACCTCTATTGGTGGTATTTTTTAAAGTGGTATTTTACTTTTGAGGACATAGAATCAATTGGTATCTCCGAAACTTTAGGGAGGTTCATCATGGGCCAGGTCCTTAATTTGATTTACTCTAAGGAATACTTAATGGTTAAAGGTCCTCACTGTGTTGTATTATTGAATTCTTGTTCATGATTCAGGATTGATCCACTTCTGCCTTTCAGCAGGGAGTAGATTTCCAGTGTGGCACAGCATGATTTCAAATCAATAAGGTTAATAGATGTGGAGGCCACACAGTTAGAGGTGATGTGGCTGGCATTTCTGATGCCAATGAGGAAAATTTCTGATGATGAGATGTCACTGTTGTGCTGGCAACAATGTCCCCCAGATTATGCCAAGCACATGGTTAGTTAGTAGTCTATAGGACTGAACATGCTCCATTAATCTGAATTAACTTTAAAGAAAATATTTCAAATAATAGCCTTTCCTTCCCCCACCAAATTATGGGCCTCTATGATTTCTGAAATGCCAACAGCTCTCTTACGCTATACAAATAACAATACTTAGTGTTGACTTACATTGTACATTTAAAAATGCTCAACAGGTCTTATAATTCCATGGACTGTTACATCCCTTGAATAGGAAATACTTTCTCTCAAAAAAAAATCCATTTAAAAATTTTTAAATGTGCCAGCTAGACATTGGGTTTATAAATCCTGAAATCAGAAAGATGTGGAAAGTAAAGGTATGTGGAAAAAAAAGTTTACTCTGTTTTATTTACACTGCTGTAACAAATTAAGTACAAATATATTTGTTAAAGGAAGAATGACAATGTCATTTTGTTCATGTTGTATTTAGAAAGCCAGTTTAGAACCCCTTCTAGAACTCAGCAGAAGAGACAATTCCAGGCAATCTGCAATGAGCAAAATCAACTGAATCCACTGTTAACATTAATCTTCCTTCCTTCCTTCCTCTTTCCTTCCTTCGTTTGCACTTTTCTCCCTTTTTGTCTTTTCTCCCTCCTTCTATTTCTCCCTCCCTCTCTCTTTCTTTCCTGTCTTCCTCCATTCCTCTTTCCCTCATTGCCTCCTTCCTTTCCTTACCTCTCCTTTCCTTTCCTTTTATCCCTCCCTTTCCCTCCCCTCCCCTGCTCTCCCCTTCCTCCCTCCCTCCCTTCCTTCCTTCCTTCCTTCCTTCCTTCCTTCCTTCCTTCCTTCCTTCCTTCCTTCCTTTCTTACTTCCTTCTTTTCCTTTTTTTTTACACTTCCTTTTATAAAACTAGCCCATGTTTGGAGATTTTACACATCTATAAAAAAATTAAAAGAGTGTATCATTTCAATAAAACATACATTTTAGCCACTGTTCAAATTAAAGGAGGTTTGAGAGTCATTACATAATTCACTGATTGATCTGTTTAATCTCTTCCTCTTATAGTCACTTGTCTTGTAAAAGAAAAAAAAGAAAGGAAAAACAAAAACAAAAGTGGTTGCTGAAAAGAAGAAAGGAAGAAACTTTACAGAAAATGTCTTTGTTGACTATATGTGCCATCCTGCTTCCATTCACCATATGTTTTCGGTTTATGTTGTCCCTACTGTACTTTTAGAGACAAATTGAAAATCACTTCCTTTGTAATATTTGGACAAATTTTGTCCGGAGGAAACAGAACAGGCATTAGAGAAGTGATCCAGCAGCAGATGAAATTATGGTATTCTTCCGATTCTGACATGCTCATTAAACATGTTAAATACTGGAACATATTAGGTTAACTTGAAAATGCTTAAGGATTGTAGAGATTAGATTTTTCTTTTAATGCACTGGAAGGACCTCTGTTAATTGAGTTGTAATCAGTTAGTATTGACCATTAGCCATTTATTTTATCGGCATGAGTAGGCTGTAAACGATGATGCTGCTGCTCATTATGATGGTGATGATGATGATGATGATGATGATGATGGTGATGGTTCAGTTTGCCCACAGAAAGGAGGGCAATGTGTTCCAATAATCTGATGATAATTTCTTTTCATGATATTTACATAATTTGATTACTGCAACAACCAGGACACATGTAAGATTTGGATGAAGCTTAGGAAAGCACTCTGCCTAGCACACAGAGATTGCTTTTCCCTAATCTGTCTTGTCCATTTTTAGCCAAATTTCCCTTCGAAGTAAAGATATTTGCTCAGGGTAAAATATCTAAAAATAACCATAATAAAATTAAAGTAAAAAGAATCCACATTATTTCTACCTTAGCTTTCCCTCAGGAAAGCAGTCCTTTCGCCAGTTACACATTCAAAAAAGTCACATCTAATTTGAATAAATTAACATATTTTGTGTCAAAAATTAATTCTGAGGCAGGAACAAAAAAATAAAGAGCCATTTAAGTTGTGTATTTTACAAGAAAAAAAAACAGTATTGTCAGAGCCTGTGACAGCTCTGCTAATTTGATGGTCTTTGATGTTAATTTAGGGTTGGCTTTAATTTCAAAACATATTTTTCACTTAATAAGGAAAACAAAAGAAACTTTCTCCTCGCATCCCCAGTTTGTGATCTCAGAATGTTTTGGCTCCTCCAATGTGAGAACGTGATTGTTTTTATTTCCAAGAAGAGATAATAACACTGGAGAAATAAAAAAGAGTCAAGGCAGCTTGCAGAGTACCGGAAGTTCACAGCCAGAGACTTAATTTCTCACACAATGTACTGTGCAATGGGCCCATTAACATAGATGAATAGGCTCTTTAAAGGTTTTTTTTCTTCTTCTTCCAGATATGCAGCTGCCACTGAATGGTGATATGTTAATAAGGTACTCACTCGCCTATTCTTCAGGTAGTCTGGCTTTCTCTACCTAGGTAATCTCCATATAGGGAAAGCTATTAGGGGGCTATATCTTATACCACACCTTCAATTATATTAACACCTGCACAGATAATCCACGCAAGGTAAACTAGTAGGGGGCCTGTGGCCTTAGTCCACCCCTTTTCTCCCCTCTAAGTCACATCTGAGTTTTTTTTTTCAGGGGGAAAAAATAGTAAAGTCACTTTTATTACACATCAGTGGGAGCATTCTGAAAAAGCTTTCATGCCTAGGAAATTGTTATTTCTTCAAACAACTGACAGCCTGCAGAGGAAACTCTAATGGAAATCCAGCTCCTGCATTGTTATGCATTGCCCTCATGTAGATACAGGGGGGTGGATTAAGTTGCTTCCAAAGGGTCTATTGTGTTCAGCATTAATTTGCAGGGCTCTGGATATTGGAGTTTGAAGGTTTTACAACCTTAGTGTTTACTTAGATGTTCTCCATTGTAGTTTTGTTTATTTGCCTCCATTGGCTCTTATTTCCCAGGAAATGTTACATTTATCTTTATTAACAGCAAATCTGGTGCTATGAGTCAGAAGGAAAGAAATAATTACAAACTCTCTACCATTTATTAATTTTAGAGTCTTAGTGTCTTTGTCCTTCAGGGTCACTATTTTTTTTAAACTGTTAGTTCAGTGAAATATTACACAAATAAATCTCTTTTTCAAAAAAATGTTTACACCACCCAGTTAAGCAATGACATGAGTGTTTTGAAATGAGTGTTGAATTATATTCTTCTGAAATGTTGTAACTTTAGGTGGAATTAACATAATTTTCCCTCTTTGCCTTCAATATACTATAATTACAGAGATATGATACTAAGCAAGAAGAAATATATTTCTTGATTGAAGATGAGAAAGTTTTCTAAACAAATAGTCCTCTCAATTATTTTTAAATAATAATTTCAGATTATGAGGGTCATATCTTAAATGTCAGCTACTATCTTTCTTTTTTGAAATTGGCTATTTTTCTCAGTGAACTTTTCAGTTTAGTACATTAAATCCTGCACATACATTTAGACAATCTGTGGAAGTTTAATCTGTCAAGAAAAAAAAAAGAACTTATATCTAAGAAAGTTAATTTGTTTGACTTCTTTTCCTTTTTGATCTTGAAGGTGATAGCTAAACATGCATTAAAATACATTACAAATTTAATCAAACTACATCCCCCAAAAAAGTGTTCAGTGGAACTAACACTGATCTTAATTTGAATTTAGAGGCTCAATTGAATAAAGTACATTATGGTTGAACAATTTCAATTCCTCCTCTCTGGCAAGCTTTGTTTGAGAAAGAAAACCAACAACAGGCTACAGGTTAGACTCCAGTGTAAGAAAATTCTTTTTGTTTTGAACAAATTCCTGTTTGTTTTGAGCACTTGGTCAATATTTTTGGAGGTCTCACAAATATTTTAAAATATAAGTACCATTGAAAGTGAACGTAGTGATATTGTAGGTTGATTGGCACTGATGTGGAGGAAGAGGCCTGGACTGGATCAAGATTTTGGGACTCTAATTCTGGTTATGCTACTAACTAGCTGGATGAACTTGGGTAAATTACTTTTCCTTCTGAAGACTGAGCTTACTTATTTATTTTTAAAAAAATGCAAAACGAGTACATTGGATAACTTGATCTTTAAAGTTCTCTAAGAATCTCTAAGGTTTCATCCCTAAAATTTTATAAATCTGTCACACACCATTGATTAGATCCTTACCAGTTTCTAAGCCAGAATAAAATCCTAGACAAAATTATTATCATCATATAACTGGACAACTTTTACAAGCTCTGAATCACGGGAATTTGTACTGATAGAGAAATGTTCATACTGATTATAACTAACCTTTAACAATTTCTGTATATTAATTAGGTCCACTTTTTGGAGGTGGGGGGGCAACAAAGGAAAATCAATATTTCAAAAACTAGCTCTGATAGCACACAATGAGGAAGATCCCAATATTTTCTCAGGGATCTCCTTCTGCTGTAGAGCCATTCTAATTGTGACAAGTTTTTCTTGATGTCAAGGCCAAATTAGATTCTTAAGACATCCATCTACTGTTCCAAGTTCTACCCTCTGGGTTGAAGCAGAATGAGGCAAATACTACTCTCACATGACAAGGCTTCAAATACGAAGTTGACAACAAAGTCTTCTTAGCTGGGGAAAAAAACACCCTCAAAAGTTAAATAATTTATATAAAAGGTTTATTAAATCATCCAACAGAGGAGAGAGACAAAAAAGGGAGTGTCCCTCCCATCCTCTCCAATATCTAATAAATTACACATTATTAGAATCCAAAGGAACAATTCGTTAACACAGAGGCAGTTTCCAGGCAAGACATGGATTGCTTGAGATGTATGAGGGGAGAAAACTCATATTCTTTACATTGATCTTTGGATATGACCAGTTTCTTGTCAGCACAATGAACTTCCTGAGTTAATCCTTAAACAAATCTAGTCTCTACAGGAACAGGTCTGCTTTCTCAGACACACAGGTATGGGTTCAAACAATGCCATAGTTCTCCGATAATCCCTCCCTTCTCCAGGGAAAGCATCTACAGTTCCTTCAACTTGTCATCATATGATAGATACTCAAGTTCCTTCACCATACTAAGTGCCTTCCTCTGGGTGCTTCCTAATTTAGCAATGGCTTTTCTAAACTGCATTATGTGACCAGGGCAGAAGACAGAGGTAGTATTACTTCCCTATTTCTGGAAGTTAAGCATCTTCTTGGATTCCAAGATTACATTTGGTTTTTTACTAGATTACTAGATCACACTTGATTTTAGTTTACACGTGCTGTAGACTCATCCCCAAGTTAAATTAATAAGCTGTTAAATAACCATGCCTTTCTCAATTCATACTTTTGAAGTTGATTTTTATTTAATCTAAGTGGACATTTTAGTTGAATCCTATCTTAGATTCAGACCAATGTTTGTAGCTTGTTATTATGTTCCTGGATCCTTATTCTATCATCATGTATTAGCTATCCAATCCCTGGCTTTGTGTTATTTGCAATTTTTATAGGCATACCTTTATCATCTCTCTCTCTCTCTCTCTCTCTCTCTCTCTCTCTCTCTCTCTCTCTCTCTTTGCCTCTCTGTCTCTCTCTCTCTTTCTCTCTCTCTCTCTCTCTCTCTCTCTCTCTCTCTCTCTCTCTCTTTTCTCTTTCTGTCCCTCCCTCCCTCTTATTTTTGCTTGTAACAAAATTAAAAAGAAAAACAGCACAGGGTCAAGCACGGATCCCAGGGGAACTCTAAAAAGCCCTTCTGCCAAATTGACATTTAATTCTAAATGACTATTCTTTGGATACAGGCATTCAACCAGTTCTAAAACTATATAATTATGTCACCGCATACGACACATCTCTCCATCTTTTTTGCTTCAAGAATAACATAAGATTCTATCTAATCCTTTGCTAAAGTCTAGATAATCTCTCTTTACAGTATTTCCTAGATCTTGAGAGAAATTATCTTCTATTGTATTAATAATCTGCTATTAATTAGAAACAAGGTTTGTTATTTGCTCATTTTGGGACCATCCCCTATAGGCCAGTCAGTCAGTCTTCAAAGAGCATTACTGGTAGATGAGATTGACCAAATCCTCCAGGAAAGTGCTCTTCCATTTTGGACAGGACCCCAATGACAAGAAGAACTTTCTTCTGTTTAGAATGTAAACAGAATCTAATCTAGGTGAACTCTAGCCCTAAAGCACTAAACTAAAGCCCTAGTACCACTCCATTAAAGTTTAGGGTGACCCAGTTCATGAAGGAGAAAACCAACCAGAGTGGTCTGGGTAGAGATGTATTTCTTTGTCCAGATTGCAGGAGGCTTCTGAGTCTCATAATCATGCCACATACTCAGCAGGAGGAACTGAAGGCTTTCAGTTTACCTCCTCATTTGAAAGTCTACCCCCCCATAATTGTTCACCAATCAGGGTTAATTTTCATCTGTCAAGGGTCCTCCCTTTTTTTTTAAAGGTATTTAAGCATTCAGGGATCTCCATGGTTTTGTCTTTGATTACCTAGAGAAACCACTGACCATCAATTTATTGATTATTGGTTAGCCTAATTAATAAACTAATTGCTAATTACCCAGAAACTTTTCATTCATTTCAATCTGCCAAATAGTAACCATGCCAAATAAGGAAAGAAATTTAATTTAGAATGACTTGTTCTTCATGAAACCATGCTGGCTCTTTGTTAATGCTTCTAGTTATTCACTAAGCATCTCTTAATTGATCCATTCTAGAAGCTGCCCAGGATTCAAAGTTGAGGACACTGGTCCATAGCATATATAGACTTAGCTAGTTTTCCTTTACTGAAAATCAGGAATCAGACCCCTGTGGCAACTTCCCTATTTTCCAAAATCTTTTTTAATATTACTGAAGATGTCTTAGTAGTCATGCCTGCTAGTTATTTCACTCTCTGGGGATATAATTCCTTCATTTGGGCCAATGCCTTGAATCTACCAAAAACAGTTAGATGCTTTCTTATTTTCTTCTTAGTGATGTTGAATATCACTTCCTTATTGGCCATTTTGTTCTCTCATTTTCACAGTGAAGGCCACACTGTTCTTGTCAGAGAAAATAGAACCTGATTCTGTAGATCTCTGATTTGAAAATGGGGGACATCACAGCTGTATTGCCTGCCTTGGAGACGTCCTGAGAACATTGAATGAAATAATGTTGGTAAAAATCCTATGCAAAGTTTAGTGTGACATCATAATAGATGCTATTACAACAACTCAACTTCAAGTATCAATCTGAAGCTTAGAAAATGAATAAACAAATATGTTAATTTCAAAACAACTCGAATTTAGAAGAGAGGCAGCTTGGTTTATAAAAGGGGTTGTTTGGGGGGTTAGGGGGTTGTCCTTGGAAGTAAGAAGATCTGGGTGCAAGTCCTGCTTTCAAGACTAGTTGCATGACCTTGGACAAGTTTCATAAACTCTCAGATAATGCAACTATAATTTGTAGAACACATTTAGATTTAGATTTATAGAGAAAGTTTTCTCACTGGACATACTTTTATACTGATGAATCACACATATGGACCAAAAAATCCATTTTATAATACTTCATACTTAATGGAACATTTTAAGGTCTAGAACTTGAATCCTCACAACAACTTTGAAAGACAGTATTACAACCATTATTGGTCCCATTTATTAAATGAGTAAACTGAAAATTTAAGAAAAATTACTTTCCTGAGTTCATTATCTTCTTATTGGCAACACCATCATCAAATCCAATTTTTTAAACTCCATTTTTGGGGCTTGTACCTTCTGAACTCTACTGTACCTTATTGCTTCTAATGAATTTCATTAGTTGATACATGATGACAAATGAGTGGTATAAACACTAAATGCTTTAGTTTAAGGAAGGAGAGTTCACTGTTACTGCAATATTCTTCGGCAAACTTCAGGCAGGAAGTGAGATGTGAAGGATTTGTAGGATGGTTACAGGTAAAGACGAAAAGGAATGGGAAGAACATTTTAGGTATGGAAGGAAAAGAATGAAAAAAAGTTCTAAGCTTCTATCAAAGATAAAAAGGGTGGGCCCTTTGTCTCAGAGGCTCTGACTACTATGCTCAGCAGAGTGTTGAAGTCTTCAATAGTAGTTTAATTGCAGGCTGACTAAAGCCAATAGTAGTAACCCAGGTAAACCTCATCCTCCATTCTTGTTGAACAGGTCTCTAAACATAAAAGTAAACACTGAATTCCTCTCAATCTAATTCAATAGGGTTCTCGGGATATCTGCTGATCAAAGAGGGAATGCTTATATGTACACACAAGCCTCTGTTGTGGTGGTTTCACTCCAGCTAGTGTGCAAGTGGACAAGTCTGGGAGAGGAAGGGCCTGTCTAATATATTTCCTTCATGTCTTGGATGGGACACTGGACTCTGAAAAGGGGGGTTTCATATCGTTTTGTCAGGAATGCCATCTTCACACCAGTGGCTGACAGACATCTCTCACCATGCTACCTGCACTTAAGTCATCCATCCCTCCTCTCTAGACCAGAAGAAGCTGCTCCTGGGGCACTGCATTGTTAGAGGTAAACCTTGGCTTTATCTTGCCTAGAACACGGCTCACAAATCACTTCTGAGTCATTTGTACTAGGGCACTGTGGTCAGATTACTTTGCCCTCCCTTTTTGTGGGTTATTTTAATCCCTATTAGAATTCAAGTTCCATGAGACACAACAAAGGTTTTTTTTGTTTGTTTGTATTTGTTTTCCTAGGGCTTAGCCCAGTGCTTGGTACATTAAAAGTATTAATAAATGATCTCTGCTTTTCCCTCCTCCAAATGAGGACACTGATTCCCAAAGAGGTAAAGGAAATTGCCCCAAATCACACAGATAAAAGGAGCAGAAATGGGACTACAATCCAGGTCTTTTGTCTTCAAGTCCTGTGCATTTCCCTCTTTACTGGTGTGCTTCTGAAAAAGAGAAGGGCTAGAGAGACAGAGAAAGAGAGACAGAGAGAGACGAAGAAGAAGAGGAAGAAGAGGAAGAAGAGGAAGAAGAAGAAGAAGAAGAAGAAGAAGAAGAAGAAGAAGGACGAGGAGGAGGAGGAGGAGGAAGAGGAGGAAGAGGAGGAGGAGGAGGAGAAGGAGGAGGAGGAGGAGGAAAAACAAGGAAGGAAGGGTGGGGAGAAAGGGAAAGGGAGAGAAAGGTGAAGGGAGGGAGGGAGGAAAGGAAAAAAAGGAGTATAGAGGTGGGGAGAGGATGGGATAAAAGGAAAGAAAGAAAAAAGAAATGATGAGTAACATAAATCCCAATTCTGGTTATGGGATGACCATTTACCAAACCATTTACCTTTATGGACCTCAGTTTCTTCATCTATAAAATGGAATGGTTGTACTAGATCAGTAGAGTCAAATTCAAGTCTAAATGGACACCATTAAATCATACATAAGGATCCCTAGGGGCTTATGAAACTTAAGAAACCACACATTCACATTTGTTTAATTATTTTTTACTTATTTTGTTACATATTTCTTAATAGCATTTTAATTTGGTTTTGCACCCACTTAGGATTGTTACAGGCTGCGTGTGCAAGTCACATGTCTAATACCTCTGACCTTGATGACCTTCTAAATCCCTCTCATGTCTCAATCTATAATCCTATGAAGAACACAGGTCTTACCATGTTCCCCCTCTCTCTACTCAATAAACTCCAGTGGCTACCTCAGGTATCAAATATAAAATTGTCTTCTTGCTTCTTGTCTATCCTAGCAGAAAGTGAACTCCCCAAGGGCAAGGATTATTTTTTTTTATGCTTAGTATCCCCAATCTTATAGCATGGCTAATAAAAAGCTAACAAGCTTAGTGTTTAATTGCTGGGAGTGATGGCACAAATCATTACGCCAATCTACTGGGGGTGGTTTAGGCTAGGGGATCACTTGAACTCAAGAGATCTGATTAGCATTAGGTTAAACTGATCAGGTGTTTGTACTTAATCCAAAACCCATATATTAAGTTCCTGGGGAAAGAAGAAGGGGGGGAGGGAACTAAACTTCTTAAGGAGGGACAAACCAGTCTAGTTTGAAAATGGAAAGTCATAGTTCAGATGCCAATTAGTAGTGAGATCAGCCCATGGAAGGCCACTGCATGAATACCCTAGAGGGAGGGTGTTAGGGAGACTGCCTCTCCCCCCAAAAGAAACAAAACAAAAAACCCAACAATAACATTAACAGACACTTATTAAATTCTTCTTGGCTACTTGAACATGTGTACATAGTTTAATTGAAGGCCATCTAGCACAGATATTTGACTGCAGAATTCTAGAAGGCTTCAAATGCAACCAAATACTTTAAAGGTAAAATCTGTACCTTTGACCTCACTAGAAAGACTAGGATGACTTAGGGATAGGGACCAAGAACTGATCTGTTTGAGCAGCATCACTAATTAGATCATGTGATGGCAAGGAGTCTAACAGTTTCCAGACTTGAATACCAGCAATTCCCATTTTCTCTTGCTCTAGGAACCCATATATAAACACTATAGAGGGCAAGTAAGAGAAGATGGGCAAAGACAACTGTGACTAGTGAGAAATCCAAAACTGATTCTTGCAACAGTAAAAACATTTTTGATCACTGATCTCATCTTTGGAAAACCTTATAAACATTTCTAAGTCTCCTGATGACACTACTTTTGTAATTGCTTCTAAATTTGCCTTTTTCATGTATATTTATGTCAAATTTCTATAGAATGTTGGTTGAGATTTCTGTCCATCTCATACTTAGTGTAAGGGTAAGGGTAGGTCAGAGAGTAGCCCATTTTTTTTTTTTAGAATTCATTTCTTTTTATAATCCCTATTTATCCAGAATCCTTTTTGGTGACCTTTATAAAGAGTGGGCAAAAATTTTGTACTTTTGTTTCATTTTGAAAAATTCCAAGTGCAGGCTAAGTTTGGTAGCTGCATTTGGAAGCAGGATTTATTACATGATTTGGCAACATTAATGTAAAGTACAAAAGTAATTAATATACATTTAAATATAATGTAATCTACTTGAGAGTTGAGAATATATTTTTAAAAATTTTGCCTTTGTAACCCCAGTACCTTGGACTATTGCCTGAAAACAGTAGAAAATTTATAAATGCTTCTTGAATAGAATTTAGGCATCATCATCATCATCATCATCATCATCATCATCTTCATCATCATCATCATCATTATTATTATTATTTAGGTATTATTAAATACATAGTACTATGAATTTCATTCTTTGGATAGACTAGCACAATTCAGGTATTACTCTGTAGAGGGACAGCTAGGTGGAGCCACAGCAGATAGAGTGGGGGAGGCCTGGAGTCCAGAAGACTCATCTTCCTGAGTTCAAATCTGACCTCAGACTTACTAGATGTGTGACCTTGAACAAGTCACTTAAACCTTTTGGCCTCAGTTTCCTCTTCTGTAAAATGATCTGGAGAAGTAAATGGCAAATTACTCCAGTATCTTTGCCAAGAAAATTCCAAATGGGGTCACAACGAGTTAAATATGACTGAAAAAAAGCATCGTTCTGTTACTGGACATATACTTTACATAATGGTCAGTAGAAGGCAAGCGTCATGAGTGCAGTGACTTTTCACTTTTGCTTTCTCAGGACAATACAAGGAATACAATTTGTGTTTAATAAATGTTGCTTGAATTTGATTATTAGATGACAGAAAAATCAGTCAAACATGAGGTTAGGAGAGAAAAAAAATTCATTAGGAATAAGAAGGGGAAGAGAATATATAGAAAGATTATGATTAAAAATCTTAAGAAAAGAAAAAAGTAGAGAATGATGGAAAATATTGATTAAAATCACATAGTTTTGAATGGTTATTATAACTTTGCTTTACCAAGAAGAAAGAACGGACACAGAAACCAGGAATGGAAAACTACAACGTGTAAAATGATGAAAATACTGAGAGAAAGATTACAATGACGCTAGAATATAGGTTGAGATACCAATTGAAACAATGGAAATTCAAATAAATGAAAGGAAGACAGGTATAGAAAAAAAGAAAAAAATCAAAAGAAGTCCAAAGGAACATGGAAAACGAATTAAAAACATGCATACGTAATCTGTATCAAATTGATTGCCTTCCCTAGGACTGGAGAAGAGAGGGAGAGAATTTGGAACTCAAAAATTATACAAACATGCATACATACATACATACATACATACATATAAACTTGCATATAATTGAGAAAAGCATAAAATGAGAGAAAAAGTGGGAAAAGTGCATACATATTGAAGAAACACACCCAGAACAACAGGTGAAAAGTATGTGAGTGCTCTAAATCACAATCACTGCAGAGGTAACACGCATAACTTTGGGTGTTGCCAGCATAGGAACAGGGTGGAAAAGATTTGCAATGGAAAAGTTGGCAAGAGGACGAGTGAGCAACAGCACATGACTCTGACTTCACTTTCAGCAACTAGAGAAAAAACTTGCCTTGAACTGGAAATGTGGCCAAATCTGGGTCCTGGAAATCAGTCCCAAGTGCCTCCTCATTCCCTTGCCTTCCCCCAATGAGAGTAGTTATTAGGTCAGTGCGCAACCCCGTCACCTAACAATGTGGAACTGTGGGGAAACACGTGGTCTGAGGATCTGCTGTTTCACTGTTGACTTCCCAAATTAAATAAAAAGAAGAAAAATAAAAGCCATTAAAAAAAATGTGTTCATTTTCTCCATCACAGTGCGTTTGGATCTCTTCTCTTACCTTTCTACAGGCAAGTAACACATGCAAATCTCCCCACAAATCAGGAAGCAAATAGGCTCGTTCCCGTTCACTTATCATTGTAATGAAGCATCTGCTCCCGATTTTTTTCTTTTCCCCGGTAACTTCATTTTCCCCTCAACTCCCTCACTGCGTGATCTGGCTCCCAAACCTCGCCCTGCCACCTTTGTGCTGCTATATCATCTTTTCCTTGTGGCTACATCACTAGACGCCTGAGCTAAGAGCTCATTAACAAACTGGTGCGGTAACTTGCGCACCGCAATCCCTCTACTGCTCCTGGAGGCGGCTTTTCACTGGGTGCTCCCGTGCAGTGAGGCTCAGGCAGTCTGCAGCAGCGGCCGGGAGCTCTCCAGCAGCAGCAGCAGCAGCAGCCACCCGGGAGACCCAGCCCAGAGCCATACATAGCAGGGCTTGGCAGAGGCAAAGGTAATCACGTTGACTTTCTGTTCCATTTCTGGCATGGGCCATGGGTTTCCACAGCAAGAAGGGCAAGCAGGCAAAAGTTGGTGTGTTTAAATGCAGACCAACTTTGAGCAGCTACAAATGGGCTTTAAGGAGGTAAAGCTTGGATGAAAATGCAAAGAGCTAATCAAGGCATATTGAGACTCCAGAGGAGAGAAGACAGCTAGGAACAAGGGAATACAAAACAGATAAGGCTTAGCTGAGTCTGAGTGGTATGTGGGGGGTGGGGTTGGGGGGGGGGGGCGTCTGGTCATTATTTTGTTAAAGAAGGAGGTGAAACAACAGGCTGAGGCTTGGTAAATGGGAGGAGTTTCTGTCTCTATGTCAGGAGGAACATTCACGGAATCTCAGAGTTGGATGGCACCTCAGAGGTCATTTAGTCTAGTCTTAGTGAACCTGCCTAAAATTGTATTCCGTTTGTAGGCTGGCTGCAAAGTTTTGGACCACACCTCCTATACTGAAGGCAATTGGAAAGCATAGTCACTCCAGGTGGTGGCCCTGTGGGTCTCCTCTGTGGCTACATACACACACGTGCATGTATATGTATTTGTATATGTATATATAATATGTGTTGCAAGATTCATACACATGTATAGATACATGTGCATGTGCATTTATGCATATATGGGTATTGAATATGGCTGTACACACATATATGCATATATATGCACATGCATATACATTTCTGTCCTGTAGAAAATACAGAGGATTGTAAAGGGAATAAAGCCCTGTGTCATTTTTTTGTAGTATCAGTTGCATTAGAGTTGGGGGAATAAGCAGGGTATTTTCATTTTAAAATTGCCTGTTAGATTTTTGCATTGGAGAATCTTTCCCAGTTACTACTTACTACTTAACCTCTTTCTGTCTGAGTGCATCCTTATGAAAGCAGAAAACATTAAACTGAACTTGGATATTAGTCATGGGAAATATGCCCTCATTTGAGCTAGGTACTGGCACCATGCTTTGTGTTTCATTCTCGTTCAGGGAGCAGACAATGTGTGCATTGCCCAAACCATCTAAGCTCATATTACATTGGTTCTTCCTTTATCAATTCATTACACCTCAATATGAGTGAAATATTTGAGAACAATAAATGAAAAGTGGTAAACTCTCTTTTATGGAAGGCTTGCTGAATTTCTGGTCCACGTTGCAGTTTGTATGTTACACATGAAGTTGGAATGTATTTTTTAGGATATTTCATTTAAGCAAATAGATAGTTAAATTAATTTTAAAGGGGTCTTTTCCCCCCATTATTTTATCTGACTTGAGAAAGCTCTGCTAACAGTCTATTACTGTCCTACTGTAGTTTTAGAAAGAAACAAAATTAAAAAAAAATAGAATTCACAAACTTTGCCTTGACTTTCTTGGGCATTCTTTAAAAAAATAAGTTCAAATAGTGTTTGGTTGAGGTTATTGCAAAGTAATTGGTTGGGATTATGTATTGTATCAATGAGTGGGATAGCAGCCAAGATAACACCAGATATTTTTGCTCCAATATTCCCAACAGATCTTTGATATCAAGCATGAGGATCTTCCTTCCAACAGAGTATTGTTAGTAATTTTAAAAAAATGATGTAAGGCAGTTACTTCTGAAATCCTCGCCACTTCTGTGATTAAGTAGAAAAGATACCTCACTGAAGCAGACATTATAGAAAGGCCAGGTTCCATTGAGGGGGAAAATATAGACATCTGACCAGTCTGGAATTGTTTCCTTAACTAACTTCATCAAAATAAATCAAACCATAGATTATTTTAAAGTTTGATTGTTTTTATATATAATTTACCATCAAAGCAATCAAATTATGATTTTAGCATAAAGATATAATGCTCTATAGAAGATCATACTTAATTTGAGGGTTTAAAAATCAGTAATGGAATAAAAGTAGACATAAGTTTTCTATTTAATTTAATTCTGTGATCCCCACCCGCACGCCAAATGTCAACATGAGCATCTAAATGTGAGTTTATTAGCTGACAGGCATAAAATATTTCCATTGAATTATGCCTGTGTTCTGTACCAGGACATAATCCCTCCAGTGCTGACTTTGCCCTTGTTTATTTAAATCTGATGTGCACTGATGATCAGCCTTGCAGAGAGGCTGCATATCCATGAATGTGGGATGCCATGATTAGACATTCAAATGAACCTGGTTTCTTTGAATATGGCCTAATGATTGAATGTTCCCCAAAACACAGGGACTCCTGAGGGAAATACAGTGATGCCTCAGCACATTTCCTCAAGGCCTGGAGACTACTTGAAGCCAAGAAGCTCCACTCTACCTAACTACTTAGGAGTCCTCGGCTTTAATCACCACGGCTAAGTTCACACTTAAGCAATTAACCATATGATTGCTCCAGTATGAATGAGCTCACCCCTCATCAGCGTCTTTCCTTCAGGCACTGACAGACAGCATAGTCTATGCCTCAGGATTTCTCCATTTGTCTCCATTTCTCTTACACATCTTTCAATATACAGGGCTCATAAAAAAAGATATTGGCCAGCTTCATGTATTCCCCAGTAGTATTTCCAAACATTTCAGAACCCTTCCCCCTACCCAACTATCCAATAGTTGGCTGGTCTCTTTCCATCTCGTCCTCTTCCTCTCTCTCTCTCTCTGTCTCTCTCTCTCTCCCTCCGTCTCCCCGCCCCTGTATATTTTGTATATACTTTGTATTTACATGTGTATTTATTCATGTATTTTCATGTATCATAAATTGTCTTGTTTACTCAAGAGGCAGCTTGGCATAGAAAGAAGAGCATGCTGGTGTCAGATTCAAGGGGACTTAACCTCTTCTGGACACTTACTCCCTGTGTGACTGCACAGGATGCCTTTTCTCTCAATTGCAGAGAAGGTGCCAGTTTTTAAAAAAACAAACCAAACTTTGGATTTATCTGTGTATATATTTGTTCTTGTTTTTTTCCCCTCCTCCCACCTTTCAAAATCTCCTAGAAGGAAGGGATAGCTCTTTTTGTCTTTGTAGGGAAGGTAAGGAAGAAACAGAGAGTACCTATTATGTGCTGGAAACTGTGATGACCATCTTATAGATTTTCTCATATCCTCATAGACCCAGAGCTTGGCACTGGAGGGAGGGAGGGCTGAAGGAACAAATATTTATTAAGCACCTACTGTGTATCAGGTGCTTTACAAATATCACTTCATTTGATCTTCACAAAATTCTTGTGAAGTAGGTGCTGTCATTAGCCAGATTTTAGAGTCGAGGAAACTGAGGCAGCCGATGGTTAAGTGATTTGCTAGGGGTCACACATCTAGTAAGTGTCTGAGTGTGAACTTGAATTCACATCTTCCTGAGTCCAGGAGTGTTATATAGGCACCTCATTAGCACTGAAGGACATGTTGCATCTCTCTCTATCTGTCTCTATCACTATCTCAATCTCTCTCTCTATCTCTATCTGTCTCTCTCTGTATCTCTCTATCTCTATCACTATCTCTATCTCTATCTGTATCTTTCTCTGTCTCTATCTTTATCTGTCTCTGTCTCTCTCACTATCTTTCTCAATCTCTCTATCTGTATCTGTCTCTCTCTAGCCCTGTCTATCTCTCTCTATCTCTGACTCTAATCTTAATCTGTACCTAATCTATATATCTATATATCTATATATAATATGTCCATCACATACATACATATATGTATATATGCACATAAATGTTTATATGCGCACATGCATATATAAGCTTACATATATATGCATACATATATAAGTGTGTATGTACACATATCAGTTATATATTTTTATATATTATATATATTTGTTGGAATTGTTGAATTAAGATACTAATTGCCCTGCTCACTTTGGATCATAGCTACAATTATAATTGAGGATTAGATGCTCAAGATTTTATGAAGGTTGAAGCTTGGATGCCAACCCTTCATCCTCTCAGCTTCTTCTTGGCTTAATTCTCACTTGCACAAAGGTGGGAAAGACCTTCCTCCCTGGACTTCTTCAATACAGACTCTGTGTTTGCTTTGTATATATTTAATAACTTGATAATTGTATTTACATATAATTGGCTTTTTTTAGTAATCTTATATATTTTATTCATTTAAAAGCCTTTTTATCAAGAATGAGTCTATAGATTTTCCAGGCTCAAGACTGTCCATGACACTAGAAAGGGTTAAGAACCCACTGGAGTCAAAGTAAATAATTAGGATTTTTAAACAAGTTAACTTTGAGGAAGAATTGGTTGTCTTTTTGAGAATCTTCTCCCAGGATCCAGCCAGGTAAAGATACATTTAGATAGCTTGCTGATATTTTATAAAACTTTGAATTTGCTAGACTTTATTTTTAGATGCCCTCAGACTGAATGTTTTTTTACAGATGTGAATCCAGGCAAGAGAATGCTTTCCCACTGGGTGTGGGCCTTTCTTAGTACAATTTACCATTTGGTGAAGTGTCCCAGTGGGTAGTATTATGGGCCTGGAATCAGAAAGACCTGAGTTCAAATCCAGCCTCAGACACTGGTTGTGTGGCCCTGGGCAAGTCATTTAACCCTGTTTGCCTATTTCCTTATCTGTAAAATGAACTGGAAAAGGAAATGACAACTGCAGTATCTTTACCAAGAAAACCCCCAATTGGATCATAAGGAGTTGGACAGGACTGAACAACAACAAAAAGATCCTTATAATTGTATCTGTTCAGAGGAGAGTGTTTCAGGGGTGTTTTATAGACTCCCCCCAAAAAATCTCAAATTCTATAGCCCCACCCAGACCTCACATCACCATAAACCTAAGTTAATAATAAAAAATAATCAGTTAATTAATCATTTAATAACGACATGCCAATATTTCCAAAGTGCTTTCAGCTTTATAGAGGATTTTTTTTAGAAAGGACACTGGATGACATAGCAACTGATTTTCATCTGAAAGACAATTTAACGCTCATCTCACCCAATTCCTCATTGGAGGAAATCATGCCATGAGGTGTTTTACAGATAAAGAAATCAAGTCTCATAGAGATTCAGGAACATGCCACACAATCAAAGAATGTCAAAGCTAGGATTCAAACCCAGGTGTCCTCACTCAAAGTCCAGCTCGAAGCCCATCCGTATAAACTTTTTCTTTGCAAGGAGGAAAAAACATCAAAACAAGAAAGCTGGTAACTACGAAAGACGGTGTTAGTGGTGCTTAATGTAGTCACTACCCACTGAGTAGGGCTTTCAAAGATTGCAGATTCAGAGGCAGAAGGGATCTGAGAAGTCCATTTAGCCTATGGCCCACAATTAAGAACTAATGGCTTCTTACTACTTATGTACGCCTACACGGCTCTGTGTAGATATGGTTCACTGAGAGTCAAGACTAGATTGATATCTTCAGTCTCCTTCCCCCCACCCTTTTCCAAGGAAGATTTGATTCTTGCCAAAGGGGAAACAAAGGTTTGGGGCCAGAAGCTGGCTACTCTGCACCCCTCAGAAAGAAGATACTGGACTAAAATTATATCTATCTGCTTCCTTAAGTATTAGTCTAGAGTGGAGTAGTTTTTAGGTACAAGCTACACTTCTGATTGCTATTCATTAATGGAAAAGGCAGGGTACAAGCTACATAACTTGCATTTCCATTTTGTTTCCATTCTACTTTACTCTGTTCCCACTCGTTAATAAACAATTGGACCTTGTGGGATCCTAGAGCTAGAGCTACAGCTAGAAGAGTCCTTCAATGCTATATAGACTTCTGAGGACTCTTGGCTTTCATCAGTGTCCTGGAGTCAACTGATACCAGCTTGTGAGAGTTACTTGTTAAATTTTCTATTTGAGCATTAATACCCTGGAACTCAGGGGAAAAGTTATAAATCAAGGCTTGATGTATTGTTTTGTTTATTGTCTAAGCTTAAGAAAGTGATGGAGAAAATGTCAATTATGCAGATGTAACTTAAAAGAAGGTCTTAACAGCATTTTCCCCTCTGAGGAGAGTCAGTTATTAAACATTCCCTGTTCACTTCAGCTTCCACCTCTAGATCTATCTTATGATTTTCAGAGAGTGCAAGTGATTTGCCCAAGACCACACAGAAATGAAGAATCAGATGCAGCATTTGCACTTGGATCCTCTCTCCTCTGAGCCACCATCTCACACCACTTCCCCATCTCTGGCCCAAGAGTGGCAGCAATAGCATGCTTCCTGGTGACAATCCACTCCTCTCTTCCTGCTCAGGAGTTTTCCATGAGTCTATTCTGGGCTGTGGATTCCCCTGCGCCCTTCTTGCACTTCCAAGTTTAATTTTGCCTTTAAAAACTCAATTGGCTTATCTGTTAAACATTAAGCAGCTCCCATTTGAGCCACAGGGGGAGCACTGGGAAAACTCACAGCTGCTGGAACATTGAAAATGGGTTGTTGTTGTTGTTTTTTTTTAAAGAGCATTTTTCGAACTTTAAAGCATTTTAGCAGCAATGTATTTCCCAGTTCTTCCCTTCCTACTCCCCCTTCCCCCCAATGGTTCATCTGTTTAACTTTTATCTGGCATTGGAAAACACAAGCCGGAGCATTAAACAGCCCTCAGATGGGTTTTTGTTTAATGCAAAATGAAAATAAAAGCCGAGTAGGGAAGATCTGTGGGGGAGCTATGGCCCAGAATAGCTTGAAGCATGTCCTCTTCTCTATCAGTAGAAATGAAGCTGAATTCTATCCCTCCACCTAGCCCATGCCACTCTTCCCCTCTCAAGTGACAGAAGAATTCCAAGACCAATTTGCAGAGTGTCAACATGAGAGAAAGAGAAATCTGTCTGGAGCTATTGGAGAAGAGCTTGATTTAGGATATCAAAGCTTTACTCTAATGCACAATAGAACGCTAATTGATTTCTCTTGTCAGTTTCAGAATCTATATAGAAGGTTGAGTAAGTTCTACTCTATATAAGGTAAGGAAAAGTTCCTCCTGTCTATACCCCCCAAACACACACACACACACACACACACACACACACACACACACACACATCCAGACTCTCAACAACTAGGCTATCAGGGACTACATTTCTAGCTTTATCCATCCATACATTTGAATTAGAACAAAAATTCCATAGCCAAACACAAATATCCATGGGAAAGGTAATACATTAAGCTATTTTTGGGTATTATAACCAAGAAAATGTTTCTGTTTGTTTTAAATCCATTTTCTTTCTCTCAGAACAGTCAAGGAATTGGAGGAGTATGGAAAAGGAAGTCTAAAACTTCCCTGGGAAAGCTGATCTGAGTAGAGAGACCAGTGTGAGAGGTGCCAGGTGAAAAGGCTAAGAAGTAGCCCAACTTCCAGGCCAGCCCCTTTGAGCAGGATCTCCAGAAGTAAGCTTTATAGAGATACATATTGGGAACTACTTCTGTGGAGGCTGTGTCCACACACGGAAGGCTTGGAGAAGAAAGAGTCTCACGATTGAAATCCTTGATGCTCTCAAGCAGTAAACCATAAGAAACTGATGTAATTTTATTAATGGAAATTATATTAAAGATGATTCATTACTATCTACTTCACTGCTGCATCATAGGGACCGTGAAACTTTTCCATCTGACTTGGAGCAGAAATGTTCTTTGTGTATCATCTTCTCTATTATAAAGCGAACTCCTTGAGAATCAACACTGTATTTTTCTTTTTGTGTCCCCAGAGTTTATTATAGTACTTTGTTGAACTTATAAATGATTATTCATTCATTCATTTATTCATCCATTCTTTTATTTATTCATTCATTCATAAAGAGACGTGTGCAAAAAGACAAAGGATTGGGAAAGACAAGCCCTTTCTTAAGTAAAATTTTGACTAGGATTGACTAAGACTAATTATTGAAACTTCTTCTATGACTCAGATATTATAAATATTAAAGAGATCATTTTCAACCCTTGAATTTTACTAGTAAATTGGAAAAAATAAGATTCTTTGCCAATTCCTTTACTTAAGCTGGCCAATTAAATGGAAGTCTCTACTCGGTGGAGACTGATTCCTCAACACTATATATCCCAGTGAAGGGTAAATGGAGCTGAGGAGAGCTGGAAAGAAGAGAGAGTCAGACCCTTCTGGTCTCAGGAATTGAGAAAGATGTATTATTCCAACCTCTCTTCATGTCCTTGAAGAGAGAAAGATGCTGGGAAGAAGCCAACATGTGGAGACACTGAAATTTCAATCAAAGCATGATTTTGGAGACTTTGGGTGTTATCCCTCTAGGTAAGACCAGAGACTGAGTTATCTCAATACCAATGGTAGAGCTCCTTAAATTCACTTGTATGGTATATATTCTTCTATGTATACTTGCTCTGATTTCTGTTTTGCAATGGACTTGAATACATGGGTTTCTTTGCTGTTTGCTATGGGTGTTCATTATGGAACTGGCCTTTAGTGAGAAGGTAACTCAGTTTTGGCCATAGAGCTTGTATCCTGCATTTCCCATTAATGAATAGCAATCATAAATGTAGTCTGAACCAGAAACTACTCCACCCTAGACTCATAATACTTAAGGGAGCAGATAGATAAAATTCTAGTCTAGTACCTTCTCTCTGAAGGGAGCATATTAACTAACTTCTGGTCCCAAACCTTTGCTTCCCCACTTGTCAAGAATTGAAAGTCTTCCTTAGAGAAGAGTGGATGGAAGGAGCCTGGAGAAATGTATTCTTGACTCTCAAACCCATGAGACTCTTGAATTTTAGTAGTAAATTGGACAAAGTGAGATTCTTTGGCAATTCCTTGACTTAAATGGCCAATTATGCTGGACTCTTTCCTCATTGGTAGAGATTGTTTATTTAATGCTCTATGCCCCAGGGAAGGGCAGATGGAGCTGAGGAGAGCTAGAAAGAAGAGGGATCCAGACCCTTTGGTCAGAATGTTGACTCGCAGACCCATGTAGGAATATATAATCTACATGGGCTGTGTGTGTGTATGTGTGTGTGTGTGTGTGTGTATGTGTGTGTGTGGGGGGGTGGGTATGTGGGTGTGTGGGTGGGGAGTGCATGTGTGCACAAGTGCTCACTGTGTATGTGCAAAGCATATACACTTTTATATCTATCAGAGGTTGTTGGCATGAGATCGATGAATTTGTTCTTTAAAATATTTTATAACTATTTCTATGTAATTTGTTGCCTTTCTAATCCTATGGCTTTTATTGTTATGAATTTAGAACATTCCAAGAAGGGTCCCAGATCCTTCACCAGATTACCAAAGGGCTATATGACTTACAAAAATTGTTAAGTATCCCTGATGTAGGTATAGAGATTCTTTATATACAAGTATAATAAGAGAAAAAAAAAGGGGAGAGAGAAAAAAATGATATAATTTTATGGGTTTTAGGGATCATGTAGTTCCATGTTATTATTATACATTTAATGAAAACAAGGCTGAGAAAGGTTAAATCATTTTTCCCAAGTGATTCATTTAGAGGCAGAGCCAAGCTCAAGTCTTATCATGTCAGTATCCTTTCCACTACATGATGATGCTGGCTCTTTTCCATTCTTCTCTTCTCTTTGCATGAGTAGCAAAACCCACTAGTACATTTTTTCCAAAGTTCGAAATGAAAACAAATCTAAAATTTGTCAAGTTTTAAAGCTTTGCATTATTTTATAGGTGTATTTTAATTTACTAGTAGCCCTTGAGACTATGGGGCTTTAAAACAAACATGTTTAGGCTCATTGTTACAAACTAAGGCTATTAGGCTTTTTCCCCAAGCTTTTTGCCTCTGTTTCTAATTTGGAGTATTATTTTAGATCTTTTCCAATGCAACCAAGTATAGTTTTCTCTGTAAAGTGATGCAGTGGTGCCTTTCGGGCAATAAGGGTTCTAAGTGACCAGATATTTACCGATGTTCTTCTGGTAAGGCAGTTTTGCATAGAGAACAGAAGAGAGACTTTGGAGTCAAGAAAACTTGGGTTCAATCATACCTTTTATCAATAGTAGCTGTGTGATAGTAAACAAGTCATTTAACTAAATAACCTGTAAAGTTATCAGGAAAATCTTGAGTACTGATGATCAACACCAATGGAAATGGAGTTCCTTACATCGATGACATCATAGTCATGTGACATCTCAACCCTCTTTCCCCACTCCCACAGAATTAGGGTACATTTCCTAAGACAGTGTCAATTTCTGCTTCCTGTCTCTTATTCTGTCCACCTCTGTTTCACATTTTCAGAATGATCACTGTACTTGAGAAAAGACAGACTTGGATGTATCAATGTAAGGACTAGTTGTCTAGATTCACTGTATTCTGCCAGTATTTATCCTTAATGATGTGTACATTATTTTAATGAAATGAAAACGATTTGGTATTCTTGGATGTTTCAGTGAAGGCTGATATATTTTTTTAATTTGAGTTACTGGATTTACCCTAATTTGTTTTCTGATCATCTTCTTTACGTTTTTAAAAACAGGTTCGTTCGCAGGAGTATATATTGATTCTGCTGATTGGAGGAAATGGCAACCATGAATCTGAATTTTCACAGGTCATTACATTCATAGACCATCCATACCATCATATAGAAGAGGAATATTTTGATGTACTGTAAACTATCAACATCTGTAGATTTACTTGAACAGAAATCATACCCTTTTTTTTTCTTTTAAAGAATCTACTGATCTCAGCCAGACTGGAAGTACAGTGGTTACTCATGGGCCCAGTCTGAGCACTTTCACCTGCTTTGTTTCTGACTGGGACAGTTCATTTCTCCTAAGGCAAACTTGTGGCCCTGAGACTTACCACGTTGACCATATTCAATGCCTGACTTAGAGAAAAAACTAAATTGGTTTAGCTCAGAAGTCCTCTGTTCAAGAGATGGATTTCAGATGGGAACCACTGGGAGGTCCACACACAGCTCAATGTTTATTTATAAAATTGAACAAAAGGGAGAAGGAAGAAAAGAAAAGAAAATGATGCAGTATTGAAAGATATTCATTTTTGAAAATTTATTAAATGCCTACCATTTGCCAAATGCTATTCTAGGAACTGGTCAAGGATGTATACAAAACGAAACAGACCCTGCCCTCAAGAACCTTTTATTCTTTTGGGAGAAAACATAAGTATTTGTTTTCAGCCAATGAATAAATTCCCTCCTTCCTCAATTCCTAAAAACAGGTTTTCCTGCTTCCATCATTACCTGGTCTTTTGCCTGTTCCAAATGAGCTCACAGATAGTCCCAGAAGGAGGTTGTTGAAAGATTGTAGTCAGGAAAAAACACTGCTAACCACATCCAAGTACGTCCCATTGGGAATGGAATCAGAGGAACTCAGAATTGGAAGAGACCTCTTTCAAAAATCTCTGTAATTGCTCTTTGGGGAACTGTAGGCAAACTACTTGACATCTGAAGGCCTTATTTTCCTTGTCTGTAAAATGAAGAATCTGGAAGAGGTAATCTCTGAGGGCCTTTCCAGATTTCTGGTCCTGTGCTAATATACCATCTCTCCCAACACACACTTCAAACATGAACCTTCTTTTCAATATTTTTGACAGGTGTTTATCCAGGATTGACTTCAAGACCCCTGAGGGAGAGCTAGTGGTGTGTTGGTAAATGTTTTACAACCAGATCTACAAAAACTGTGTATTCATAATACTTTTTTTTTTGAGACCCAAGGTCACACAGCTAGTGAATGTAGAGGCTGGATTTGAACTGAGGCTAGTGCTGTATCCATTGTGGCACCTAGTTACCCCCACAATATGCTTTAAGTTTAAGCTGTATTATTAACATTTTTCCATCAGTTTCTTCAGAAATCAGTAAAACAATAAATAAAGCTCTGATTTTAGTGTTGACTTCTAAAGTGTAAATGCTCACATTAAAAATTTAACCATTGGCTCTCCTGTGCACATCCCTAGAAGGAGAGTTTATTGGCTTCTCAAGCATCCCATTCCACTTGTACATTGTTCTAGTAAGTGGTAGTTGTTCCTTAAATCTCATCAAAATCTGCCTCTATAGTTTCTATCCATCAAACTACGTTATGTTGCCTGGAACCAAACACAACTAGTCCAGGCCCTCTATTAAGAACTAGAATTATAAAGATAAATAGGACAAATACTCTTTGCCAGCCAAGAGAATGATGGGTCTGCCTTATATAGTGATGTTTGAGAGTAATTACATGGGTGCTAGAATGAGCAAGGTTTCTGTATATGTGTTTAGGAGAGAGAATTCTGAGGTCATATCATCTAGAAAAGAGAGTCTCTGCGTGTTATATACTTTTAATTCCTTGAAATGCTTAAAATAAATTTTTGCTTTTAAAAAATTATGTCCTTAAAAATGGGGGACAACTAATTGAGCCCAGTGGCTTGTAAATTCTTGAACATTTTCCCTATTTTTGCTATAGAATGGAAAGTTCAAATGAATCATACAATGGAAAGAAAAGCTTTGCATTGTTCTCTCTCATAATCCGGCATCATGGAGGTTTGTCAAGCCTGCTTTGTAGAGGCAGTTCTAAAAAATTTAAACAGACCCTTAGGTGATGTGTATTTTTCTTCTTTTTTATTTAGGTGGACCTACAAGGAGTTTTGTTTCCTGTGACCAAATCACCAGTTTGGATCCTTTAAGAAACTAGTAATTTGAAGGAATCCCAGATACTCTTTCTTGGATACCAACTGTAAGTTCAAAAGTGATTATAGAGATGAATAAAACTTTCCTATTCTGTACATATTCCCAGAACACTGTTTTTTGACTTATTTCCTTTAAAGATATTGTTTTGTGTCATTCTCACCTCTCTTTCCACAACATGCATTTTTTCCATTGATCTTCGTCTCCTGAATAAGTACTCGCTATGTTACCAGTCAAAATCTCTTGGACATTCATTGTGTGCCAAGCACAGTGCCTTGTAGCAAAATAATAAAATAAAGTATTTTTTTAAATAGAGAATCCTTACCACTATCTCACTATAGTTATCATTGAATTGGAGATAGAATAAATACATTTTAGAAAGAGAGATTTAAAAATCTATACCTAAAGGAAAATAAAAAACAGATTATGACATGAAGAGATAGTTTTTTTTTTGTTTTTGTTTTTTTCCTTTTTGGAGGGCAGTTGGGGTTAAGTGACTTGCCCAAGGTCACATGGCTAGTTTTTTGTATTAAGTGTCTGAGGCCGGATTTGAACTCAGGTACTCCTGACTCCAGGGCCGGTGCTCTATTCACTGCACCACCTAGCCGCCCCATGAAGAAATAGTTTTAAGAGCTCAAAGAACAACTCAGAGACCATTTTAAAATACTTTTAGAAGACTTTGTGAAGAAAGTGGTGTTAGAATTAGGAATTTCTTTGCATATTCTCATCATGAATATGTTTTCTATAGGGTGGGTGAGTGACGGAGGAGAGTATGATGCAGTGTGGTGGATGGAGAAAGAGATTGGGTGTCAGGATGATCTGGGTTCAAATCATGCCTCTGACACTTACTGTATTTGTGGATCTGGCTAAGGCATTTAACCTTTTGGGCTCCAGTTTCCTTCTTTGCAAAATAGAGGGATTGGACTCACTGACCTATAAGATTCTTTCTAGTTCTGTGTCTTCAATCCTAGGATGATACTGTGACTGATGGATGCACCACATTTCATTCCATCAGGATCATTTTTTTTTACAGAAAAAAAATGTTTTTAGATTTCCAGAGTCTTTTATCATTATAACAGATTTGGGTTGGTGGTGGAAATTCACACGCCCTATTCCCCACCTTGATGTAGCAGACTTTCAAATATCTCACTAAATCTTCAATGTCATTTTCTTAATTTTTCTCAGAGATAAATTTCAAAAATCCTGGTCATGGAAAAGGGATGTCATTATAACATTTTTATACACAAGGAAAAAATAATATTAAGGAGCATTGTTATGTTTTCTAATACAGACCAGAAGCATGAAACGAATGCCAGGTTCTGGGAGACTTTCATGTCGACCTCTGTCCTTTTCTGATCTTAAAAATCTGTTTTGCATCAGAAGCTGCAGGGATACAGGACAGGGTGCATGGGGGAAGAGCATGTCCTGCTAAGTCTGACTATATCCAGGGGCACTTAGGATGTTACTAAAAAGGAACAAACAGCAGGTAATGAGGGACTTTAATAGGAGTAAAAATGCTTTGAAGTGGGTTGGTTTTGCCCACACAATTTCTTTTAAAGAGATGTCATTTTGGTTTTTGCTTTTGGTAAAAAGCACAAGGAGACCCAAATGTAAAGTTAATTCAAGAGTCTAAATTCCTAGGGAATGTGGAAAAATTTGCTAGGCAAAGAATATACCTGAAGGAAGCAATGGTGCCATGAAAAGAACCATGGATTCAGAGTCAGAAGATCTACTTTTGATCCATTGATCCGATATTTATAAGAGGAGTGACCTCAGACAAGTTATTTGTCTTCTATGGACTTAAATTTCCTCATCTTTGAGGAGAGAGGGTTCTGAGGTCACAGAGTCTAGAAAGAAGCATTTCTAGATGATATATACTTTTAATTTTTTGAGAACCTTAAAATCAAAACATCCCAAGTTTTTCTTTTTAATCCTATCACTTTCCCAACTGGAACAAATGGCTAAATCCAATGGCTTATAGATTCTTGAGCATCTTTCTCACTGTTGTTTCTCAGAATGAAAAACATCCCTGACATATAATGGGAAGGAAAAATCGCCTTGATGTTCTCTCATAGATGGACATTAGAGCAGTTTGTAAGATCAGGGAGATGCAGGAGAACATAGAATCATAGGTTTAAGGGACCCTAGAGGCCATCTTTTCCCGTCTCTGAGTCTTAAGCCTTTGGAAAAGCTTGTGAAAATAAGGGAAATGATTTTAGCTAAGTGAATTATTTAATTAAGCGTCAATGTTTCGTTGCAGAATATATGAGGAAAGTTATTCAATGGAATTTAATTCAGGATTACTTTTCTTTTAAAAAAATGTTACATACTTAAAGAATTATTTCCCCCCATTTCACTTAGAAGTTCATCTTAGCACTTTATTGGGACTTTGCTAGGATCTGGTTTCTGTTTTCCTGCCCCCTTTTGCCAGTGTAAGTGTCAGCACTATGCTACTGAGATTGACCTCCTTCTTGCAAAGACCTGACATGGCAAAACTGAGCACTGTGTGTCAATATCAGTCTTGTTCTAGACAGAATGCCATCAAAATTTAAATGGTTATACTGTCATTTCATAAAATGGAAAATAGGGTTTTAGAATTCAGAAGGATTCCCAAGCTTGCCTAATTCAACCCCTTCATTTTACAGATAAGGAAATCAAGGCATAAAAAGGAAAAGAACTTCATGGGATAGAAGATTTAGAGCTGGAAGTGATCATCCAGTCTGTCCCCATTTTGTGGCAAGCAAATAGGCGTGGACTTGTCCAAGGTCCTGCAAGTAGTAATTGGGATCCAGTCAGTGGGACAATGTGAGCCTAGATCTTCTGGGGATGTTTGTGCTTTTTAATTCTTTCTCCTATATCGCATGCCTCTTCAAATGCTTCAAACCACAGAATCAAAGAGATGGAATTGTGATAACTTCATTTGATGTACGAAGAAATGGGAATGGGAAAAAATTATTTCTTCAAGTTCACCCAGGCAAGTAAATAGCAGTCAGAATGTGAATGTAATTCTTCTAACTCCTGTTTGTGCGTTTGCTTCCCACCATACCCAAGAACACAGTTCTTATCTAACATAAGGTTCAAATTGGAAAGGCCAAAGGACCTGTCCCTTTGGTGTTAGGGCTTGCCCCAACCCTTCAAGGGCAGCTTTTCCACCTTTGGTGTTCACCTGTTGTTCTGGCTCTCACCTGTAGCTTCAAGAAGCCGTAGCTTATGTATAGGCCACAGACTTGGCAGATAGGAGAAAGTGGGTTGAAGGTAACTGACAGGACTCAAACCCATTGGTGCGTTAGGGTGATACCTACTCAAGCATGTGAAAACTTTTCCCAGTGGAATACCTGGTCAAAAAAACTTGCTTCAGTGGTCATGAAGGCAGCAGAAGAAGGCACTTTGACTCCTTAGAGCTTGGCCAGACATGACAGATGCCAAAGTCATCCAATGCACCCTGGACCATCATCAGTCATCTTGACTTCTGTTTTGCCACAGGACTTTGATGACTGGAAAAAAGAGGCTCACAACTCTTTACAACTCTGCCTCACTCAAATCAATTTCATATGCAAGACCAGACATCACTCGTTATTCAACATTTTACCCCAATGTTGTGATATCATTAGTGTTCTGCAAAAAAGAAAAGATGAACAAGAATATCTTTCATGACATTTTTCCCACTTTGAAAAAATTCAGTTTTTCTCTGTGTGAGACAATACGATCAGAAATAAGTTTTGTGATAAATTATAAATAAAGATCTTATGACTTCTTTAATTAAAAGGTCCACACTTACTGCTACATTGCCATGGGATTGTTTTAGGAATCAATTCATAGCCCTTATGAGTGATTATTAAGTCAGCTATGAGTTTTGAATACATGTAGGTATGCGACTGTGCAAATGTATGCATACATGCAGGAATATACGTATATGAGGTTATATGTATAGACATATAAACGTATATACACACATAGGGATGTACTATATCTCAAGAACAAAAATTTCAATAATGCAGTGACATTTATCTTAGCTACATACATTTGCCTATAGCTAATTTTCCTTGCTGGTTAATTGTTAACATGCACACTTACATGTATGTACAAACAAACATAACACTCACACATGCTAGAATATACACATATTTGTGTGTCCGTGTGTGTGTGTGTGTGTGTGTGTGTTTGGACCTGGCCTGTGATTTCAAGGGTATTAGGCACACCCAGTGAGGAAGTTTCCTTTACTGATACAAATAAACAACTACCCTGGAACATACAATTTTAGAGAACTAGTGGGGAGATGAGGGGAGCATGAGAGATTAAGTGATTCACCCAGGTTCTCAGAGTCAAACTGTCAGAGGGAGGTATTAATGAGTCCTGGGCTGGTTTGCTATAAACTTTCTGTTTCTTTCTTTCTCTCTCCATATACACATACTTATACATGCACTCACATTAATGTAATACATACATGCATGCATCCACATGGCTGATGCAGATCTTCTTTAATGTTTTGTCCCCATGCTCTTCTACTACATGCCTAAGCTTTGTGAACGGCTGTTCTATTTAAGACTTCCATACTAAGACAACATTCCCTTCCAAGGGCATCTAAGTAGGACAGCCTTCAATGTGTATGGTACATGTTTTACTTGTGAGGCTAGCCACAGATAAGTCTGATCTTTTTTTCATGAACTAAACCAGTCTTGATGCCCAAAGACTCCAAGGGCTAGACCTAGAAAGAGCAAGAAGATCATACCTCATTTCCTGATCAATTAATTGCTGCAAAGTCCAGAGTAAAACTGGGGAAGCTAGGCTTAGACAGAGCACCCCAGAAGAAAATATTAAATAATTGTACTGAATAATTAAGCCTACCTGCTGTTGCCCTACAGATTTCCTACTGATGCTCATGCTTGAAATCAGTGTAGGATGTATCACAGACCCCTTCAGAACATGCTGCTGCAGAAAAGGGAATTAGAATGCCTTGGGGATCACTCAGCAGCTGTGTTCTTGCACCCTGATTTCACCTAGGGACCCAGTGGGATAGACTATATCCTTGAATAAAGCTTATTGGGTTCTGTGAATTGGGTTCAGTATTGGTTCAGTTTCATTTCTTTGGAGTGCCTTCAAATTTGTTACATAGCAAACCAAAGGATGAGGAATGAATATGAGAGCTGTCTCTCTGATGGCAGGTACTAGTTCTTGGCCCACCATCATGATAAATTATTGCTTGGTTACTCTTGTACAAAAATAAATCTATATTGTTGGCATATCAGAAAGGCTAAAAAACGTCTGGGTCAAGTAAGCACCTTTATGTCCTTTGTGGTTGTCTTCTGTAATTGCATACGGGCTAGCACATGGCCCAATAATAACTGGAGAGAAATTCTGAAACCAATCCACAGTAATTTCCTCAATGTTAGTCAATAGGTTTTCATTTGTGAAAAAGATATAATTAGAATATAAAAGTAGATTTTGGTATTTTTCTAAAAATCACAAATCAGTTAAAAAATATTGCTATAGTATGTTCCTATAAAATCAGTAAAGATCTTGTTTTGGGGGGGGGTGCAAAAGAGAGATGGACGAGGAGGAAAGGAAAAATAGAATAAAAATATTGTCCTTGGAGATTTTCCTATTCCTCTGAGCAACTCTGAATCTTAAAGGAGTTTCTGAATTAAACCTAAAACTAATGATAAAAATAATCTATCATTCTAGAAAATCTGAAGTAACCAATTTAAGGCAGTTAAAAATATTTTTATTGCATTCTTAGTAATTTCCCATGGAAGCATTTCTAAAGGTTCAGCAAAACATTTACACTTTTAAAAAAGGTTTTAAATTAATTTATAACTTAGCTATGATCTTCTTTGGGGGAGCCTCAAAACAGCAGGTGACCTTTTATCCATAATGTATAAGCTACAACATCTCAGTACAACAGACTGAATTGGGATGGGATTCTATAACTTCATATATCAAGTTTCATTTAGCAAAGGTCTTCTTGGTCTCTGACTCAGAACATTTTAGGGGTTTATTCTTCTTTTTTTAACTTCAGTGGTTTTGAATTGCTTGTTCTCACTACGGGTTATTTTAAACTGTAGAATGGTGTAAAATATAAAGTGAATACAAGTCTAATGTTCACCATGGACATGTTATCACATTATTTCATAAAATATTTTCTTTTAATCTTATTTTTATTTGTATTTTGTTTTATTTATTAATAGGAGAAAGGATTTACTAATAGGAAGAATTAATAGGAAGTATGGAATATATTCTTTGAAGCTCTTCCCTTATGGAGGGGTTGGATAGCGGGAAGGGGTTGCCTGAAATTTCTAAGTATGTTGTAGGTCAATATTAATTGAAAATCCATAGATCATACATACCAATACAGCTATCTTTTACCAAACAATTTATCATTGTTTTAAAAAGGCAACATCAATAATCTTACCAACTAGAAATTGTATTCATACAAAGTAAAAGCATTTAATTAAAAAGCAGAGCAAAATAAGTGCCAAGAAATGTTCTTCCCATATTCCCAGGAATCTATTTTCTCACAGGTTAGTACCCTATTTGTGGGAGGGGCATATATTCAGGAAATATGTGTGGTCAGGTGACACAGATAGAGGGGGCAGGCAAAGAGATAGGACAACTTGTATTCTGCCTCCAAAGCTTGCTGTATTCTTCCCTAAAGAGTCACTAGTGTCCCATGTTGATATCAACAGCTTTTTCTACTGATCTGAGATTCCTGGCTATTCTAGTCACTCTGATATAATTCTCTCTTGTGGTATTACTACTGAACTTCACTCTATTGAAGTCTTTCCTGAGTTGTTTTTTTGTTTGTTTGTTTGTTTGTTTGCTTGTTTGTTTGGTTTTGTTACTCTCTGTTGGCATCTCCTGCTGCCATCTGCTGGTAGACTAATTGAGTTTCAGGTGTTAGGTTGTCTGCTTTTTTAGCTCATAGTTTCAGGGGCCATTTTAGCTCCTCTGTGATTTCAGAATTTGGTCAGCCATATCCAATCAACTAGCTAGAGATGCCATTAGGTGTTTAAGTTAGTCTCTTTTTTTTTTTCTTCTGCTGATGCTCAAATTCTCAGAAAATTTCTTTTAACTGGTATCATACACTGATTGTTAGCTGTGGTTCCGGGAGCTCCACTTAGCACAATTGAAGAGGATGTGGGTAAGACTGCAATGTGGAGATTCCTTTCAATTCCCTTTATCAGACTGGATTAATGTAAATTACTTCTAGAGAAAGACTGAAAAAAGCTAGATGAAGCTGATGGAGCTGGCAACCTTTGGCTAACTTCCTCCTGCAACCAAATAACTACACTTTCTGAATAATAGCAACTCACACATGTATAACAATTTACAGTTTACAAAGCTCTGGCCCTGAAGTAGGTAGTGAAAGTCCTGTGGAGTAGGTAGTGAAAGTATTGTTTGTGTTTTGGAACAGTCTTAGAAAAGCACTTTGTAAAATATATATTGTTCATTTTTATGGTTATTTCTGTTAAATTTATTAACATTCTTTTGGTCACTTAGAAACTTGAGTTATCTTTTCAATCATTTTTTAAGTTCTATAGACTCTACCTCTGAATTGTTTTCCCCAACCATTCTCTATTTCCCATTTCCACTGATACTCTCCTAATTGAGTTCATTATTTCATCTTACCTAGGGTACTGCAATAACCTGCTACATGTATTCCAATTTCTCCTCCAATCTAGTCAACACATGCTCTTATAAAGTTATTCTGAAGAACAGCTTTTATGACAATATCTCTCTCTTTAAAAAAACTTGTAATAGTTTTCTATTAGCTATCAAAACCAAATCCTCAGCCTGGTATTAAAGTGTCTCTACAATAAAATCCTGCCTTCCTATCTTTATCTTCTAAAATGCCTTTACACATATCATATAGATTAGCCAAAATGAACTAGTACCATCATCCAAAACAGGCCCAGGACTACTATGTCTCCATGTCTTTTTTCATGCTATTCTCTTTGTCAAAATGCTATTTTTTCCATTTCTGCCTGTCAAAATCCCAAACATCACTCAAGTCTGATCCTAAATGTTAAAAGCAAAAGCTTTAAAGAGACTTTAAGATAGGGGTGGCTATGTGACACAGTGAGTAGAGCACAAGCCCTGGAGTCAGGAGGACCTGAGTTCAAATCCATCCTCAGACATTTGACACACTAACTAGCCATGTTACTTTGGCCAAGTGACTTACCCCAATTGCCTTCCAAAAAGCAAAAAAAAATTCTTTAAGAGGCTTTTCTTAAATCCCCATATCCCATTGTAAATGTCTGACAGTAGTTGTTGATGTTTATTTAACTGCTAAGGAGCACTGCTACAAAGCTACCAAGTGCTATTTGTTGATGAGGGTCAATGGCTAGCAGGCTCATGCTCACCTTGGTCAGTTATGTGAGTCACCTAATGTAATAGGGCAAGACTTTTAGGGACCTTGGCCACATTAGCTCCCCAGTTCTACAAGGTCACTAGGCAGATATGCAAGGAGAGTATAATCTTGTTGGGTGGATGCTCTCATTGGTATTGTGAATATCTAAAGAAATTACAGAAAGTTAATTTGCAAATCTTGATTGTGACTCCCGGTTTGTTTGTGCCTCTGGAAATGGTCCTAGGATAAAGATCTTAATGAGTGATTAGCCTTGGGCTGGGGTAGGGAAAAGTCTAGACCTAGATCATGTAAGCATCCCCACAATAGGGGATATAAGCTCTATGATTTTCTTGTATCCTTGTCTCTGTATGAAATGGCTCTGTAATAAACAGACTATGGAATACATCCCTGTCTCTCTTCCTCTTTCTTTTATTCAGCTGGAAGCTCTTTCTCACTCTCTCTTTGTCTTAATTAGCTGGTAGCTAGGCCATACTGTGCTGGCTGCAGCAACCTAAGCTCCCACTGCATCCAAGGCCATCTTCAGCCATCCTGACCCAAATGTCTCTGGAGGAGAAAGTGAGGCTGATGATTTTGCATAGCCCTCCCTCACTTAAACCCAATTCCCTCTTCAAGAATGAACAACAAACAAGAACAATGAGTCATCTCACAACAGAGAGCACTAGGGAGATAAGGCCAAGATCTTCCTGTTTCTTAGAGAGCTGGTTGCCTCTGTCATAGTTCACTTGATTTTGTAGGTGATAGCACTTATCTTATCAGTCCAGGGGCATAGGCTATGTGGAGTTAGCCTGTTAAACGTTTGACTCATCCCCCAGACTCCATAGAATCTTTATTCTCCTGTCTTCATGATGCATTTCATTCAGTTACATGTATCTATCATATTGGAGTCAGTCACAAAAGGACAGTTTAACTGTATATCATTCTTTATTCATACCTATAGAAGCAAAGTAAGTAAAAAAAAATGCATTGAAACAGCTATTGCAAAGGCTGTAAATCCATGAAGCCTCTAGACCCAGGTAACTCTTAACCTGTTTATAGACATACCCCAAGCCCATGTGTTCTAGAGAATATTCAGGTACTTATGGTCAAATTTGCCTATCAACCATTCCTTTCAGGAGTTTGCACACATCCTCAAGATTCATATTCCCAGCCTTCCAGATTATTGGCATCAATTTAAGAGATTTGGTACCTGCAGCATCAGTTCTTCTGACTGATTTTCTTTGCTCACAAATCTGTCCCTGGATAGGACTCCTGATCTTCCAGCTGCTTCTCCTTGGAGTCACATCATCAAATGGGGGAAAAGCAACAACAACAACAATCCTTCTTCAAGACTTGTGACTCACTGGTCGTGTTGAAGTTGACTCAATGAAGAGACTTTTGTACAGAGGAAGATTCCTTCCATGCTCATAATTCTTCCCTCTCTCATGCTTAAGTCTTCCCTTCCTTAGGTGTGTAGAGTAATTCAGAGTGAGAAGGCCATTACCCTGTGCATTGGCTTATGATAGTGTTCATTCTATTTCAACACTATCCATTTCCTCTACTGCATTCACAGAACTATGGATTTAGCTCAGTCCCTCAAGACCTGTCAACTGAAATATTATAGCATTTCCCTAATTGGTTTCCATGCTTCCAAGCATCAGCTTTTTCTAATTCAATATAGTTTCCAAACAATTTTGCTAAATTATAGATCCAATCATGTGCTCCCTTACTCAAAATTTGTCAGTAGATCCCCATTAATTGTCATTTACTTATTTGGGTGCATTTTAGATTCCCCTGGTCAAATGTAGGCTCTTTAAAGGCAAGGACTATTATGGATCCCCAATATCTAACTTCACAACTCTTATATGATATATGCTTAATATTTTTTTAGATTAGATTTGAATGGAACAAATGAATATAGCATATCAGTAGGATTCTGTGAATAATGTGATAAAATGGAAAGAAGAGTGTTTTGGGAGATAGAAAACCAGGTCTCATGTCCTGCCTTGAACACTAGCTGTAACTTCTTAAACAAACCATTTACCTCTCTGAGTCTCAGATTTCTCACCATAAAAATCCAGTTCTAAATTAACAACCTACTTTGTAGATGAAAACAATTATCTCAAAGAATATCCTCTAGGTTACCTTAAAATCCACCAGTATAGTCTACATTTCCTGCATTCTGCTTCCATGCATTAATCTCTAGACTGAGAACCTTAGGATGGGCTGGAAAAAAAAAACTGACCATCTTTCAAAAACAGGCTACCAGACTACCAACACTGTGTGTGCTCTTCTCAGTACTCCAGCTGACTGGTTTCTTATCTATCTTTATATGTAAATTGTTCTAAATTTAACTAAATAGACAAGGGGGTCTAATTTAAAATTCCTTTGGATCATTAGTTACATTCCATAGTGTGGGAGGCACTTTAGAGGCATTCTTTCTTCCAATTTTGAGAGATTTTTTTTAAAAAGCCCAATGCTTTTTTGTTTTTACCTGAGAAATGCTTGAAGTGTTACTTAAATAAATATCACTAACATGCATGCTACTATTGGGTTTCCTAAACTCTAGTAAATACACAAAGTCAATTTTCCTTCTGCCGCTAGAACTTTTTTCTACCTTCTGGTGAAAAAGGAGTCTTGCTTTTGACTGAAGCTTCCCTCCTCCCTCTCATTTTACCACCAGCCAGCCCTGCCCCCATATCATATATTTTCCCCCCTTCTACTGATCACTTAAGTACCCGTTCTTACTTCCACCTCAGCTAGTTTCCTCCTGCAACAGTGGAAGAAAAGCATTCTCACTCCAGGATGCCCCATTACTCGTTTTCTGCCTCTCTTCTGCCTTCAGTCCTGGCTGTGTTTGTTGGCTCTTTGTTGCTATGGGAGGATGTGACAGCGAGGCTGCTGAATGCAGTGGTTGTCAGTGGAAGAGACAGTAGGAGGAACAAAATCACACTAAAAAAAAAGCAGCAGCTGTCTCCAGATTATTTCTATCAAAGCACAAATGAGAAGGGCATCCATTTAGCATGGGCCAGTATCTGGGAAGAAAGACACAGGAAACCTTGCCCTTTAATTTTTTTGTCGCAGGTGATATTGTGTAAAAGATGGGATGCAAATCCCAGTCACTTATCATAGTTCACTTTCCCCTGATCTAAGGTGGGGATGGCATGGAGACGAGAGAAGGGGAATTGACCCACCTACCCATTAAAACCCAGTTCAATCAATCATAAGACTTAGAGTTGGAAAAGACCTTGGAGGTCATCCAGTTTAAGTTTCCTTAGCCTGAGGGGTATAGACCTCCAAAGGTCTCATGGATAGATTTCAAAGGGCCTATGAACTTGGATGCAAAAAACATTACATCTTTATTTTTGTTAACTTTATTTTCACTAATAATGATTTTAAGTGATTGAAAGAAATGCCAAATTTCAGTGGAAATTGGACATTTCTTTCAATCACTTAAAATCATTTTTCTGAGGAACCCATGGGTAACACTAGATTGCCAAAAGGGTCCAAGAAGCAAACAAACAAAATAACAAACAAAAAATAGTAAAGTACCCTGATGCAGTTCAAGCTAGGAAGATAATTGAAACCCAAATATTTACCATGATTGGTCCAAATTTGCCTAGAAACAAGTGGCAGGGATGAGGTTCCAACCAAGACCATTTGTCTCCATACTATCTTTTAGTAATCTTTCCATTATATGGTGCTGCTTAGACAAATGAATCTGGATACCCACCATCTCCCAAGGCATACCATTCCCTTTTCAGACTAGTTCCTAGCTAGATCCAACTGCTCAGAAGTGTGGGGCAGTGTGATGTATTAGAATGAAGGCTGTATTTAACTCTGAGGACTTGGATTTGAAGATTCAGGCTCCTATTTCCTACCTATGTTACCCTGGATAAATCCCAGCTTCAATAGACACCAGTTTGTTCAACTGTAAAATGAGGGTCTTAGATGACATCTAGACTCCTTTCCAGATCTAAATTTGTTACTCTATCTAGCTTTTCCTTACATCTTACACCACTGAAAATTGTGTACCTTCTGCTCTTTACTCTGAATTCTGTGCTCTGTGGCTAAACAGAATAAGTCAGATCCTCTTTTAAAGGACTGCCATTTAAACACTGAGAGTTGGCTATCATTTGTTCTTAAGTTTTCTTTTCAGGTTAAACATGCTCAATTTCTTCAAATAATTCTCACATCACATAATCACGTAGCCTTTCCACAATCTAGTTGCCACAATGGTTTTTCAAAATTACTCCCCTTCAGGAAAAGAAAAAGTCTTAAGTCTTGCTCTCCTAGTATTGAGTTCATCTTCACTAGAAGTGTTAAAAAAAAAAAAAGGACATCACCTATCTTCCAATGAGGTTATGGAAAGGCCATTGCCATGGGGTAGATGTTTGAACTTTTTGAACCATTGCACTTGCAACTCTAAGATTCTATGGAATCTACAGATAAGTAAAAACATTTACTTCAACAAATAATTTTGGTATCCTTGCTGCAAAATATTTTGCCAGAAATGTTATGAGGTAAAAGAAAAATGATTAACTTTCATTTCTTATTTAAAATTTTGTTTTCTGGAAATGAGAGATTATTCATTCACTCAAGAAACCTTTATTGAGTATAAAAGGTATGAGGAATATGCCAAAGCTATCTAAGTCATGTTAACCTACTCTCCTGAATCTTACAATTTAATAAGGATGATAAGTTACATCTTCCACTGAAGTTTCTTTTGGATGATCTCTTGTGATATGGAAATGATTGTGGATTGATGAAGGTTACTCCCGTGGAGCACAAGGTCTAGCTGGTCCTACCAAGCTGAAAAAGTTAAGTTCATTCCTGGAGATGAAACTACCTGTATTTTCTGAGTACCAGGTAGCCTCAGTTCAAAAAGATTCCTTATGAGAGAGGCTGCCCAGTAAAGCACTTTTTCGGTCATGGAAACATTTCCAAGACCATCCACTCGTTTAAAACGACTTTGGCAAGTTATCTTGCTGGAGAGAGCAGACACATCAGTGAAATCGCTTATCCTCCAAGTACTGAGGAAGATAAAACACATACACAAATCTCTGCAATAAAAGGCTGGGAGTGAGAACTGCTATGTGAGTAATAAAACTCAAAATGAATTCTACTTTTTCCCAATTTATCAAATGAACAGACATTAAGGTATCAAATAAAATATAGGCATGTTTTCAAACAAAGAAAAGACTAGTTTAGACAATTTAGACATTGCTATATTGGAATATCCTATACTAATGAAATCACAGGTCTGGACAAAAGACAAGTCTTCTCTTCTCTCTCTCTCTCTTTCTCTCTCTCATATATATATATATATATATATATATATATATATATTTCTGTCACTTTCATACATTTCTCTATTTTTGATCAAGACCCATGATTTGGTTAATTCAGGGTAATCCCTGGGTATAAATACCCTCAAATGAGACAGAATGACAATGCATCTGTAATTTAGAATGTCAGAGAGTTGCCTTGGCCACCAAGTTATATGAAAGAACTTTAATAAATCAAGAATGTCCTCTTCAATATTAACCCTTAAATACTGGAAAACATTCAAATAAAGGAAGTGGAGTGAAGTTATAAATTGGTGCATTTTCTAGACCTTGTTAAACTAAATTGATATGAAGTCAAGTGGATGAAAAGCTTCCAATCCAAAAACATGATCATGAAGAGAAAGGACTGACTGGAAAGGGAGTGTGTGATACTTGTACATATACTTGTATAAATCCTCCATGTAGGTAGGGCTCATTTTCTGAAGCCCTCTCTCTAGGTCTTTTGGCTTTGTATAGACACCAGTGAGCACATTGCTTGTCCAAATTCCTTTTTTTCCATCTTGTGACAGTTCAACTTCCTTTCTCACTCATGCATCTACCAGATCAGTGGTGTCAAAGTCAAATAGGAATGGGGTCACAAGTCCATACATAAGTCTCTCTATGCGCTGCTTATTGACTTAGTTTTAAAATGTAATTTACCTATGTTTTATTATATTTTAATTTATTTTACATATCTATCATAAATATTTAGATGTTTAATTAAAATATGTACTCATTTAAAATTTGAAATTATTTTAAGTATTTCCTAATTACATTTTAGTCAAGTTTGAGCCTCACTTGGAAGTGTTGCAGACTGTGTGTCTGATATTTCTTTCCCAGATGATATCTTTCTCACTGTTTCCATGTAATTCTTCACTAATAATATGTGGCAACCTCTTTATGCTTTCCATATGTCTCTCCATTGACCTTTGACCAACTTGGAATTTAAATTCTAGATCATAGAATTATAGATTTTTAAACAGGAAAAGATCTCGGAGACCATCTAGTCATCCACCTTCATTTTTCAGCTGAAGAAACTGAGATCCAAAGAAATTCAATGATGTCCAAGGTCACATAAAACGTAAACATCAGAAGTGGTGTTTGAACCTCATTCCTTTAATGCCTGTGCCTTTTCCTCTATCCTGCCTTTCTTAATTACTTAGAGATTCTAATATTCTCAGAGTCCACAGCCATACAGAATCTCCAGAATATTGCTGTTAAAAATGATAATTATTTTGTTTCAAATAGAAGCTTAGAGTTATTAAAAACACTGCCTGCTAAAATTTTTAAATTTGCTCAAGGTGGCCCATCTCCTGCCATTCCATTCTGAACTTAGCACATTGTCAATCCACAATGTTTTAATCAGATTTCAATCAGGTGATACCTCATAGGTGTTCCACTATAGTATATTTTCCTGTATTATTCACAGTCTCATGGATTGTTAAAGCTGGAAGAGAATTAAGAATCAACTTTATTGATACATCAATCTTCCTAAAGTCTAGGGATTCTATACCTGTATAGCCACAGGCACCTCAAGCCCCCTATGTGGACATCTGTGCTTCTATAAAGTGAAGGCATTAGCATTTCCCTGAAAGAGTCAAGAGTGTTTAAGTAATGACTCATCTCTTTTCCCTTGCCCTTTAAAAACAATGCTTACAGTTAGAAATCTTATCTAGAAAGCATATCTTAGATTTCCTGGTGAGTTCAGTCTTCTAGTAGTATCATAGGAAATACAACTGAAAAGAGTGATACAAATTATCATGGTCTTCAGATGAAGAAACTGAGGCTCAGAGCCATGTAGTGTACAGGGGCAATTTACTTAGGCATTTGGACATGGACTGAGAATTTTTGTTTTTTCCTGGGCTAACCTGTGATTTCTTTTCTTTTCTTTTCTTTTTTACTTGTTTGTTTAGTTTTAGTTCACAAGATTCAGTTACAGAATCACTTGAGTTTCAGATATTTTTCCCCTACCTTCTACACCCCCTCCCCCCATGGTGGCATACTATCATGTATGGAATCTGCAAACACTTTCACATTGTACAATAGTCTGGTTGTGTTGAGGCGTTGTAACCAATGGAGCGAATAATGGGGAAAAAAAAGTAATAGAACCAAACATGGAAAAGACCAAAAGCATGTGTTGCTTCAGTCTCCATTTAAACTCTGGTCTTTCTAGATATTTCTCTGAGTGTAGATATCTCCTTCCATTCTGAGACTTGTAGAGACATCTTTTAACTGTGTGTTGCTGAGAGGAGTCCAGATGGTCAAGGTTGGTCGTCACACATATGATGTATCTGTGACTCTGCACAAATTTTTCCTGGTTCTGCTCTTCTCACTTAGCATCAATTCATATAAGCCTCTCCAGGTAATTATAAAGTCCATCTCCTTCCCATTTCTTATAGCACAATAATAATTCCATTACATTCATATGCCATAACTTGTTCGGCCATTCTCCATTTGATGGACATCCCCTATGTTTCCAGTTTTTTGCCACCGCAAAGAGAACTGCAATAAATATTTTTGTACATATGGGTCCTTTTCCCACTTCTATGATCTCTTTGGGATACAACCCCAAAAGTCGT
>CM053600.1:170478831-170498252 GCA_028646575.1 Pseudocheirus occidentalis
ATTTTAGAAATGAGGTCTTTATCAGAGACACTGGTTGTAAATAGTCTTTCCCAATTTCCGACTTCCCTCTTAATCTTGGTTACATTGGCTTTGTTTGTACAAAAACTTTTCAATTTAATGTAATCAGGATTATCCATTTTGCATTTTATAATGCTCTCCAACTCTTTTTTGGTCATAAAACCTGTGATTTCTTTGTTTTTTCTGGGCTAACCTGTGATTTCTTAGGTGTATAGGACTCCCAACAAGGAAACATCCTTGTCCAAAGGGAGCAGCACTTGCTCTATGACTTGTAGTCTTTGATAGTTGTTGGGGGCCACATAAAGATTCATATGGCTCAGATTCTCTATCTCACCCCTGTCAAGGAGCTAAATGAATCAGAACAATGACACAGAATCCTTATAATAATGTTCTTGTTGGCTTCTGGGTTCATTGATGAAAATTCGGGATGCCTGGACCACAGGATCCACCTCTTAGCATCTCTAATTTTCTTCACACTTGCTTGAAGATGAGGCCCACGATATGAAAGCTGGCTTCTATTAAACAGGCTCAATGCTGTAGGAAAGATTTTATGGAGTCACTCATGACTGTAGTCTCTAACTTTGGGAGGAGAAATAAAACTCCACTCCTGGCATTGACTGTTACAGTAGAAGCAGTAGCTCCAGTGTCCTGGCCAAATTTCAATTCAAGTAATTGCATTCTGCTGACTTAAAAGGCCCCAGGTTGTTTCAGCTAGATAAGGTTCTCTTCCCTTCCTGAATGAACAGTTCCATAGCACTGGCTGTGCTCTGTTAAAATGGTTTAAACGCTTTTGCTCACTCCTAAGTTGGATGGATTTCAAGGCTGAACCCAGTGGTGACTTTGTCTGTCTATTGCTTATTAAAACTCAGAAGAACTGTGAGATAATCCTGTCTAGGGCATTCACACCTGAACATTTGAATGAAGGCAATTTATTTATAGACATATAGGGGTAAGGGCAAGACCTGTGATTTCATTGGTTTGGGAAATTGCAGTTGCAGAAACTCCCTCTATCAATGTAGATCTTTTTTTTTCTTCTTAGAGCAGTGGTTCTCAACCTTCCTAATGCTGTGACCCTTTAATACTCATATGTGGGTATATCTGCGTGTGGGTGGACCTGCCTGGAAATGGATAGAGGAGTGGTGTCCCAATTCCTTAGACCATTGGAAATATATGTTTTCGGATGGTCTTAGGTGACCCCTGTGAAAGGGTCATTCAGTCCCCAAAGGGGTCACGATCCACAGGTTGAGAACCACTGGCTTAGAGGCTTTAAAGAGTTGTCTAGAACATGGAAAGGTTGAATGACTTTCTCAGAAGACACAGCCAGCTGTGGGCAGAGGGAAGCAAGATCTGAAATACCTCTAAGACCGGTTTTCTATTTAGTATCTCTTGATAAAAGGAAAGAAAGGTGTGGATAAAGAAAGCAGAGTGGATAAAGGGCTGGTCATGGATTCAGCAAGATGTGAGTTCAGGTCCTCCCTTAGCTGCACATGGGATCTGGCACCCTGGGCATGTCATGTAATATTTCAGTCTCAGTTTCCTCATCTGTAAAATCAGCATAATAATGTCACCTCCCTCACAAAGTAGTTTTGAGGATCCAATGAAAAGATTCACAGAAAATCCTTTGCAAACTTCCAAGTGCTACAGAAATTCTAGCTCATTATTATTTCACAGGGAAGATTTCCTAAATGAGCCTAGTCTTGAAGTGTATACAATTTTTAAAATGCATATTTCCAGAGTGAAGAGGGATGGGTCACACACCCCATTTCATGACTATGTGGATACTTCTAATTCTCTCTTCCTGATGTTGAAAGTGCTTCAATGTCCTTGCAGATTTTTTTTTAGGCCATTTCCAGTAACCCCTAAAGAGAAGCCAGGTGACTGCTCCCAAATAGAAGAGCCAAATTTTCAAAGTCTCTCTTAAGAGAGTAATAGCAGGATTTTATTCCTAGTGGATTACAGTCCACATTATGAAATGACAGCACATTTGGTACAATTATGCACCACTGGCAGCCTTCTCTCAAAGGAAGCCTTTTGGTAAATGAACACTTAGGATCATTTTGGAACTCATGCATCTTGCAGCTAACACTGTGCTAAGTTAAGCAGTGAGCACTATGCCCATCTGGTAGACAAGAGAATATCTGCTTGCAACCTCATCAGCCTTTTTCCTGTAAAAGCTCTGATTTCATTAAAGTTGACCTGCGAAAAGGACTGGGCAAATTGAGAGGCTCTCTACCAAATGCACTGAATAGGAGAGAGAAGGGGACAGGCCAGCAATTACACTGACTATCCTCAAGGATTTTTCAAGATTCCCCCACATTGCATAGGTGAGCTGTCTTGTGGCTTCCATGTCCTGTGAAGCCTGAATATAATCAGGAGATTGAGAAGAGGAGAGTGGAAGATTCCTGACACTATGAGAAGGATCGCTCATCTTATCATGAACATAACAGAGGACTGATTAACTCATCATGAGCATATCACTGGGAAATTTGGAACCCTCTTTAACAGGACTAGGAGCCATAATTTGCAATTACCACGGAACAAAAAAGAAATGAGAGATTTCAAGGGCTAACCATCAGAAGTATATAGCCTGCGTCTACTAGTCTAATCAGACCATTAGGCCTAGAAATAGTTCCTGGCTTCTGTTTTTATTTATTTATTTTTGGTCCAGACCTATTGTATGATTTCATCATTTTAGAGAGATTGGCCACTGTTCTGTAAGTTATAGTACTGGTCAGTAGATGGAGCATAGTGGTGATCAGCTGGGAGGTGAAATGACTTAACTGGTATAACAAGACTGGGTATGTGATAGAGGGAGAATCTGAACCTGGGTCTTCCTAACTTTGATGCAGATTGTCTATCATTATGCCACTGCTACCACTGCTACAAACCGTTGTTTCCCCTGTTTCATTAAAATATAGTTTTAATGACAAATTTAGGAGAGAGAGAGAGAAAGAGAGAGAGAGAGAAAAGAGATACAGAGAGAGAGAAAGAGAGAAAGAAAGAGAGAAAGAAAGAAAGAAAGAAAGAAAGAAAAAAAAAAGAAAGAAAGAAAAGAGAAAAGGAGAAAGGAAGGAAGAGAGAGAATAAAGGAAATAAGACAGAAAGAGAGATGGATGAAAGGGGAAAGGGAATGAAAGGAGTGGAAGGGAGGGGAAATGGGAAGGAAGGAGAGAGGAGAGGGAAAAAATAGAAAACAAAATAATTCCCAACTATTTAGGAACTCATTCATACTGCAAGCTCCCATACCACAGTCAGGAATGAGAACAAAAAGAGAAGACAGAGAAATGATGGCAGGCATCTATATAATTCTTTTAAGGTTGAAAAGGCACTTTAAATAGATTTCCTCATATTTGTCCTTAAAATAAATCTATGAGTAAGGTACGATTTTAATCCTCATTTTACAGATGAATAGACTGAGGCTTACAGAGATTAAGTGAATCATTCAGGCAAGAGGTCACCATTTAATGTAGGATTTGAACCCAAATCTTCTCAACCCCAAGTCTGGCATTACATGCACTACAAAGCATTTTGCTAAAACTCAGACTTTTACTCAAAATGAGAAAATCTGGATTCTGATCTCAGCTGGGAGCCAATTGCTAATCTGCTGTGTGAGATTTGGCAAGTTTTAGTCTTTGTGGGACAGTTTCATGTAAAATCTGTAAAATAAATGGGTTGACCTAAGGGTGTCTAAGGTCCCTGCCATCTTTGTATCTAGGTAATTGTATTAATTCTAACAATTTTCCTCAGAGAAGTGGGAGATATTTAAATATATGTATGTATGTATGTATGTATGTATGTATGTATGTATGTTTGAAAGTCCTATTTTGTATCTATCTCAATGTATCTCTGTCATATCTGTCTTTTTAAAATTTTTTATTTATTTTATTCTGAACTTAATAAAATAAACATTTCCATAACACAGTAGAATAGGAAAAAAAGATGATTGTACATGAAATCACAAATCTCTTATGTACAACCAGTGCTTCTTATTCAATATAAAATAAAGTTATCTAACTTTGTTTTTTTCCCTTTTTTTCTCCCCCATCCTAAAGATGGCTACATTATACATTCTGTGTGTTTGTATATGCATATATATGTATGTATATATGTACACACATATAAATATACGAATTATATATGTAAAACCATCCTATTCATACTTCTATTTATTAGTTCTTTCTCTGACTGCAGATAATCTTTCTTCACATGTTCTTTGTAGTTAATTTGGTATTTATAATAGCCAAAATGATTTAGTCACTCAAAGCTGTTCTTAAAACAATATTGTTATTGTATACAATGTCTTCTTGGTTCTGCTCATTACACTATTGACTATTTAATGGAAGTCTATCCATATTTTTCTAAGATTATCAAATTCATAATTTCTTGCAGCACAGTAGTATTCCATCACAATTATATACAACAACTTGTTCAGCTATTCCCCAATTGATGGCTATCCCCTCAATTTCCATTTCTTTGCCACCACAAAGAGAGCTGCTTTAAATATTTTAGAACATGTGGGTTCTTTTCCCTTTTACCTAATCATTTGAGGAAACAGATTTTTCTATCTATCTATCTATCTATCTATCTATCTATCTATCTATCTATCTATCTATCTATCGATTGATCTATCATCTATCTATCTATCGTCTATCTATCTATCTAATCTATCTATTTATCTATCTATCTTTCTATCTATCTACCTATCTATCTATTATTCTGTCTCACCTACCATGTGTCATATACTAGTCTAGATGTTGTCAATGTTAAGGAAAAATGAAACAGTTACTGCACTCAAGGAACATGAGTATGCGCATGTATTATGTGTATCCATAAAGAGATAAACATTTCTTTATAGACATGCAATAACCTTATGTTATACATGAATGCATCTATACATTTTCTCAAGTTAGTAACAACCATCAATAAAAAAGCATAAAAAGGTCACGCATAAAATCATAAACTCCAAGTCATTACTTTTTTTTAAATTGTGCCTGTGAACTTTAACAAGGCAATTACAATAATATCCTGTTCACTTTCCTGTCTCTTTCTGAGTTCTTTTTTAACTCTATTTTCCCCTAGCTTTTGCCCTTCATTTACATTGCAATAAAGTTTGAACTTTTCATATATTTCTCAATGTTCCTCTTAGCACTGACTACCTCTGAGCCTTTCCTGCACTTTGTTTGCCATCTTCATGATGATTTGTTTGTTTGTTTGTTTTACTTTAGTCTCTTTCCCCAATACACCATCAGCAACTTGAGGGTAGAATCATCCTATAAAGCTTTTCTACATCCTCTTCCTGTTGAGCTCAACACATGAGCAAAGAAGGATCATAGAGATTATCTTGTAACTTATGTACAGGCTTGGATTGAAATTTTGACTCTTACTCAAAATGCATTAGGACTATGTTGCATGTTAGAAACACCCTTGCTAAGCCTGGTTTATGAGCTCTGTCCCCAAAACTACCTCATCTCCTCTTTCACACCAGTATTAGTGTCTTGTTTTGGAAGTTATAGCTCATCTACTCTGTATCTATCTCATGGGCATGTACATGTTGTTTGCATTTTTTTGTCCCCCATTAGAATGTAATCTCCTGGAGGGCAAGGACTATATATTTGGCTTTGTATCCCAGTGCATAGTATGATTGCCCAGGTCATGGTAAGCAATTAATGAATATTTATTGACTAATTCGTTGTGTTGGTTTTCATATTTAATTCATCATATGTAATAACATTAATCACTCTCGTACTTTAGTGTCTCCAGCACCAAGACTCCATGCAAGGGTTAAAATTAAATGCCTTTGACTTCAAGGATTGAACATCCTGGTGAAGTCTTCCTAGTAAATTTATGTTTTATAACCTTTTCAGATTGTAGTACACCATGAGCTTAAGAATTTTCTCCAGACTCTAAGCAAAAGTAACAGGGAAATATTGAATTATGTGGTGGTGGGGGAAAGGAGGAAGTGTCAGGAAGGAGAAAGAAGGAAAAAAGATTGAAGAGGAAAATAATAAATAAGTGAAAAGGTTACAGAATATGGAAGTCTGGGCATGGTGGTTCATGTTGATAATCTCTGATCCTGGGGAGGCTGAGGCTGGGGGATGGTTTGGTTCAGTGTTCTGAGTTTTAGTAGGGCAAAAGTCAATCTAATATCCATACTGATCAAGTATACACACTAAGTCTGGTATCAGTGTGATGATCCCTTGGAGGCAGGGACCTCTAAAGCTGTCTAAGGAAGCTATCTAAATAGTCAAGTAGGAAATAAATGAAAAAGATCAAACTTTTGTGCTAATCAACAATGGCATTGGCCTGTGTAAGAAAGGGAATTGCAATCAAAAAGATGTGAGTATATCTATGCATATGTACACACACATATTTGTATCTTTTAATGTGCATACAAGCACACATACATATCTATGTGTATATATATACATACGTGCATGTATATACACATATACATACATGCGTGTGTTTGTAGATATGTAGATAGAAGCAGCTAGATGACTCAGATAGAGCTCTGATCCTGGATTCAGGAAGACCTGATTTCGAATCTAGTCTCAGACATTTACCAGCTGTGTGACCCTGGCTAAGTTCCTTAACCTCTGTTTGCTTTAATCCACTGGAGAAGGAAATGGAAAACCGCTCTAGTATTTTTACCAAAAAACCCAATGGACAGGATGAGTTAGGAAGAGTTGAACATGAATGAACAACCAAATAAATGTATATATGTGTCTTGAATGGCACCTCTAAGGCTGTAAGAGGGAAAAGAGGAAAGTAGATGAACTCATCAAGGAAAGGGAACTTTTGTCGAAAAAATAAAAGAGAAAGTGAAATAGTTTTTATTCCTTCATAATATTTGTTATAATGTTAAAGGACAGCATGACCAAATAGTAGCTAAGGTACTTCATCCCACCCCCACCCCCCAACCTGTGAGTCTGATTTTTCACATTTTGCCACTTTAGGCCTCAGTTTTATCTGTAATATGAACGAGTTAGACTAGATGCCCTCTCAGGGTTCATTTTGTTTTTCAGCTCTAAACCCATAATCCTATGAATGTGCCCTGTTTGATTAAACTGTACTGTACAAATTACTAATCTCCACAGTATAGTTATGCTCCAAGCGGGTCTACTTACACCTCCTTAGTGTATATCTATGTTTCAAAGTAAGGATCTGAGCAAGTTTGCTTTTATTTTCCTTGTCTTTTTATTTTTTTTTCCTTTTTCTTGTTAACCAATTGCATTTTTTTAATAGCTTATATTGCAAACACTTCGATTCTTAGATTCAATGGGTATCGAATTCAGCATGGCTTGTTAAAAGCCAGTTCCAGTAATGATTGTCTAAGTGCCCTCTAGATTGCTCAGCAGCAGCAATTGAGGGCCTTGCTGTATGGGCCAAAGTAGCCTTGGCAAAATTGCCGACCAAGGGACCCGATAAGAAGAACAGCCATTCACCTGATCAATTTTATCCCTGCTTCTACAGATAGGATTTTCACTAGCAAAGCCTAGATGAGCACTGTGCAACTAAGAGGTTACCTGAGTAGAGGGGAAAACTGGGCTCAGAGAGCATTAATTTTGTTCCTGTTGCTAGGACAACCATTTCTTTCCACTATATGCTCAGACAGCTGAACTGGCTCATTTGGAATCTGCTTTTGAGATAGTCTAGACAATTTTTTTAAGCCATCCAAGGAATGGCTCTCCCTGTCCTTACCCAAAGCCACATACACAATAGGAAGTAAAAATATGTATGTGTAATTATAGCTTTAGCCTGTTCAAATTTTAGGTAAAAGTCAAGTCTGAAATCTAAAAGTTGAATAGTTATTTCTGTTTTTGTTACATCTATGGCTATAAAAAGACTTTCACCTTATATTCCTGTCTTTTAACAAAAAACATTCATTTGAACTTAGGCCCATACATTATTTTTAGAGGGCTTAAATACATCCTAATAGTTCATTAGATCAATGTAGCTCTGATCTGTGATGTCACCCCTATGGGAACTCCCAGTTTGGGAACTCTTGCCACCAATGTTGATGACTTAGAGTTAGAGAGTTGCCAGAGCTACAAACAAGGTTAATAATTTCCCAAGCTATAGTCACATACCTATAGAGGCTCAGAGGAGGAATTTGAGCCTTGCTATTCCTAGATGGCACAATGGTAGAGTACTGAGCCTGAAGTCATGAAGATCTCAGTCCAAATATGGCCTCAAACACTCGCTAGTTGTGTGACTCTGGATGAGTCACTTAATCTTGTTTGCCTCAGTTTCCTCATTTGGAAAAAGGAAGCTGGAGAAGGAAATGACAAACCACTCCAGTATCTTTGCTAAAAAAAAAAAAACTCCGAATAGAGTCACAAAGAGCCAGACACAGCTAAATATACCTTTATCTATATTTATTTAAAATATGCCTACCCCAGACTTTTTGTGAACATATAAGTATTGGAAATTTATTTTCGCATTTTAAACATATACAATTATCTAATAAAGTTAATATTCTAAACTGTAGTACTTCAGCAAGGTCATAATTTTGTCTAGCTAACCAATTCAAATCATAGTTCCTCCGTATCTTGTTAGATAGTACAGAGTTTTAAAATGTGTAAAACTGTACACACATATACACACATGCATGTGTATAGATGTATTTTTATATGTACATGCATGTGTCCATGTGTGTATGTGAATGTTTGTACGTATGTGTGTGTCTGTGTGTGTTCTATCTGACCCTCATGGAAGTGCTCGGAGATAGACGTTACTGTTATCACCTTTTTATAGATATAAACACCAAGAATTAGAGAGACTGAGGTCAGATAACCAGTAAATGTGGGCAGGATCCCTACCCAGGTCATCCTAATTTAACCCAGGCCAGCGCTCTTTCCGCTGTGACACAAAGTGCTTCATCACCTGGTATTCCATCCTTGAAGGATGAGATTCCTTGAACTAAGCTAGATTGACTCTTGGATGACAGAGTAATGCTTGATAAACATTTTACTGTGCTGGTATGGCCTTTGGAAACTAATTATAAACTAATGGAAGTCAAAAATAAATATCCCAAACTTAGCTTGTTTAATATTAGAACAATCTGGTGAGTCCATTGTTACAAAAATTCAGTTGTCCCTTTGAGGTATTTTAAATTCTGGCCCTTTTTAATAAATAAAATTGTGTTACATGACCATCAAATATAATAAATAATAGTTGTTGGCATACAAAGATTATAATACGTTTTAAGGTCATATAGTAGACAGAATGCTAAACTTGAGCTTAGAAAGTTGTTATTCTTCAGCTGGGTCTGACCCTTTGTGACCCCATTTAGGGTTTTCTTGTCAAAGATATTAGGGGTAGTTTGTCATCTCCATTATCTGATTATTTTATAGGAAACCAAGGCAAAAATGGTTAAGTGATTTACCCAGGGTCACACTAGTAAGCATCTGAGACCATATTTGAACTCAGGAAGATGAATTTTTCTCACTCTAAATGTGGCATTCTATTTGCTACACTACCCAGTTGTCCCAGATAAAGATATAAATAATTTTGTAAATTATAAGACGTGGTAAAAATTTGAGATATTATTAGGGACTTATGAATTTATGTATAAGGACACAGGAGAAAAATGTCCTCTTCAAAAAAAAAAGATAAATCTCTGTACTTGAGTTCTTAATTTTTCTGAAGTCTGACTTTACTCCTATATAACAATCTAATTTTACTCCTATATAACAATCCAAGCCTCTATTATTAGGTGTAGGTAAGAAATCTCAAAAAAAATTTTTTTAAAGAAATTTCACTGGTTAAAGAAAATAGCAGAAAAAAATATGGCCTAATATAAGTAGGGTTGAAACTGAAGAAAGAATTGATGAAAGAGTTTTAGCAGGCTTTGTCTAACTATTTGGAGGGATTTCAGATTTGGTATTGATTGCGCTGTGTAGATTGACCCCCTAGAACCCATGACCTTTGCTGCTTAATAGAATGCCTTTTTCCTCTTCCAAAGTTTCCAATACCAGGTGTTCATCAGCATTGATTCAACACATCATCATTGAAGAGAATGTGATAAGTCTGTATTTATATCTGTCCAGGGACCATGCTGATGAAAACAGCCATCTCCAAAACATGTGATTTCAGGTGGTTGTATATCCCTGCATTTTTCTTAATTATTTCTGACATTTTATCTATTATACCATGAACTTCCTGGGGGGATATGGAGAAAGGGGGGGGGGAAATGCTCCTGCTGACCCAGAAGAAGAAATACATCTTCTCTTAATAAATCCCACCTGAATCTTATAGGGTTGAGAAAGAGGCAATAACAGTTAGCATTTATCACTCTTACTGTTCTATGCTCTAAACTTTTCCTGCTTTCTGAAAACCACTTTTCCTTCAGTGACATGAGAGCAGAAGGAAGGACTGTCAGTCAAAGCAATAAAGGACCTGAGGAACAGAAACGGTTATAGTCGAAGATGCCACCATTAGGAAAAGTCAACTGGGAAATGACATTTAGTACTCTGAGTTCTTATTTGCATTTAGAAAGCCATACATTAACTCAAAACCTTGTTGAAATGAATGATGTAATCAAGAAAATAAATTAAAATTAAAAAAAAAGAAAAAAGAAAGCCATACATTTCATTAGGATAATAATAATGATAGATGAGACTCAAAGTGCATTATATAGGTCTTCTCATTTAATCCTAAGAATAACAGTGGGAGGTAGGGGCTACTACCTTTATTTTTAGAGATTAGGATATGGAGGCTGAGAACAGTTAAATGACTTGCCTAGGGTCATACAAAAATTTCTGAGGCAGATTCAAACTCAGATCTTCCTGCCTCCCAGTCTAGTAAGCTAGCCAATGAGCCTCTCAGCTCCTTGTGAGAAAAAGTGAATGATGAGCCCCCCAGAGACAAAATCAATAGTTCTGACTTCAGGCACCAGGCAGGAATGGTAAAACGCATGTTGATTCCACAGTAATATCATTAAGTTTAGCATTCCATAAAATGTGAAGTGAGCCATGCTATCTGCATGCCTTCTTTATAATAAGTTGGGTGTGGGGAAAAAAAAGTCAACATCGGTGTGAAAAGGTCAACTTAGCTGTAAAGTCATCAGAAAATGGCAATTGTGACTGCTGTGCCTGATGTAATTAATAGAAAATTTGGTTCATACTTGGAAAGGGCAATTGAGTGCTGTAGATATAATGAAAAGGAGTTGAGTTTAGAGTACATTCACTCTCTATACATGGTTATATATGGAGGTGAAGAAAGTTGTCCTATTCATAAGGTCAGAAACTTTCAGAATGATATTTGTAACTCAGGGAATTCTAGCACTGAGGAGGCAGATGGTTTGGGTTCTATTGGAGTGAAAGGTATACCTGAAGTCGAATCCTGATTCAGACATTTACTGGCAATATGCCCCTAGGCAAGTAATTTGACAGCTCTAGGATTTAGTTTTCTCATCTTTAAAATGGGAGAAAATAATAGCACTTAACTCCCTGTTTTGTTTTGTTTTGTTTTGTTTTTGAGAATCAGATGAAATCCCATATGGAAAGAGCATTGCAAACTGTAAAGTGCTATATACATGCTGATAATTTTTCAGAATTATTTAATCAGTTATTAACATCTCAAATGCAATAATTTATTGACTTCCTTTCAAAATGATAAAAGATAAGATGAGGTTCCTGGCAGAATGTATTGAAGAGGTTGGAAAGCTTCATTCCAATTAAGAGATTGTTATAGTAAGCATGGCAAAAAAAAAAAGTAAGAACGTGAAATGATAGTGGCTATGTGAATGAAGAGTAGGTCTTGAAAGAGAGAAAAAATCAAGGCTGAACAAAGTTGAAAATTTGGATGACCAAGTATAATGGTACCCTCAGTAGAGATGGAGAAGTTTGTAGGAGGGGTATGTCGAAGAGGAAAAATAAAGAATTTTATTTTGGACACATTGAATTTAAAATATATGTTCCCAAGTTGATGATCTTTTCACTGTAACATTCCAATTAGTCTCAAAGAAATCACAATCTCACTCTTTAACCTGGTCCCTTAGCAAATTACAAAGACAGACACAAGTTTGAAGCAATCTTTGTCAAGGTTGATCTCCATTCTTTGGACTGCCCAATTCTGCTACCTAGCTCATCTGTAACCATGGCTAAGTGACATTCTTTCTGAGGGGCAGTTTCCTTCCTATAAAATGGAAGAGTTGTACTAAGGTCACTTTTAGTTTAGAATTCTATTATTTTAAGATGATTTTAGTCTTTGAGGTTAATTCATCTCTCATTAAAAGTCTGGGGTAAAAGGAATTATTCAGAATTCAATTTCTTTTCTCACCTAGGCTAGTACAGCAGCTTGTCCAATCTGTTTGTTTATTTGTTTACATGCTATTTAGATTTACTCAGTAGGTTTGTTTATTTAGTTAAGGGTCTCTGGCAGCTCAGAATAAGCACTTAAGGGGGTGGTTCTTGGTGTAGCCTACTCTGCTATCTATCTATCTGCTTGCAAGTGCCTGTATTTGAGCAAGTAATTATATTAAACCCTCTGTAATTAGTTAGCTTTCCCTGGGTTTTGTCCTTTGCTCATGGGAGCTTTCCCTTTCCTGATGGGCAGAAGATTTTTAAGACATTCTCACTATCCAGGATGGAACTTTTAATTCCATTACTCCCAGAGCTGCAAAATCACTGAATTTCCAAATGGCTATGCAAAAAGGCTACTAATTGATTACAGAAAATGTCATTCAAAACACATCCAAGGAACCATAACTCTCCAACACATAGGCAAGTCTCTTTGTGCTAAATTTGCAGCTGGATTTTATATGTGTGTGTACATATGTGTATACCACCATATGTAACACATGTATATATGTGTGTTTTCATACATGTGCACATGTATCAACAATATGCATTTACCTAAATATATTTCCATTAATGTCAACTAGATCTTGAATTTCTATAACTAATATTATAAGAGTGTTTTTAGGTTTACAGAAGTCAATTTCACTTTCTACAACAAGTAATATTATTATTCCCATTTACAGATATGTGAAGTGAGGCTGAGAGAAATTAAGAGAATTGGCCAGGGTAGCATTTTTAACACATTTGTGATGAAAATACGGCTCTTCCTGATTGCAAATTCAGCAATATATCTGCTATGGTGCTTAACTCCTACATACAGTTAAAACATATCTAATATTCTTCTGTCAAGCATTATTATTATTATTATTATTATTATTATTATTATTATTATTATTATTATTATACAAAATCCAGCTCATTGGACCCTAAACCATGTGTCTTGATGGATAATTTCTGTTTATTGTTCAGGCCATTGGTGTTTTGGCAATAAATTGGAGCTCAAGATTGATGATTTTTTGTTGTTTCTTTGGTTTTATTTCCTGTTGTTTAGATGAGGGCCCCATTTATCTAGAATCAATGAAGAGATTACGTCTTACCTCTTCAGCTTTCTAATTCTTAGTGACTTCTTGAAATTACTTTGAGTTAACTTCAGTAAGTATTTGTCTTATCTTCTCAGTAGAATGTAACTTCATTGAAAGAAGAGACTGCTTTTATTTACTCTTTGTGTACCTTGCAAATAGGAACAGGAATCAGACTTATGACTTCATTTGATATAGTGAACTCCCAGATAAAGAAGTTTCCTCTACCATGGCAGATTGGTGCCTTCTCTATCACTTAGAGCCTTGGAGTGGTACCTAGAGTACTGAAAGTTTAAGAGAAATGACTCAATTCAGATCTTACTGACTTCAAGGCTAAATCTCCTGTATCTCCACCTTTACCATAGAAAATGCTTAACAGGTTTTTGTTGTGTTAAACCCACTTCATTAAGTTTTATTCAGATATTCCCTTGATAATAAAAATTCAGAGTATAGATATTTATTTTAAAAATGACAACATACTATATTTTGGAAGGGCATTGATAATATCTAACTGAAAATTAAAACTTATGGCATTCATATTTTAAAGTGTAGCACATTGATAAGGCAAGATGGAATATATTTTAAATATATTTTTTATTATCAAAGCTTACTGAGAGTTATGATTTGACAGTTATTTTGAAAGTCAGCAAGTACAAATCATAGAATGTCACTGTACATTTATGTTTCTTATTTTTCCCTCTAGCATAAACAATGAAACATTCTCAGATTGCTTGCATATTCAGAACTAAAGTAATTTAACAAAATTATTTTAAAAAATAAATTCATTTCAGTATTGTTCTTCCCTCCCTCACTTAAATCCAATTCACTTGTGGTTCATGTCATCACCTTCTTGATGTCATGGTCCTCTTTAAGAATGAAGGACAAACAGCCGTAGCAGCAGCAACAACAGCAGCTTCTTTTTGAAATACTAGTGCAGTATTCACAGGTAGACCAGTCATCTAGCAAGAGTGAAGATGAAATGTTGGACAGTTCATGTGTTTCACTGGCATCCATTTAAAATCAAGAGAACTAGAAGAAGGTCTCTGCCATATTGGATGTAGCACCTTGTGAAGGATTTACAGGAGATATTGACAAAAGCCACCCAGGATGATAGGTCATAAATAAATAATTATTTGTTTCATTGACAGGAATATTCCCATCTGTGAGATCATAAATCCATTGAAATACTTGAGCACTGTGGTTTTCAAATCAAATTTAAGCTAGTCTTAGAAACATTATTATATTTGAATCAGCTTGCCATCATGGACTTCATTGACAGAAGAATACTTCCATGGATAAGAAAATTATAGCTACTCAGTTTTCTTCTCTGTTTAAACTAGAATATTGTGGTCAATTCTTAACACCATCATTTAAGGACACTGATAAATTAGAGTATCCAGAGAAAGGCAGCCCATCCAGGAGGTGGTGAGGGGTCTGGAATCTATATGATACAAGGATTCCTGGAGGTAACTAAGTGAGGATATTTAACTTGGAGAAAAAAAGACTCAAGGGGCAATAAGTTAACACTAATGTGAAGAGACATGAGACTTGTTCTATTGGTCTCAGAGGGGCAAACAAAGATAGATGTTATCAAGAGGAGTAATGTAATCTTAATGTTGGGGGAAAATAAAGTAAGTAAAAAGAATAGAAACAAAACAAAATTTAAAAAAAAACCTCCATGTATCATAGAGATCCTAGACACACTAAGGAATATGTAGTTCAAATGCTTTCATTTTACTTTCTACTTTTAGAACTTCTCAGAAGTACACTTGGCTATCCATCTTTTAGAAGATACTGTTTACAGATTATATCATAGTGGGAACTCCTTTTGGGTAGAGGTTTAACTAGATGGCCATTGAAGTTTTTTTCTAACCAAAAACTTCTGTGATTTTATGTCCCTAGAAACTAACTCATTCCACTTCTTCATCGTGGCTATTCTCAGCAATACAGTGATACAAAAGTCTCATGATGAAAAATGCTATCCACCTCCAGAGAAGGAACAGATGTTGTCTGAAAATGAACTGAAGCAAATTATTTCTCTCTCTCTCTCTCTCTCTCTCTCTCTCTCTCTCTCTCTCTCTCTCTCTCTCTTCTTTCTTTTTTTCACAAAATGACTAATACGGAAATGTTTGACATGATTATACAGGTATAACCTATAGTAAATTGCTTACTGTCTCAGAAAGAGGCTAGGGGAGGGAAGGAAATATAAAATTTGGAACCCTAAACTTAAAAAAAATCACAATGAGTGTTAAAAATTGTTTTTACAGATTGCATGTCATCTTGGGGATGGGAGAGGGGAGGGAGAGAGAAAAAAATTTTTGGAACTCAAAATCTTGTAAAAGTGAATGTTAAAAACTATCTTTGTAATTGGAAAAAATAAAATACTATTAAGTGGGAACATTGTTTTTACTTGTATGTGGGGGACAATAAAATATTATCTAACCAAAAAATGTGAGGTTGAGAAAGGTTATGAGTCATCCAAGATTCCATAGCAAAATAGTGACAGAGGAAAGATAAGAAACAGTCTCCCATTTAGGAATTTTTCTACCATACTATGTGATGTTTTAGAAGACATATAATTGGAGAGATTGATCTCTTTTGTTAACATCACATATCCAACATTTTGAGAAAATGAGAGCACTATGCTTTGAGGCTCAAGGAGAGGGACTTCTTTGAAGATTACAAAGCATGTCATTTTTGGAAGGCTTCCATCCTATCATTAGAATTTCTGAATACCTATTGTTATTTATTCCTCATTCATCAAATAAATATTCATTTATTATTATTTATTATAGCATCTATTGTGCACAGATCACTGTTAGGCAGCAGAGAAACCACTATGTTTATGGAGATTATAGTGTAGGAAGGAAGTAAGACCCATAAGGTCAAAGAAAGGAGGGCAAGAACACACATTATCATTAAATTTAGTATGAGATACTTAAAATCCAATATATCCCTAAGTTATAAAATACTATTTATTTATGTCAATGGAAATTAAAGCTGGAAGTATGACTTCTTAAAAGATAGTAAAAGTTTATTTTATTATTTTATTTTTAAATTTTTATTTTATTGTAAGTTCATTGTGTATGTGTGAGAGGTAATATTTACTCTTTTAATTCTCTGTTAGGTTCTCCCTCCTCCCCTCTCACCTGCCTTCAGAATAGCTATAACTGCCATGTGATTGGTTTTCATGGGGTTTTGCACAAAGGAATTATGCAATAATAAAACCCAGTTTTGTTGAAAGTTGGTATCATGCTGCAGTCTGCTCATACACCATTTAGTTGTCTTGATGATATTTTCCATTTCAAATATTTTTCTGTCATGACAGCATGTTTTTAACAGTGATATCAGGTATCAGTCAGAACCCATGTCCTATACCATGTGGCATATGCTTCTCAAAGCAGACTAGAGTAAGTTTAGAAAATATTCTATTTAGACAAATAGGAGGCCATATTTGATTAGCAGTCACTTACCGTTTCTTTACTCCTTCTCTAACAGCTAGAGGTGGGGACTATGCTGGAACCCAGTTCATAACACTACCAAACACAGTGGAGGTTGGTTGTCTTTATATTTCTTCGGGCATTTTTACTCCTATAACACTCAGTAGTTCTTCTTTACTCAGTTGCTCTCTACTATTTCCAAGGTCTGCCTGGAAATCCTCTATCTACATCCATCTTCCAACAGTAATGGTGTCAAACTCAGGTGGAAATGTGGGCTGCTAATCTATACATCAGGGCAGCTAGGCAGTGCAGTGGATAGAATGCTGGACTTGGAGTCAGGGAGATTCATCATACTGGGTTCAAAACTGACCTCAGATATTTATTAGCTGTGCAACCCTGTGAAAGTCACTTCCCCTGTTTGCTACTGTTTCCTCATCTGTAAAATGAGTTGGGTGTGTGTGTGTGGCTAGGGAGCATAGTGAGTAGAGCACCAGCCCTGGAGTCAGAAGGTAGAGTTCAAATTCAGCCTCAGACACTTAACACAAAAACTAGCCATGACCTTGAGCAAGTCACTTAACCATAATTGCCCCCCGCAAAAAAGTAAAAATTAAAAATACAAATAAATAAAATGAGCTGGAAAAGAAAATAGCAAACCTTCCCAGTATCTTTGCCAAGAAAACCCCAAAGGGAGTCATGAAGAGTCAGATAGTACTGAAATGTGATTGTAGATGAAATAGATGATTACATGTGAAAAATTAAATGGATTTGTAAAAATTATTCTACAAAGCTTTTTTTTTTATCATTTCTGTGGAATCATCACATTTGGAACATAACATTCCCTGACAAATCTATCTATAGGGATGCTGCACGCCATATATTGACTTAGTTTTTTATTGCAATATTAACTGTTTTATTGTATTTGTAATTATTTTATCAACTGCATCCTGTAGCCTTTGTTTGATGCCTCTTTCCTACAATAAGTTAATACAATGTATTAACTTCAGAGCATACAATATATGGCAGTTCTCTATGCTCCTTCCTTTCTATCTCCAGATCAAATTTTAATCATTGCTCAGCTTCCACAGCCCTATTTCTGACACATTTCCATCCTCTTTAAGTAGCCCTAAAGCAGCGGTTCTCAACCTGTGCGTCGTGCCCCTGAATGACCCTTTCACAGGGGTCACCTAAGACCATCAGAAAACACATATTTCCCATGGTCTTAGGAACTGAGACACCGTTCCCCTATCCATCTGCAGGGGGGTCCGCCCACATGCAGATACACCTACATACCAGTATTAAAAGGTAGCAGCACTAAGAGAGGTTGAGAACCACTGACCTAAAGAACGAGCAGAAGCTTTAGACAGTTCAGTACCCTCATTATCTTGGATGTATCCTCAATTTTACCACACAAGAAATTATTGAAAAAAATACACATACATACACACACATACACACACATACATGTGCACGTGTGCACATACACACACCACATACACACATTATTCAGGTCTATATAATGGGAAAAATAAGTGGACCAATCATGTATCTAGAAAAAAAATGAGAACAAATGAATAATCTGAATGATACTGTAGCTTTCCTAATCCATTAAAAGAATAAGAAAAGGATATCCCTGATCCTTTACGGAAAATTCATGGAGAAACATTGAGAAGAAATGTATAAAGTGAAAAAGCATTGAGGGTTGGATATTTAGGCACAAATAAAAACCCAAACCTATTAATGTAGAAGGATTTTTCAAAGTATCTAACATATATCTAGTAGTTCAGTGGGTAGAACACTGGGCCTGGAGTAAGCAAGACATGAATTCAAATTTTACATCAGACCATTATTAGCTATGTGACCTTGGGCAAGTCATTTAACTTTTTTCCTCCATTTAAAAACTGAGATAACAGGGGCTACATTGCAGGGTTGTTGTAAGGATCAAATGAGGTATTTGTAAAGAGCAGTATCACAGTGCCTGATATTAAAGAGGGGTGATATAAATACTTATTCCCATCTTATCCCTTTCCCTAGCTTTTTAATTCATATAAATGGATCAAAAATATTGATACACAGGAAATACCTTAACAATGGAAGCTCATGGTAGAAGCAGCAAGGTCCCGCAGCTCTCACACCGCCACCCTAAACACCCAGAAAATACAAGCCCAGACAAAGTCTAGGAAAGTCTAGGACTCTCAGAATCACAAAAATACAGAGAACATGGCTCTCGCTAAAGGCAGCTCGGCAGCAGGGGCTCAGCTCGGCAGCAGGGGCTCAGCGCGGCCGCGGAGCAGAGGCTGGAACAGCTGGAAGCCGAGACCGTGGCCAGGCCTGGGAGGGTGGGAAGGAGCTGAGCCGATCCCCGAAGCCAGCCTGCAGTGGTTCTACAGCCTCCAGCACCCCCACATCTGCCAAGGTGTGAGGAGCAGGATGGCGAGGTGCAGCTTGCACCACCCTGCAGAGGAGCAGAGAACGGCCAGCCCAAAAGTGTGTGGCCAGGCAAGGCCCCAGGGTGGCCATGAGGTGCAGCGGAGCCTCCCAAGCCAGCACAATGAGTCTACTTCAAAGAAAATCTAAAGCAC
>CM053600.1:170498752-170535067 GCA_028646575.1 Pseudocheirus occidentalis
AGGAGAGCAGAACAGGGGAGGGGCTTTACAGTGGGATTGCTGTTATGGGGTTGGGGCAGAAGCAAGATGGGGAGAAAATGTGTAATTCAAAAAATGTAATGAAAATGAATAATGTAAACAAGAAAACAAATAAAAATTAAATTAAAAAAAACAATGGAAGCTCATTTTAAAATCTCAGAGAAGAGGATGAATGGTGGAAGATTATAAGTGGTATCATTTCCTAAAACAGCAACAGGTATTGGTGAGAGAAATAAGTTTGCAAAAGACTTAGCAAGAAACCCAACGTAACTATACCATCCTCAGAACATTACAAGATGACTATATGTAACATTAAACAGATCTGTCAAAATTATTCTACAAAGTTTTTTTCCCTATCATTTTTGTGGAATTACCATATTTGGATCATAACATTTCCCAATAATTTACATAAAGTAAAAACCATGTTAAAGAAAAAAAAATGGGAAGATCAGATGAAGTATAATTAGATGAAGGATGTATAGGAGATACCTTTTTTTTTCTTTTTGGATCAGGTAAGGCAGGGTAATTGGGGTTAAGTTACTTGGCCAAGGTCACACGGTTTGTTTTAAGTGTCTGAGGCCAAACTTGAACTCAGGTCCTTCTGACTCCAGGGATGGTGCTCTATTCACTGCACCACTACCCACCCCAACAACACAATTTTGAGACCATAGCTTGATTTTCACTGCTGCTATTAATGCTACATATTTTAAAAAAAGAAATTGAAAAAACTACTTCAGCAACTATTAACTTGTGACATCGTTTTCTAGCTTTAAACCTATGGTTCTACTGTCCTACTAACCAATATGTCCATTTTCCATCTCTCCAAATTCTTTATGATGATCTGCATGTTCACAAAGGACATCCTTGAAAGAGGTGTGAGAAGGCAGCAGGCTTTCTCTGTCACACAATTGACTGAAAGGAACACAGAATACAAAGGGGTGTTGGCACCGTGTGTATTGTTTGTTGACTGTTAAAAAAAAAAGTCTTTGATTTGGTAAAGCAAAATTCTTCCCTAACATCTCTTCTCCAACAAGGTGTTGATGATGCATATTTTAAAGTCATGCAAGAATTTATAAATGATGCAACAACAAAAGTCCCTTTGTTCAACAACCCTTTGATTGTGAATTTTAAGTGAGGCATAAAATAGAAATATGTACTGCTTATACATGTTTTCCACTGCTGGGGAGGATGCCTTAGCACAGAGAACAAGTGGAAGAAAGATCCCCTGTAGCTTCCTGTTAATTCAAAAAGCATTTATTAAGCACAAAGGAAAGTACTGAAGATCCAAATGTAATGAAATGAAAGGCAGATCCTGCCCTCCAGGAGCTTACATTTTACTGGGGTTGGGGGGTGGGGGCACAATACAACATGTCCACAGATAAGAAACTACAATATAATAAATGGTGAAGCCCTCCAGATGGTTCTTTTTGTGAATGACATGCTGATTGCACGAAAGCCCTAGAATACATGTATCTCAAATCACATCTGTCTAATTGCACTAGGCTAGGGCTAGAACTAATCTAAATCTAGAATTAATCACTGCTGTCTAACTATTCTAGTCTGGGTCTTAATCTTTTTTGAGTCACAGACCTCCTTGTTAGGCTGGTGAGATCTATAGACTCCCTTTAAGAAGAATGTTTTAAAATGCATAAAATAAAATACATGATCATTTCAAAGTAAACCAAATATGTTCAAATACAGATATCAATTAAAAAAACAAGTTCACTGATACTAGGTTATGAAATCTTATCTGGAGGCATCAGGAAATGACTGAAGTTTATTCTCTCTTATCAATTGAAGATTTGGGGAAAATTTGATCGGATGAGAATAGGAAAATATCAGAAGTTGAATGATTATCACTTTAGCTCTTTTGATTCAAAGTGACAATGAAAAACATGTTTTATCTCTACAATTGGTCTTCTATTTCCCCCAGTTTTCATATTCCCCCTCCAAATTCATCTGAATTGACATTTTCAATCTCATATGTCTTTAAAAGGATTATTGAATTTAAAAAAAAGTTTTCTGCATGTGAACTCACTTGACCAAGAGGATTACAACCCTGTCTCTAATGCATTAGGTCATTTTAGAGAATTGCCTGAGATTTAAAGAAAATGGGGAACTTGGTATAAAAGTCACATGGGCAGTATGTGTCCAAAGTAGCATTTGAATCCAGGGATTCCTGACTCTCAAGTTCACTAATTTTATTGATTACACAATACTGTCCTTATGTTCATGAACTTAAAAAAGGGCATGGAGACCTAGAATACTTTTGCCATCATTGTTAAGTTATTCAACAACAGGAGGTTAACTCCCCCACCAAGTCAGCAATAGACCAACTGCACACACAGAACCACAACTCTTTCATCCACTTGCAAAGATGCTTCAGACGGAACTAGTATGTATTAAATGAAATCTATTGATCTTTGATAAAGTGCTTTTAAGTTATAATTAATTGTTTAAGATTCTTTTGTATCCCTCAGAAGATTTAGTTTGAACAAATTAAATTCCTTTAAAATTGCCTTCAGTTTTAGGTAAATATAGTAAGCAACCCTATAGATAAGGCAGTAAGAATAGTGATAAAAACAAATATTTAAATGAGTAGTGTATGGAAGTCTTCCCCCACAGGCGGGGGGGGGGAGCAGGGAGGAGAAGTGGCATGTTTTGGAGACGCGAGAACCAAACCATGAAACTCACAGTTGAAACATTTGGGATGACTATGAAAAAGGTCTATGCTCGCTTGTTAAAGAATGCACTAGGGCTGACTGAAGCATATGAATGGTTCTTTCACAGGTCACAGAATCTATTCAGTTCATGGACATTGTTATTATCCCACAGAAATAGATGGTCCTAATTAATATTCTGAACATACCTGGGAGAACATTCTTAAGGAAATCATCCTCTGGTGGTTTTAGAATTTAAAACACACACACACACACACACAACACAGTAAAGCATTAAAAATTGAATCTAGAAAATAAATTCAGCAACACTCAGAATTTAATGCCAGCTGCAAACTGCAAGTTTATATACATTTCTTATGTGCAATGTTAACAGCTGGGAGAATGAAATCGAACTGGTCATAGCTTTGACAAGTATATCCCCTGCCAGGTGCCCAAGTAGCTTGCTAAGCTTCTAAGTTACCCACAACTTTTTTTTTACACTGTTTTCTTTCGGGTTCAAGTAAGAACATCTACCATGAAAAATAAGGTAGGTTCCTGAAAGTCCACATTTAGTACATTCTTAAATTAAAATCTTTAAGTCCCAAAGAGAAAGTTCAGTGTTTTTCTTGGGGGAAAAAAAGACATTTCATCTAAGGGATGAAAAAAAAAGTCACCTAAAAAGTACATCTTCAAGATATTGTCATTGTTTTCCAAAGGATCCATTATGATTGGAAAATACCATTGAGCTTTTGACATAAGCTTCAATAGAAATTCCTCACACACAGACACTGTGATGTGATCGTTTATCCACTTGTCTTTCACGACTTGAGAATTTGGGACATCATTTCTGCACAATCACCAGCCATTGTTTTCTTTGTAAATTCTGCCACTCCAACTGTGCATTAAAATGATAAACAACAACACTAATTTAGAAATACAATGTCTCATTTCTGTAGGGGGATTTTTATTTTGTGAGTGACTTCCTGTCTGTCTGTCTGTCTATCTATCTGTCTATCTATCTGTCTATCTATCTATCTATCTATCTATCTATCTATCTATCTATCTATCTATGAGAGAACATAGTCCACTCTATCCTGTATAACATTCTTTTTAATGGCAATAAGTCTCAAGAAGAGACAGAGTTGTTAAAGGTGGTCAATGGTTAAAGTACATATCTCATTTAAATACCTACATTTAGCAGAGTAATTTACTCCAAAATGAGAGTCAAGTGTTCAGTACCCAAACCTAATTCAGCACATGTAAAACACAATCCCCATTGCAATGAATGGGGCCATTCATTTCCGAGCACAGAAAGAGTCTCCTTCTCTTTGTCTTGCCTCTTTAGAGTCCCTTGACAGCATTTTTCCCTCTTTATGGTCTTTTACAATATAGATGCTCCCATGCTTAAATATGACAAAAGCCACAAGTAAAAAAAATACCTAAATATATGGCAGATGCATAAGTGTACCTTGGGATGAATAGATTATGGACAATTAACTGTCATCATCCCCTCATTCGATTTTCACCCGCTCCTAGAGTGTACACCTGTGGCTTGTTAGTGATGGAGCCAAAAGTGATCATACAAATCCCTGGTTCAAAGGTAACCTAGTAAAACCTATTTTCTCATTTCTTGAGAGTTTTTCTTCCTTTTATAAGAACAACAAGTCATAGAGAAACAAAGAAGCAGATACACACCGAGCAAGCAAATATCAAGAAAGAGCCCCACGCGGCCCCTTTGTTGTCAGCACATTTGGTGACCAATTGAGAATCTGAAATGTTCTCTGCATATTATAAGAGAAGTTGATGCTCTTCTGCAAACAAGAGCAGAAGGAGAGACAGGTTCAAAAGCTCTTTGTCTACACCTCATTACCTTTTGGTTCATGGGGCATAAATTGAGTAGCAAGTCTCAGTTCTTTGTGAATCATAAAAAGTGTTTACATGTAGTATTTATTTTTGGTACTTTGATGAATCCATGATTTCTCAGGTGTGGGCATCCCCTCTGATGTACAGATTGGATCTTTTTTTTTACCCTGTCCAATCCTCATCCACATTTTTTCTACAAATGTCATAAAGATGCCTTCCTCTGGTTTTATTATTAGCTCAGTTTTCCTCTTTGTTCTACTCAGCCTGTCCATCAGGTGTCTATCATTCTTTTTACATCATCATTTTTTTTCTTTTTCTTTTCGTGTCCTTAAAAGTTTATGGTAACAATGTCCTTTGAATCCTTATGATAACTCTGGAACATAGATAGTGCAAATAATGGCTCTCATTTTATAGATAAGGGTACGAAGCCCTGGGAAGTTAAATGACTCTCTCAGTGTCATATTTTTAAGAAATGACGGAAGCAAGAGTCACACCTGGACTTTGTCTAATATTATAAGTCTAATCTTTCAGTGATGCCACAATTGGTTTTTGAAACAAATTTTTGTTGTTGCCCTTCAGTTATTTCAATAATGTCTGATTCTTCATTAACCCATTCAGGGTTTTCTTGACAAATATACTGGCATACTTTGTCATTTCCTTCTTCAGCTCATTTTACAGATAAAGAAATTGAGTCAAACAGGATTAAGAGACTTGACCATGGTCACATAGCTAGCAAGCATCTGAGGCTGGATTTGAACTTAGATCTTCCTGACTCTCAGTCTGGTGCTCTATCTTCTAAGCCACTTAGCCACACCATTGTAATAAATAGGAAAATACTATAAACAATTCACTTTGATTCAACAAGCAGTCATTCAAGGTTCATACTGGAGAGAGTGTTGAATGTGAAGTGACAAAGAACTGAGTTCAAATCTCATGTCAAACACTTACTAGTAGTGTGGATCTTGCCAAGTCACTTAGCATCTCTCAATCTTGGTTTATTCCACTGTAAAATGGGGATAATAAATGCCTACCTCAGAGTTGATGCAAGTATCAAATGGGATAAGATAATGCAAAACTCTTTGTAAACAAAAGAAGCATAAAGCAAAACCTGTGCCCTCATGGAGTTTATAATCTAGTTGGGAAAAAAAATATGAAACGAATGGACAGAAATTAAGTACTAAACCCTAGTATAATGAGGAGATCTTAAATCTTTGTGTTAATTAATTACTTTAAAATAAACAGAAATTTTCTCTAAATTAGAGCATAAGGACCTAAATTCAAACCTTGGCTATGATATTTACTGTCTGTGGGACTTTGACAAATTCTCCAACTTGTAGGATGTGTTTTCTCAGTGCTAAAATCAGGGGTTTGAATGAGATGACTTCACTGAGCTATAAAACCAGGAGCCTAAGATTAGATAGTAACTACAAGGAATAATAGGGTCAATGAGATGGTTTCTTTGCCTTTTCAAGATAGTGTCATTACAGGAGTAAAGTAAGAAGCTAATATAAAGAAAGATACTGAAATTGCAAGAAAGAGAGGATGTCAAAATGGCAATAGGAACTTAAAGGCAAGACGTAAAAGCCATAGTGTGTGAATAGGTGCTGGCTCTGTACAAGAGAGGAATGACCCTTTTAGATATCAAAGAAAACAATTAGGCAACAAATGTAGGGAGGCTGATATATTGTAGTAAACAAAAGCATGAGGTCTCAGTCTTCTCCCAAAAAGAGGTTAAATTGTCTAATAAGGATAGGGGATGAAAAAGAACAAAGAGTTTATAGAATAATAAAGATTATAATGGTGATGATGATGATGATAAGGATAAAGGTCTGCAATAACTGTTACGGAAAGTGTGATTGAAGGAAAGATTAGTTTTAAAAAATTAAATGAATGACTTGTGGTAATGGTCAAAGTAAAATTGAATTGTAACTACCAGGAATAGGGTGAATAGAACACTACCCCTGGAGCCAGGCAGACTTGAGTTTGAGTATGGCTTCAGACATTTACTAATTGCATGACCCTGGACAAGTCATTTAATCTTCATTTGCCTCAGTTTTCTTATCCAGAGAACGTTGGTAATGATAGCAGCTCTCTCACAGGGTTAGTGCGAGGATAAATTTACTTAATATTTGTAAAGCATTTTAAAATCCTTAAAGCAGATGTTAATCATTATCAACATATTGATATCAATTATAAGTAATAATAACATTATTTAACATATTAATTAAGATAATCACATTGTGTTTAATATAATTAAGTATTGTTATAACAATAATAATAATAGTAATAATAATAGTAATAATAATACTACTACTCTATATTGGACCAATTCAACAGTTCTTTTTGTCCTCCAATATAATTCTGTTCTGGAAGGAAGCGGGCATGATTTGAATGGATATAGGGTTGGGCATTATTACCATAGTGGATTCAGCAAAAGTCCATGGGGCAAGGTACTCCAGAATTCTAAGTGAAAAACATGGAAGTAATTGACCGAGAATTCTAGAGTGGGAACATAAAATCAATGCCGACTGTAGGTGAGGGATAGTTGATAAATTGGGTCATGTGCGTGGCGAAAGTGTTTGAATAATTCATGGTCCCTATGAAGGCATACAGTAGATGTCATCAATGTGGATGGGAGAGTTGGCAGGCAACAACAATAACAGTAATTCATATGTACATAATTATTTTAATCTCTTACTGAGCATTTTAAAAAGTTTGTGCCAGACATTGTTCTAAGTTCTGAAAATCTCAAGAACAAAATGAAACTCTTCCTGCTATCAAATAGCTTAAGTTCATTTGAGGGAAATAACAAATAAATGTAAGGGTAAATAGGGGCTCAAGGTTATTGGCATAGGACTCTCCTCATCAGTGGAGATTGATTACTCAATCATCCATGCCTTTGAGAGGTGTGGGATTCATCAGAGTGGTAGAAGAGATCATGGTTTTCTGGTTTCTAATTTCTACCTTCAAGAGAGGACATCTAATTCCAGATTCTCTTCAAGGAGAGGTCTCTGAAAGGAAAAGCTTCTCTTGGGAAGGAGCCAACATGTAGAGGCACCAGCATATCACTCATGTACCTGTCAATAATTAATTACACTAGAAATGTTGAACTCTTTTTGTCTCTCTGTCTCTCTCTGTTTCTTTCTCTCTCCCTCCTTCCCCCCACATATTCTCTATTCTTCTTCTTCTGTTTCTTCTTCTTCTTCTGTTTCTTCTTCTTCTTCTTCTTCTTCTTCTTCTTCTTCTTCTTCTTCTTCTTTCTCTCTCTCTATCTCTCTCTCTCTGTCTCTGTCTGTCTGTCTGTCTCTTTCATCTCACTCCCAGTGGGAGAATTCATTCACTTTGTGTATTTTCTGGTATATACCATCTGTATAACTTTTTCTTATGTCTGTGCTATGAGATTGGACAAATGGACTTGTTAACTATTCATTATGTGTGGTGTTTGTGTAGCTTGCTGGAAAAGGAAGCAAATCTTTGGATTTATAGCTTAGGGTTGTCTTCCTTTATGAAACTGATGATGACCAGTTGTATAGCTTCAACAGATGGAAGATGGAATGTTGTGTGTGAAGTATAGCAAGGACAGTCTGGTTGGGCTATAGACTCTAGTAAGAATAACAATGTACAATATGTTGAAAAGTCAGGTTGGGGCCAGGTTGTGATGAACTTTAAAAGCAAAAGAAGAGTTATATTTGATCCTAAAGGCAATAGGGAACTGCTATAGTTTCATGAGTAGAGGAGTGTCATTCTCAAACCTGCATTCTAGAAAAATTACTTTAGTAGCTCTGTGGAGGACAAATTGGAGTGGGGAGAGCCTTGAGGCAAGGAGATCAATCAGGAGGCTATGGTAATGAAGTGCTAAAAACCTGAACTATGATGCTTATCATAGGAATTGAGAGAAAGGTGCAGACATGTGAGATCTGAAGGTAGAATAACAAGGTTTGGCAACTGATTGCAATGTGGGGTGAAGGAGACTGAGGATCTAAGGATAATGCTGAGGTTATGAACCAGGATGAATGGAAGGTTAAAGGAATATTTCCTAAACTAGTCATTTTTTGAAAAATGGTATTTTTTTGGGGGGGGGAATGAATTCTATGTTAGTCATGTTGAGTTTGGGATGCTTATAGGGCACAGAGCTGGAACGGTCACATAAGCAGATGGTGTTGAATGTAAGCTACTTGAAAATAAGGACTGTTTTGTTTTCATCTTTGTATTCTCAGTGCCTATTATATTGCCTGGCATATGTTAGGTGTTTAATAATTACAGGTCAAATGAATAAAGAGAAGAAGGAAGGAAGACATTTGCAGTCAAGATTATACAGGAAGTTATGGTATCTTAAGGATCATCAACTAGGTGTTGAAATCTTGGAGAAGACTGTGAGTCAGATGTTGGCATCATCTGCTAAGGTAGAAATCAGTTCTAGAGAGTACATTTGGCATCATCTCTACATTTATCACATGTTATTGTATATCCTAATTATTTGCAAATTTTCATATTTCCTTAAGAGAATTAATCGCCAGAAAAGGAGGAATCAGGTATTGCTGAACTTAATACCTCTTCCCATCACTATCACAGAGCTTAGCCTAGTTCCCATCATGAAACAGATAATAAAAAATAATTCTTTGTGGACTTTACTTGAACTGAATTGGCAAATGATAGAAGTGGTTATTTAAATAGGGTCATTTTCCCATAATGGAAAGGAAAGAAGTAGGAAATTAAGAAGGACACAGGGAAAGGTCATAAGGTTATACAGGTGCACAGATGGAGAGTTGCAAAGGAACTTCAATGCGATCTAGTTGAACTTCTCATTGTAAAGATAAGGAAATCACGGTCCAGGTTTAAATGACCTGCCACATGTCACACAGGTAGTAAGAGGCAGAGAAAGGATTTAAATTGAGGTCCTCTGGCTTCAAATTCAGCAGCTTCAGAGTTGGATGGTGATGAAAGTTCAGGTGGAGATAGCAGGTATAGAGGCAGCTGGGTGGCACAGAGGAAAGAGCACTAGGCTTGGAATCAGGGAGACTCATCTTCATGAGTTCAAATCTGGCCTCAGACATTTACTACCTGGACAAGTGACTTAACCTTGTATGCCTCAGTTTTATCATCTGTAAAATGAGTTGGAGAAGGAAATAGCAAAACCACTCCAGTATCTTTGCCAAGAAACCTTCAAATGGGGGTCACAAAGAGTCAGATGCAGAATAACAAAAAGCAGGTACTGAGAAAAAGCCAGAGCATGAAATCAATTTTACTTTAGGCCATTTAAATACTAATATTCTAAAGAGAACTGCATGGCGGTCTGAAAGGCCCTGAAATGTTCCTTCCTTGATTTCAATCTGACAGTTCTTCAGGAACATTTGTAGGGAATCAGTGTTAACATTTTTGAGTCTTATAAAAATAAAAACAATTCTACTTCTTTCCTCCTTAAAATTATGTATCTAAATGGGTTAAAACACAGCTGTAAGTGACCAGCTTTTAATGAGCTTGTTTTTTGACTATTTGAAAGCCAAATGAAACTTCAGAATATGAAAACATTGAAACATCTTTCACATTTGCAAGTATGAGTGTTTTATTTGTACTCTGTTTAGCATGCTAGTTTCACAGACATTTTAATAAAACTAATCGTTCTTTGATAATAATGTTCTCATTATCATTGTCCCAATATTTCAGTGATCCATAGCTACATTATATTCTTGTGCCTTCTTTCTGACAAAGAATACTTCATGCAGAAAATAAAGGGGTTAAAATGAATAATCTCTCAAGTCCCTTCTAGTTAGAGGATTCCAGGATTCCTAAGGAAATAGTCACTATCCTGTAATCTTCTAGTGAGAATTGTAACATTTGAAAAGCTATTAAATTACAGATATTCAGAAGTTAAATTTCTTCAAGGAATAGTATCCCAATCATCTAGAATTATTTATGAAAAAATAGTCAAGTAGGAGAAAATGAAATAAATCATATTTAAAGCAATAAAGGATGCACAACAAAGGGAAAAGAGGCAAGGGAATCAAAGCCAGAGGTTGTGGAGAGAGCACAAGGCTGGCCCTCAGGAGATCTGGCTTCTTGTCCTGGCTCTGCCACTTACTAGCTGTGTGACTTTTGGCAATTCACTTAACCTCTCTGGGCTTCCGTTCATAATCTTTAAAATGAAAGGATTATGTTGAAGGTCCCTTCCAGCCAGGACCATATGGAAGAGTTTTCTGGCAACTCTGCTCCAGAAGGAGCTATGGGACACATGGAAGTGAGTGGCAGAGGGGTCCAGCTCCCAGCTGGTCCCTTCCAAATGATGGAGTGCCCCCTCCTTCAGTGTTTCCACTGTGGTCATGGCCCGGCTGTCAGTTTGGAAGTGCTAGAATGATGTTGTTTTTATCTTTCCATTTACAAAATGCTATTTGGGACTATGGAGATAACTGAAAAGGACAAATTAGTGGCTGAACATAATGCTGGGAGAATTCAGATAGAAAGATAAAAAGTCACAAAAGTAAATATGTGGATTTCCATAGCTTTATTTTGTTTTGTTGTTCCATGTTTCTGCTTAAGTAGAAAGATCACTCTGAAGGTAATTTAGCCTAGAAAAGTTAACTGGTTCAGGTTACAGAAGTTCAAAATCATCTCATCTGCGGTAAGGAGATGAGAGGGACAGAAAACCTTGGAAGGGTATGCAACCTCCTTATAAGAGGTTCAACAATGAGTTTCTAATTAATGCATTTGATAGATCTAACATATCCTGGGACTAACATTCTGCTTCAAAACCTGGTCCCAGTGGATCTCAGAAAAAAAGAGAGTTGTGTAGAAATGAGTATATGTGCATGTATATATTTTCATTGATACATTTATACATACAAGCACACATATATGTACATATGTTTAACAAGAATAAATGGATATAAATTTTTGTGCATATATATGTATGTGTGTGAATACATAGATATTGATTCCAAAACACATATTGCTTTGTGTGTGTGTATATATATATACATATATGTGTGTGTGTATGAATATATACATATATACACAGATGCATATACATACACACACATAGTCATTATGCATTATTATACCATCTGCATTATTTAATGTATATCTGTGTATGCATATGTATATGTATATATGAATATGAATTATATGTTAAGGGAGTTATATGAGCTTTGCATATATTAATCTATATAAAGCTAGTTTAAATATATGATGTACTCATATATGCTAAAATATATGTGACATATACATAAATTAAACTTTATATATATATTCTTCATATATGTATATTATGAGTGTTATTTTTAAGCTTCCTTTGAGGCTCCAGAAAGACTGGATTCCCATTTGATTTGCCAGCGGGGGCAATTTTTGTGTAACTCAAACCAACTCGCCTGTCTTGCACTCAGATTGACAGCTGGAGAACATTCAACAACCACAGACCTAAGGCAGCAAAACAGAACTACTATTGGACACAAACCAAGGAATCTGGCTAAGTACAATTTTCATTTTGTTTTACCAGCTGGCCAGGCATTTTATTTATGTGCCTTTTCCAGTGACTGAGTATTTTTTTCTGGCATTTTCTAACTCTGGGCATATTTAAAATAGCTCAGTGTACCTTTGGCAAGGGAAAGGTGTTCAAGAGAGCAGCATCCTTTGGGCTGAATTACTAAGGAGAATTGGCAATATCAGCAACCCTCATAAACTCTCCCTGATACCATCAGATTCCAGTGCTTCTACTTAAGAACAATTTAAATCTAATTATAATAGACTATATTACTACAGCTTCATTAGCATCCTTTACTATCTCAAACCCTATCAATAAGGCAGTGGGAATGCAGTTTGTTCCGACAAATATGGTACTCAGGTGGGGGATGAGACTATTGCTTTGGTACAGGGTGGTTTTTTGCAAGGACTTTTCATCATTTTGCCTCTATTTCCAGATTTGCAAACTGAGGGCTATTGATATTCACAGAGTTTAATTCTAAACCAATTCAATTAAATCTAATAAGCATTGGGAAGTGGGGGAGGAACAACCCATTCACAAATATACATATACACAATATATGCCAAGAAAATATGAAGTAATTTTAATCAGTCAGTCAACACTACTTATCAAATCTCTACTATGTGCTAGACATTATGCTCAAAACTGGCATTAAAACACATTACAAAAACACAGTCATTGCTTTCAAGGAACTCACAGTCTGATGGTGTCAGAAAAGGGAGAATACTAATAGGAGGAAAGAAGAGGAAGAGCCTCACAAAGGAGGTGGTACCAGAATTTTATTTGAAGTAAGCAAAAGAAGTCATCCAAAGGCCACCTGGATTTTTGTCTCTGATGTTTGTGTCAGTTAATGTAGCCGCTCCTTCCCATTACAAATATGCAAGGGGAAAGATGAGACCCCAAATATCTCTATGCTGAAGAGTCCTGCGATGACAAGGGGTGAGATTTCCTATCTAAAGACTCAGAAATAGTTCTAGCAGCAGTGAGTGAACTGAAATAATGATATAGAGAGTCTAAACCACCATTCTGATACATAAACTTGAGAATCATATGCAACTTTTAGATTGGTCCAAGTCGAGGTCATCATCTATCCAATGGTCTTACAGGGAAAAAAAGCAAACATAAGATAATTTTAAGGCAATAGAATCTAGACTATAGTCAATGTCAACAATGTGACTCTCCCATAGCTAAATGGCCTACAGCAAAATCTATTTTGCATAAATTGATATGAACTATGAGCATTTGTCAAAGGAAACTTTCTTCACAGAAGATAACAGTCTCATTGACTCTACACTAGTCAGATAACATTGTGTTCAGTTCTGGGCACCATGATGGAAAAGGGAGGTTGACAAAATAAATTCGGAAAATGATAACCAGGATGGTGACTGCTATGAAACCATGTTAGGAAGACCAGCAAAAGAAGGTAAGGATGATCAGGATACAGGGGTCCTAGGTTACTGAAAGATTAGGTGACTTGTCTAGGGTCACATAGTCATTGTATGTCAGGAAGTAAATCCAAATTGAGGGCAACTCTCGCAGTATGCCATGTCGCCTCTGGAAACATACAAGGTAAAACTAAACTTTCACCAACGTAGTAGGACTTCAGGTATTCAAAGAAACTCCCTGTATCCTGAACGTGGCATACTGTATCAAGAGTTGTCCTCAATTTGGTTTCATTTCCCACTTCTGCCATATAAAAGCTGTGTGACCCTAGACAAGTCACCTAATCTTTCTGTAACCTAGGCAGCTCTCTAAGACTCTAAGTTGCAGATAATGTGCCAACTTGCATTGGCAGTGAGAGTTTCCTCACTTGGTGGTTTCCTATACTAATGAAATCACAGATGTAGTTGTCATCTACCTTTAACTCTAGATGGCAGAAGGACAACAAAGGATTAAAACAGGGGTGTTTGGAACCAGCTCAAACTCGTGCCAGAGGTGATTGTTAAAATTTTAGCGTGAGCATTTAGATCTTAGAAATCAGCAATCACTACAAATCAGAGCTTGATATATTGCTTTGTTGATTATCTAGACTTAATAAAGTCATGGAGAAAATGCTAATACTGCAAATTAAATTTGAAAAATGTATCTTCAATAGCTGTTTGTTAAACACTTACAAGCCTGCTCCTGTATAGAAAAGTATATTTGGGTTCAAAATAAGGAAAAACTTTCTAACAGAGTTCACATAGACATGTCATTGGCATCTTACCAAAATATGAAGTTCATTATCATTGGAGGTGTTCAAGTAAAGACTGACCATCATTCATAGATGTAGACAGTAGAAAGTAGATAGTTGCTTTGAAAAGACAGTTGGACAAGATAATCTTCCTTCCCAATAGTTTCTTCTAAATTGAAAAGTCCATCAGTAAGTTGAAGGCTACTAATAATAAAATATTGTGAATAAATCACAAAAATCCACTTATGCATCCCCAATAGCACCAAAAGCAGTTATCTATATTTTCATTGTCTGCATCTTTTGCGAACAGCCAGTTACAAAATAGAGCTTTTAGTTATTAAAGAAAACTTATCCCTCAGGAGAAGGGTCCTAGAATTTGTGTCCTCCCCCAGAAGGATAAATCTTAGACATAGCTCTTATGGTTGGTATAATAGACCTAGAGAGTTCCCAATAATTGTGAATAATTAAAATCATGAATAGATATTAGTGTCCAAAGGGGCTTTCTACGTTTAGAAGTGTTGAGCAGCAATAAACTTAATATATGTAGCAGCATTATAGCTTTTCCCTCCCCCTGAACTGTTTCAACAAATGATTCCATTCATAGATTACAGCAATGGGCTTTCATCACTCTTTGCTGACTAGGAATCGGAAGCCCAAAACCCAGAGAGAAAGATTTATATTAGAATTTAGGTGTGAGTATAGGCTGGTTGAATTTTTCATGACTCTCAAGAATGCCACCAGTTTATCAAGGGATTTCTTTATTCTTTCTGACACATGCCTCTTATTCTTTCCCTCCCCTTTTCCTCTTTCTTTTCTTTTCTCTCCATCACTTCTCTTGTCTCTTTGAGTTTCCCGGACACATCCTTATAGTCCCCATGACCTTAGCCACCCCTAAGACTTTTCAGTGTGTTTGCTTTTGTCATTGACTCTGTTTTAGGATTCTCTGGTTTGGGCAGGGGATTTAGGAAAGGGGCTTAACCTATTTCATTAAAATCTGTCCATTTTGCTTACTTCAACAGGGTCATAAGGGTTACTGTTTATTTTTCTATTTATGTTTGTAAAAGATCTGAAGCTCATCGGAGAAAGGAATAAAGACACCATACAGATGTACTCAAGTGACAGATACAGCAAGGCTTCTCCAAATCTCAAGCCTTTTCAAGGACCAGCCCCACGCTGGAAAAGTAAGATGGTTTTTTATCTTAGATGCTTTTAGGGAAAGCTTCTATATTGGGTAATAGATGTGCTGGAAATGGCTGCCATTTTCACATAGATAACAGTTTGTGTGATCAGGCAGTCAGAGGACCTGGGTCTAAGGTGACAGGACTTGGGTTTGAGTTGTGAGTTTGCTATTTGCTATCTCTGTAATCTTGGGCAAATTGCCTAATATTTGGAGTCTTAAATTTAAATGAGGAGGATTCAAGCAGATAACCTGTAAGGTCCCTTTCAGCTCCAGAACTATGAGACTAGGACTCTTAAGAGGTAATAATTCTTTGTGATGAAGCTTACAGAAAAGTGAAAATTATTTCTGGGTGGAGCATAGATAGTTCAGTGTTACACTGCGTAGGATACTGGGCCCAGAATCAAGAAGATCTGAGTTCAAATTCAGCTTCAGACACTCACTAGCTGTGTAACTCTACAAAAGTCACTTAACAGATGTCTGCCTCAGTTTCACCAACTGTAAAATGGGATTGATAATTGCCCTGCCCTCCCAAGGTTATTTTGAGGATCAATTGAGCTAATATTTTTAAAGCACCTCACAGTGGTAGACTTAATAAATGTATATTTCCTTCCCTAGTGTGCCATTACATGCATTATGGCAGAGGACCTATTCATCATCATGAAAGAACTGGTCTTCATGCTAGTAAGTGCTTTTATTAACATTTTACCATATCATAATCACAGAATTAAAACGTTAGAATCTTTGAATTGAAAGAGACCTCAACAGCCATCTAATTCAACCTATACCTGAATACAAATCTCTTTTCTATCAGTCCCTCAGTCTCCACTGAGGGGAGATGCACCACCTCCTGAGACAGCTTTCCCTTTGGATAGCTTTAATTATTGTGGTTTTCCTTTAAATCAGACCTAAATATATCTATTAGTAGCTTCCATCCATTGCTTCCAGTTCTATCCTCTAGAGTTAAGCAACACAAATTACATCCTTCTGCCACATGACAGGCAGTCCTTCAATAGTTAAGGAAATTTAAAAGTTCCTCCTTAGTTCTTTAATGGAGGTAAAACTTCTCCAGGTCCTTTAGCCAGTCCTCATACAACCCTTTGCCATCCTGGTGATCCTATTCTGGATGACAGCCAATTCTCCTTTCTAAAGTTTAGCTTCAAGAAGTGTGTGCTTTACACGCTACATGTGGTACCAAAAGGGCCAAGTATGATGTCACTTGTCTTCTCATAGTCCTGTATACACTAGGCATCACTTAATGTTGTCTAATTCCATTGGTACTAAATAATGATGCTGACTCATGTTGAGATTGGAATTGACTAAAACCCTTAGCATTTTCTTCAAACTAATTTATCTGGCCATGCCACCTCCACCCTGAACTTGTGAAATTGATTTTTTGAACCCAAGTATAAGTTTCATCATACTAGATTCAGTTCAATGTTCTGACTTGTTAAGATTAGTTTGGCTCCTCTATCATTCTATTAACCAGCATATTATCTTTCTTTCTAATATCTATGCTTTTATAGTACGGTAGGAGTTTCAATTTTTTGTTTGCTTTTAAAATTTGTATTAAAATTTTTTGCATTACTGTCAAAATGTTTTTTACATTATCTTCATTTCTGAATGTGCCCCTCTTCCCTCCCCTAAGTATAAGCCTCTCTTCCTCCCTGATTGTGGCAAAAAATAAAAAGAAAGAGGAAAACAGGCAGTTTTTAGCAAATTTTGTTTGTGTTGACTTGGTTACCATTCCCTTCCTATTGTATTCTTCTTTGTTTGTTCATTTTTTCCTTTCATATTTCTAGCTGTCCTTATTTGCAGCTCTTACTTCTTAAATATTGACATGCACATATAAATGATGGTAAATAATCCTGATTTTTTCCTTGCCTTCCCAGAGTTTAATTGGAATCCCAGTGTAATTTAGCATGAGCAAATGTATTTGTAATCAATAAATCCAGACAAATATTTATCGAGCAATCAATGAACTGTGCCAACTATAGCATGGGATAAAAGAATCAGCTATAATCCCTACCCTCAAGGAAATTACAATTTAGATATGAAGATAACAGATCTATAAGAAAATGATAACAGAGGCAGCTAGGTAGCAGCACAGTGAGTAGAGCAGGGACCCAGAAGTCAGGAGGACCTGAGTTCAAATTTGACTTCAGACACTTAATACTTCCTAGCTGTGTGATCTTGGGCAAGTCACTCAACCCCAATTGCCCAGCCTTCCTCCTTCCAAAAAGTCCCCCCCCAAAAAGAAAAAAATGATAACAGAATAAGGCATAAAATGATGATGTCCAAAAGGAAAAGAGCACCAAACCTAAATGAGAGAAGTCTGAGTTCAAATCTAAACTCCACCACTTGATATTATCTCTGTGTCCCTGGCTAAATTGTTTGGTTTCTCTTTTATTGTTTCCTCATGTGTTAAAAGAAAAAGAATTGGTGATAGACCATTTCCAAGGTCCCTTCAACTGTATCATTTTAGATAGGCACTTACTTTGTCTGTATTGACACAGATCTTAGTATAAATATCCTTTCAGATCTTGCAGAAAAAGTTCAAAATTTCAGTTTAATTTAAGCCCAAATGACAGCAGAATTGTTAGTTCTCCCTTTCAAGAAGACAGACAACAGATTCATCTCTAAGAAAGGGAGGAGGGAAAAAGGGGTGGGGGAGTAACTCCTGCGTGTAATGAAAGCTTCATTAGGAAAAATGAACTAATCAGTGCCCTCCAAGGGACAATTCATCTGTTCAGGAGGGCATAGCCTCTGCTGCTACACATACTTAATATAATTTATATTATTATTAAAATTACTACATAAATTTTATATATTTTTTGGAACACAGCTAATGGACCATATTTTACTGCTTAGCATCATTTCTATCAAGAATTACTGGCTATTGTGATCCTATATTTGAATATGGATGAGACAGTACATTCACGCAAATATTATGTGCATTCTGGTAGGGTGGATATGAAATGCACTCATTAAATGGAACCTTGTGTAAAGTCCCAAGTTCCATGAATGAGGCACTCAGGACACCATAGCATTGCTTCAAGATGGTTTAAGGCAAGGTTGTGTCTAAAGTCAACCCTCTATGTTTATTATATTTTCTTTTATATAACAAAGAATGTCCATTGACCTTTCCAAAAGAAATACTCAAAGAAAATTTTGTATGTAGTGTTTGGTTCATAAAACAGGTGAAAAGCAAGGCTGAAATCAGACACGAAATTTTAAAAAAGGCTTCTACTATAGTTTTTGATAACTGTTACAAGAAGAGACTAAGAATCACTCCCTTAGCTAGCATGAAAGATGTCTCAGTCTACTACTATTGATGAAAAATAAGTGATTGAAATACTACCTCAAGTAGCTTTCAAATGTTTTGAATTCTTTGATTTGAAAGAGAATTTTTTTTCTTTTTGGAAGGGAGAAGGCAGGGCAATTGGGGTTAAGTGACTCACCCAATGTCACAGGACTAGTAAGTGTTAAGTGTCTGAAGAAGGATTTGAAGTCAGGTCCTCCTTTCTCCAGAGTCAGTGCTCTATTCACTGAGCCACCTAGCCACCCCTGAAAGAGAGATTTATAAAATAGATATATACATACATTTAATGTAATTCCATAAAATTAAACTTTAAAAGATCATGCTATGAATAAATTTCTTCAAATGCTAAATCAAGGACCTATGAACCAATCTGTAATCCTGTTCTATGCATGTTCAATAACTCCAATCATGTCAATGCAATTTACCTTAGAATAAGGAAGTCAAGGGTCATAAAACATGAGAGTGAGGAAGTACCCTGCAAACATTCAAGATCAATGTCTTAATTTTGTGGATGTGCAAATTGAGGGAAACAGAAGCAAAGTGATTTACCAAAAGATCACTGAGACAAACACAAAGTCAAGATTAGAATATGTTACTTGGGAGAAATAAATAAAAATGGAGCTGAAAAATTAATAAGGATATGATAGGATTAATTATATAATACTATATAACTATATAATTATATATAATTATAGAGTATTATATAATTATATAATACTCTATAATTATATATAATATAATAAGATGTATAATTATATGACATTATATATATATATCTTATAAAATAATTATATAAGATAAAATGAGGCAATTGATAGGGTTAATTTCTTTGGAGGCAATGTGGTTCAGTGAAAAATGCCCTGGTCAAAGGTCTATTTACTACCTCTATGATTTTTTAACAAGGGCCGGTAGTGCAGTGGGTAGAGCACTGGCCCTAGAATGAGGAAGACCTGAGTTCAAATTTGTCCTCAGTCACTTACTATGTGACCTTAAGCAAGTGACAATTCTTTTTGGTTGAGTTTTCTGATATGTAAAATAAGCTGGCAAAGGAAATGGCAAACCAGTCCATAATCTTTGCTTAAAAAAAAACAAAACCAAATGGGCTCACAAAGAGTCGGATACAATTGAACAATAAAAAAGACTTTGACCAAGTCATGGCCTTTTTGGCTGTCAGTTTCCATATTTGTAAAATGAGGGAATTAGATCAGATAACATTTTGGGTTCCTTAGAACCTTCAATTTCTACTATGTGGTATTTGTCAATGAAAATCATTGTAGTGGCAGATGTTGACTACTCTTCAGATTCAGTTACTTTTCTTTTTTTCCTTTTTTTCCTTCCCTGATCATCCAGTGTTACTTGAAAGGTAGTTCTTCAACAATGAGAGCAAAGTGAAAAACTGAGGACAAAAGTCAGATGATTGGGAGAAAACATGAAAAACAAAATCTGTTTGCCTGGAAATAGACTAACAGGTGAGATATGACAGAGAAGGATGTCCAAACCAATTTATAGCAAGTGAGACCTTGGGAAATGAAAAAGAGATATTAAGACGGTAAAAGACAGGTTACTAAAAAAGAAAGAAATGACCATATGAGAAATGTTACCAAACAGATAAAAACTAAATTTGTAGATTAGAGAAAAAGGAAGGGTAAATCTACCAAACTGCTGAATAAAGTTAGCAAAAGGTGGCAGTAAGTAATGTCAAGTGATCATCTCTCAAGGAAAAGGTAGGGAGAACCAATGACTACATTTTCTCCAGAATGATCAAGTTCCATCTTATTGATTTTCCCTCTGATTGAGGCAAAACACTTGAATGCAAAAAGAAAAATGTGACCAATATGTGAAAGGGACTACTTTCCAAAGACTAGAGAAAAATAAAGCCCAGGTTGAGGCAAACCATAAGATAATCATTGCATTATCCAATAAATGGAAATTCCTGGAAATCATTATCTCTGTAATATTCCTGTAACTCTTGTGCCTGGGACAGTGCCCTGACCATAATAGATTTATTGTGGTTTAAATTAGAGTGGAGAAAGGTCCTGTATGTAAAATCACACACAGAGAGATAAGAAAAGGGGAGAGAGAAGAAAGTACTGTACAAGAAATAATAGAAGCAAAAGAAAGAAGGATGCGTGAAAACACTTTCAAAGCTGTAATATTAATCCCATCACTCATAGAGATAATTTAGTATATACCTTGAGAGGGACATCAAGGCATACCATACAGACAGACAGCCATAAATCCAGAGAGAACTAGATTGGAGTCATGCCTGTGCCATATTATGGCTGTGGGACCTAGATGTATCTTTTAATCTTTTGGTGGTATGGGCAATTCTCTAAAAAATAATTGAGAGACCATGTACTGACCTGAATTAGGAGCACTTCCATTACCAAATTATTTCCTATACCACTGAAATCACAGATCTAGTTCCTACCTTGAAACCCTCCCCCTCAAACAGTTATCTATTAAAAAGGTTTGAATGCATAGATAGAAACACACACACACAACATCACATTACTGTTGTTTCAGTCATTTTTCAGTGGTGTCTGATTCTTTGTGACCCCATTTGGGGTTTTATTGGCAAAGAGACTGGAGCAGTTTACCATTTCCTTCTCCGGTTCATTTTGCAGATGAGGAAACTGAGGCAAATAAGGTTAAGTGACTTGCCCAGGGTCACACAGCTATTAAGTGTCTGAGACCAGACTTGAACTCAGGAAGATGAGTCTTACTGACTCCAGGCCCAGTACTCTGTTTACTCTACCACCTAGAGGTGCCAAGTGTATATATTCATAATATCTATGAGCATCATTCAGTCCAAATGTCATCAGTATAAGGAACTCTCAAATTCCCTCCATCTAGAGGTTGGTTGATGGCAACTCATCTGGAACTTAGATAGTTGTTCTGGTCACTGAGAGGTTTAACAACTTGGCTATTCATACACATATGCTTGTGTGTGTTTGTCTGTGTATGTATGTAGGTATATGCATGTATGTATGTGTATGCACAAATTAAGTGAAATAATATTTGTAAAGTACTTTGCATGGTACCTGGAACAGATGCTATATAAATTGTAGCTACTGAATATATATATATATATATATATACATACAGATGTGTATATTTACATCTACATCTTCATCTGCATCTATAATTATATCTGCATGTACATCTACATCATCTATCTCTAAATCTGTAATCTTTCTCAATGAATCATGATTCAGATCCAAAGTCATCATTTCTCTCTTTATTTCCCTTAAAGACAAGCTCCTTGTTCACTTTTGGAACATATTTGAGCTCCTCGTAAACTGTTCATGATTTTGAGTAAGTGGTCCCAATTCAAAAACAGTTTTCCAAAGGTTATTCCCTAATTATCTAGTCCCTTCAGTTGTGAAGGCAGACAGCATCACACCCTGAGAAAGTTCCAAAGATGTTGATTAAAAAAAAAGCATTCCATGCATATATCAAGCTTCTCAAACGTCTGTGTCATTGAGCCTATGGCATTTCTGTCCTGGTGCTGAAGCAGGAAATTTAAGATTGCAGTGTTAAGTATGCCTTTTGGATCCAAGGGGAAAATTCGAATTTTCTTCTATAAATAGATTTTCTTGACTTTCCCCAACACTCCCAACCTCTGTTCTCCTCCCCTGCCTTTCTTTCTCTCTCTCTCATAAGAGAACCTGAGCTAGGAAGTGCTAGGCACTGATAATGCTCCAAGACCTCGGTGCTACATCCAAGTGATAAATTTCTTTCTGGCCCTCTTGGTGCCCAGTCATGTTCATCTGGATAGGAGCTCTAGCCTCAAGCTATTTACACCATGATCAGGCTAGTAATTAGCAAAATGTTTAATATAATATAGAAGCAATTAGGAGGTGATAACATGCAATTAAGATGTGTTTTCAGATTAAAGATTTTATAGTGCTCTCTTTCTTGAAAAGATAAAGTGCCTATCTCAAAATGTCAAACTGCAGTGATTTAATCTGAATTATTTTCAATTAATATGCATGTATTCTTGCGATGTGTTCACCGTTGTTATTGACATTGATAAATTAAGCTCATCCCAGCTGAATTTATCCTTGAGTCGCTCTATATTTCCTGAATGTCAGCTCTTTATTCCTATTTTTTTTCCTCTCCCTACAAGCTGTGCGTGATCTAACTCTAAGTCCCTCGATTCATCCCTGGGATTACAGTGGCGTGTCAGTCTGAGTGGGGCAATAATCTGAAAGAGCATTGTTATAAATAGAGTGTTAGAATATAATTGTTTGTCATGTCATTTCTCCCCTTGCAATCCCCCTGAGTCCTGTTGAAGTAATTTAGACAGCTAAGATGACAAGAGTCTTGAGACTCTACTTATAGAGTTGTCCAACGACTCTTTAGCCTCCTCTGCCTTTTGAGACCATCTTGTCTGCAAAGGATGCAAAGCGAACGGCAAATGAGTTTTGACTACAGAGTAGATTTAATGCCTGAGTTTACACAGACTTCCCTTAGCATGAGGGCCTGAGCATCCGGCCCCCTGACTCATCAGTGTCCTTGTTGAGACAATGGTCATTAAATAGCTTTTACAATTAATTAGGAACTGTCTCAGGGACAACAACTATTAAAGATAACTTAATGGAATTTAAAGAGCAAAGACTAGGCACTTTAATTTGAAGTGACAGTGTAGGGAGCAGTGGATTAAGAATAAGGAGGTTTGGTCTAGGGTATCAGTTCTTTTCTTGACTGGCAAATAGTAGACGAGTCATTATTCATTTCAATACAATTAAATAAGCATTTAATAAGCCCCTACTTTGTACTACACACTGTGTTATGCTATACATATACAGAGACAAAAATCAAAATGATCTCTTTCAAAGCTGTGGAGACAGCAAACATTCAGATAAGAAAATAGAAGCACTACTTTTTTTTTCTTGCTAGAAGGACTATTGAGAAGGTGAGGGGAGTGATGGGGAGAATCAGAAAAGACCAATTATTGGAGTTGCCATTTAGCTGACCATTTATTTAGGATTACATGATAACTTTTTTATATATTTTTAAGGAATAGCAGGTTGCACACAACAAATTTGCAGTTTCATTGCAATCATCTTTTTATTATACTATATTATGGAAATACTTGTTTTATTCCATAAATTTTATCTTTTATAGCAAAGGAAAAAAGTACTATAATAAAGGAAGGAACTTTTAAAAATTGTGACTTTTGGGAATCTATTTCTGAGGACAAACTAACAAGAAGACATAGAGTTTATAGCTTCTCCTCTTTCCTCTGGTCTATCTCTTGTTTTCTTTGTCTTTTATTCCCCATCTGTTCTCTCTCTCCTTTTCCCCCTTCAGTCTGCAAACCTTATCTTATTTCAGGCCTAGCTTCCTGCCAATGAGGATTTATGAGAAACATTTAATTTTTTTAAATACTTATTTTTAAAACTTTGATTTCCAGATACTTTCCCTTCTTCCCACATCCCCATTGGGGAGGCAAACAATTCAATATATGTTTATGTATAGTTACACAAAATATGACTAATATAACTATACACACATGTATAGTTACGCAAAATATTTCCATAATAATTATATTGTGACAGACTAACTATATTTCCTTCCATCTTATCCCACCCCCCCACTTATTCTATTTTTTACTTTGACTCTGACTCTTTTCAAAAGTGTTTGCTTCTAACTATCCTCTCCCTAAGTCTGCCTTCCCTTCTGTTATTGCCCCTCCTGTCCATTTCCCCCCTACTTTACTGTAGGGTAAGATACCCAATTGAGTGTGTATGTTATTCCCTCCTTAAGCCAAATCCAATGAGAGTAAGATTGACCCTTTCCCTTTCACCTTCCTGCTCTTCTCTATTGTAACAATTTTCTCTTGCCTCTTTTATGTGAGGTAATTTACCTTATTCTATTTCTCCCTTTCTCCTCCCAATATATTCCTCTCTCAACTCTTAATATTATTTTTTAGAAATCATCCATTCATATTCATTTTATCCTGTGCCCTCTGTCTATATATGCATGTACACACATATATGTACACTCACATATATATTTACACACACATACACCCTCTTATATATACATATATATGTATATATAAACCCTTCAACTATCCTCATACTGAGAAAAAGTCTCATGAGTTACAATTTTCATTTTTCCATGTAGGAATGTGAGTAGTTCAACTTTGATAAGTTCCTTATGATTTCTTTTTCCTCTTTACCTTCTCATGCTTCTCTTGCTTCAAAGTCAAATTTTCTGTTCAACTCTGGCTGTTTCATCAAGAATGCTTGAAACTCCTCTATTTCATTGAATGACAATTTTCCCCCTGAAGCAGTTTTGCTAGGTAGGTGACTCTTGATTTTAATCCTACCTCCTTTGATCTCCAGAATATCATATTCCAAGCCCTTCAATCCCTTAATATAGAAGCTCCTAGATCTTGTGTTATCCTGATTGTGTTTCCAAAATACTCAAATTGTTTCTTCCTGATAGCTTGTAATATTTTCTCCTTGGCCAGGGAGCTCTGGAATTTGGCTATAATATTCCTAGTAGTATTCTTTTTGCGATCTTGTCCGAGAGGTGATTGGTGAATTCTTTTCATTTCTATTTTATTCTCTGGTTCTAGAATATCAGAGAAATTTCCCTTGGGAATTTCTTGAAGGATGATTTCTAGGCTCTTTTTTTATCATGTCTTTCAGGTAATCCAATAATTTTAAAATCATCTCTCCTGGATCTATTTTCCAACTCAGTGGTTTTTCCAATGAGATATTTCACATTGTCTTTTTTTATTTCCATTTGTTTGGTTCTGTTTTGTAGTATCTTGATTTCTTATAAAGTCATTAGCTTCAATTTGCTCCAATATAATTTTGAAGGAATTATTCTCTTCAGTTAGTTTTTGTAATTCATTTTCCATCTGGGCAAATCGGCTTTTTAAAGCATCCTTCTTATCATTGGCTTTTTGGACCTTTTTTGCCATTTGAGTTAGTCTATTTTTTAAGGTATTTTATTCACTCAGGATATTGACTTGCTTTTCATGATTTTCTTGCATAATTCTCATTTCTCTTCCCAATTTTTCCTCTACTTCTCTTTCTTGATTTTCAAAATCCTTCTTGAGCTCAACCGTGACCTGCCACCAGTTTACAGTTTTTCTTGGAAGCTTTTGATGCAGGAGTTTTGACTTTGTTGTCTTCTTCTGGTTCTATGTTTTGTTGTTCTTTGTCCATAAGGACAAAAGATTTTATGTTCTGATTGCATTTCCTCTGTTTGATCATCTTGCCAGCCAATTACTATACTTTTGAGTCCTTTGCCATGGTAGAACTCCACTTCCAGGGTGAAGAGAACTGTGTCCCAAATTGCTGGGGTTTTTGCAGTTGTCAGAGCTGTTGTCAGAACTATGAGGAGGGCATCCTCTCTACAGCTACCACAAGCTCTGGTACACTGGCGTTCCTCATCCCAGGACTACCATCCAAGACTGTGACCCAGATCCAAGCAGGTCAAAACAAGAGCAATTACCTTCTGAATGGTTGTTTGGTCTCCCTATGATCTGTAGGCCAAGAGCTCTGGAGATAGCCATGTGGCAGCAGCTGCAGCTGCCATGTCTCCACCATCTCTCACCCTGGGAGCAGGGGCCAGAGCACATTCTTCAGTCACCTTGTTCTAATAGAATTCCCTAATGACCTTTTACTTTTTCTTTGGTATTTATGTGTTGAGAAGTCTGAAAACCACCAGAGTTGCTGGTGATTCATGCTCCTAAAGTCTGTTCTAGCCAGTCTGTGATGTTGGTTCAGGCCGCTCAGATCTGGGACTGTACAGCTCACACTGGACTGTGCTTGGCTCCCAATCTTGTGCAATAGACCCTTCCTGTCAGTCTACCAGGCTGCCATCAGTGGGATATTTTTTTTTCTCTCTGTCACTTTGTGAGTTCTATACTTCTAACACTTGTTTAGAGTCATATTTTACAGGTATTGGAGGTGGCTGGAGCAGGAGCTCAGACAAATTCCTGCTTTTACTCTGACATCTTAGCTCTACTCCCCTTTTAGTTGACCATTAAAGGGCATTAGGGGTTCCAAGAGATAGAAGTAAGAAGGAAGCACATTCCAGGCACACAGAACACCCTGTTCAAGTCAAGGAGATGGATGATGAAATATTGTATGTGGGCAGAAGACCAGTTAAACTGGATTGAAGTGTGTAAGGGAAAGTAATATTTTTCATCAGCTTAGAAAGAAAAATGAAAATTAGATAGTGAAGCTTTTTTTTCACATACAATTTGTGTTTTGTCTAAGAGGTAATAGGGAACCACTGATGATTCTTCAAAAGAAGGAGTGAGATGATCAGACCAGTGCTGAAGAAAGCAATGTATGGATCAGAATAAGAAGCCAGAGAGACCCATTAAAAGATTATTGAAAGGGACGGCTAGGTGGTGCAGTGAATAGAGCACCGGCCTTGGAGTCAGGAGGACCTGAGTTAAAATCCAGCCTCAGACACTTAACACAAAAACTAGCCATGTGACCTTGGGCAAGTCACTTAACCCCAACTGCCCTCCAAAAAAAAAGAATAAAAGAATAAAAAAAGATTATTGAAGTACATTAGACGAAAGTCTTGGAGGCCTCCCTTTCTACTCCAGATCTTCCATTGGTAAAATGGATCAATGGATGTAATGGCAGTAATAATAAATATTCCTCATGGCAATGTTGTGAAGACAAAAGTAGGACTCCTTTCTAATAGCCTTTTCTAATAAAATGTTTTATGTCCATGCTTTAAGCAATATTTTGAAAGACATCTTATAATTTCTAATCAATTGAGAAATAAAAGATAAAGTTGTATTGTAGAATTTTAATTCTATGCATCTTAACAAAGCCTTAGCTAGTAAAGAGTCATGGCAGTATGAATAGAGGAAGATAGGAAGGTGTAGAGGTGGGGACTTCATCCTAAGTCTTGTGACTCCAGAATTAGTGCGATTTCCACTTAACTTAGAAGGTTTTATTTTCACCTTCCCCACTTGCTGTATTCCTATCCATTCTTTCAAGTCCAACTCAAAAGTCGTCCCCTGATTCCTTCAGTAAATAATGGTATTTGTCCTCTTGGACCTCACATAGCATTTTTTTGTGTGTGTCAGCTTGATGAAGCAGACGGAGTTGTGGCAAGGGTGCAAAATTTGTAATTAAAAGACTTGAGTTTATATCCTGGTGCTGTCACTTGTACTTATATGACTTTGAACAAGTCACTTAAATTCCCTGGAATTCAATTTCTTTCTCTGTAGAAAATGGAAGTGAGATTTGGTGGCCTTAAAGGTTCTTTTGAGATTTGAACTAATTTTCCTGTCAACTTTCCAGGATCACAGGAATCTCACTGTCTCTATGCTGTTTCTCTAAAATTAGCTTTATTATGTATTCTTTGGCATTTTAGTTTTGAGTGTGTATATCACTTCCCTTTACTAATTTATGATCTCTGTGAGGGCAATGGTATTGCCCTATCTAGTTTTGTAGCCCTCTGAGACATAAAAGTTGTACAAAATTTCCTCTCTGCATAAGAGACACAAATTAAATTTATAAAATCAAATATGAACATCAACATTAAGTTCGAATTGGCTTGTATTACCTTACTGAAAACTATAAACTGAAACTGAAAACTTTTTTTTTTATGTATGGCATTTGGTGATACTTAGCATTGGATTAATTCTCTGACCTCGTTATCTAAATTGGAAGTTTCCTCTATACCTACATTCTTTGAGCATTAAGAGTAGAGCTTTGGTGCCCACCAGAACTGATCCACTGAAAGTTGCAAAGTCTATAGAAAAAAAATCAATAATTCATTTAATATTGTCCAAATGTTAATATGACTTAGGCTAAAGCTGTCAGTGATTGGGGTAGTATCTTTCAATGATTTTATCCAGAGCATTTCTATTTTCTTTGAAGAAGTATACTCCACAGTGCTTGCCAAGAGAACTATTTAAAGAAATTTATAAAGGACAAGAATGTGAGTGCATAAGGGTTATGAAGGTGTCCTCATTAGGAGCAAAACTGTTGAATTTTTCCATGTGCTCTAATGTAATTCATTAGTAACACTTTTTTTTCTCTCTTCCCTATTCAGTGCTCATATTAGTATGTGACTGCTAACGCTGTCTAATGTGAGATCCCTATGTAAGAAGTTTTTGCCATTTAAACATCTCTACAAATGTGAATGCATCTTTTTTTTTATCAATATCTCTTTGTGGTTGATTTCTTGAAATCTTTTTGAAACCCATTTTATTTGGCCATTTGTTTATACAATCCTAAACATCCTAAAACTAAGGGGCCCCAGTGGTCATCTAATTTTCCCATAACTGAAAAGGAATTCCCACTATAACATATTAGATAGATGGTCATAATAATATTTATTACCTCTTGCTTCCAAAATGATTTGAAAGGGTTTAGAGATTAATGTGTAGCATAACAGCTGAATGTCACTTGCTATTCCAGAACTTTCATACAAAAAAGAGCTTATGAGATACTTAAAGGATCCATCTAGCCATCATTTGGGAAGATGTAGTAACTGAGGCAGATTGAAGAAAGCCAAACCAAGAGAATGATATGTACAGTGACTATAATATAAATTAAAAGAAAATAAGGGCAGCTGGACTCTGATAAAAGACAGGAACATTGGTTCCAGAAGACAATTGAGGAAATACACCTTTCTCCTCCCACTAGACAGCAAGGCTTTATGGGTCCTCAATGTAGCATCTACTATAAGACTCAGTTGCTGAGTAGGTTGATATCACTGAGTTGTTTTAGTTTGTGATAAGGCAGCCTATGATAAGATGCCTATAAAGGGCATCTGGGAAATGTCTATTGTGTAAAAAACAAAATATGTCAATAAAACTTTAAAATATAAGATGTCATTTAGTTCCTATACCAACTCCTAAAACACCGAGGACCATGCTAAAAAAATCAGACAGACGAAAAAATGTGAATATATTTATCTTTCTTAGAGATGATAAATACAAATGTTGGTGGGGTAGAGAGATCAGGAATTTGGAGTTTGAGGTATTTGGTGCTCAGCTAGAAAGGGACCTTGACTGTGAGCATATTCTCCATTGAACTAGCCTGCTAGCTTGCACCATACACACCATTACACTTCCTACCTCTCGGGTCACCTCCTACATGAGACTTTTACCTTTCTCTATTCTGTATGTCAACATTTCCTCCCATTTGGGATTATTTTTATATAATTTTGTATCTACTCATCTACATGCTTGTAGAAGTTCTTTGCAAGAATCAATGTCCTCAAATGCAGAAAAATGTTAATTTGTTGTGTCATGGTTCTTTTCAGGGCCTAGAAGATCTTGCACAAAAGTAGTTAACAAATGTTTCCTGAATTGAAATGAATTGTGTGTTCTTTTAAGAAGGATGGGGGAGGAGGAGCATAGGTCCTCACACTTATTTTGCATGAGGTCATGGTAACATGTTCCGTTGTCTATCTGAATGCTTTCTCTAACCCTATTCACTAGTTAGAAAACTAAATTCTCAAAACCTCTTATAATAGTAGCCAAATCCTCCATATTAACTTGTACCAATGGTGGCACAATGAGTTTGCTATTAGGAGTCAACTACACTAGTAAATAATATTTATGCAAGTGTATTTTTTATACGTCCTGGATTAAAATTTTTTTTCAAAGTTCGTTAACATATATTATCTCATCTTATCTTGAAAACTATGAGGCACATGACGAATTATTGCCTCCATTATAAAATAAAACTAATGCTTCCCAAGAACAAATTGATCACTTATTCTAACATCATCTCTGGGGCTACTTCTCTACTTCTCCCTTCAAGGTTCTAAAGGCAAAACTTAGGGATTGCTGTTTTCTAAGATTGTTGCTCACAAGGCCCCACCAGTGTGCTTCCTATTATCAGTCATTAGCTTTAATTAGCTTTAAGAAAAGGTATATATTAAAAACGTATAGTAAAAATAGACACAACAAACTTCTCCCCACACTCTTGCAACTGGACAAACTCTCCCCCTGCCAACACAAAGTCTCTGTGGAAAATGGGCTCAGAATTATAACATGATAAGAAATCACATAGATAGCAAAGGCTAAACTCACCTTTTGACCCCATTGTGGAATCCTCATGAAATGAAGCTCTTCTCAGAAGAATTAGTGCATTTTAAGAATTATCTACCAACACAACTCATGTATTGCTCCTTGAAGCCATTGTCATGCTTGTATGACTATCTTTCCACATCTGACTGCATATACTCTCTTGTCCACCAGTACCACTCTGTCACCTGCCTCTACTACCATCTCTGGTGAACTCAGTTTCCTATTTCAATTGCCGGTGGGATCTCTGATAACTCTGATGGATCTCCTGAACCCACATACTCTTTTGGGTAATCCTCTCTCAGAATACTCATTCACCCAAGATCAGGAAAGAATAAACATAAAAGAAACAGGAACCATATCCTCATAGACACATCATAGATCTGTGGCATATAGGTTATATTCTGTCCTTCCCCCTATCCAGAACCTCAAAGCAGTCCTTAACTCATTCATTTCTTGGGAAAAAAAGAGACTGAGAGGTCAATGGGTCATACCTTTTATGGGTATGTTGAGCTGTGACTTGGCGATTTCAGAATTCTTCCAACTCCACAGCAAATTAGAAGAGTGTTCATCATCTCTTAGTACCAACCACTCAGTTGCTCATGGTAGGATCCATACTTTCAAAATTCCAGGTGTTAGATTGGAACCATGTATGGAATATTTGTACCTACTCTGTGCAACCTACCAGGAAGCACAGATCTGGACTTTCTCTAAGATCCAGATGCTTCTTCACTGGCCAATCCTGCCTTCATGTTATATTTATATAGTCCATTAGGTTGGAGACAGACTTGGGAATTAGAACTATAATGTTTAGATTTGAAGACTTTTGTCATATTCACTATCCGTCAATCAATCATTCAGTTCTTGTTGTTAAGTTATTTCTGTCATATCTGACTCTTTGTGACACAATTTGGCTTTTTTTGAGGGGGTGGGGAGCAAAGATTCTTTGCTGTTTCCTTCTCCAGCTCATTTTACAGATGAAGAAACTCAGACAAACGGGGTTGAGTGACTTGCCCAGGGTCATACTGCTATTAAGTATCTGAGGCCAGCTTTGAATTCAGAAAGATAAATCTTGACCCCTAGTTTTGGCAATCTATCTACTGCACCACCTAACTTCCTCAAGTAATCAATAATCATTATTAAATGACTACTGTGTTCCAAATACTGTGTGTAGTAGATGGTGCTGATGTGTATAGATAGATAGATATAGAAATAGATAGATATAGCTATGTATATACATACACATACATACATATACATATATGTATATGAATGTCAGTTCCTTGAGAATAGGGAGATATCTTTACCTATAGATAGTCCTATCCCTATTCTCAAGGAACTGACATAATAGCTTCTAGTGATGCTACACTACCATGGTCTTTTTCTTTATATTTTTTACCTTGGGTGATAATTATGGCTCAGATTAGAATGCAAGGTAAGCTCTTTGAGGAAAGGGTTTATCTTGGGCTTGTTTTTGTCATGTCTTCCTATTCACAGAACCAGCCACATTGCATGGCTCACAGTAGATATTTAACAGATGCTTGCTTAAAATTAATTCCCCCAAAAAATAGATGGTCAAGGATATGACAGACAATTCACAAAAGAAGTGTAACCCATTTAAAACATGTATGAATGGTCCAAATCACTAATAACAACAGAACTTGCAAAACTCAAAACATCCTTAAGGTAATTGACAAATTAGATGAAAAAAGGGAGAAATAGTTCACATGGAAGTGGTTGCAGAAAGATAGGCAAATTCATACCTTCTTGTGACTTTTGGATTACTATAAATGTTTTGAAAAGGAACTTGAAATTTTACAAAGAAATTTACTAAAATCTCTATACCTTTTCTATGCATATGCCCTAACAGGAGCATTGATAAAAAAAGAAGGTCCCATATGCCACCAAATATTGATAGTATCATATTTGTGATAGTAAAAAACTAGAAACAGAGTCAATAGTCATGTACTGTAGAAGGGATAAACAAATTGTGGTACACTAACATAATGAAAGTTTATATCGAAATGGCAAACAGGATGAATACAGAGAAGCATAAAAGCACATGAACTAAAGTAGAGTGGAGGAAGTGATGATTTTATTTTATTTTTCTTTTTTCTTTTTCCCTAAAATTTTTATTTGGTATGACTGAGAGGGGTAGAGGTAGAGGTATAAATGAAAATTTAGGAGATATAAAAAAGCAAAGATGTTAATTTAAATTTATTTTAAAAATAAATATATGTTGAGTTGTATTGAAAAGGTAGATACTTTTCTTCTTTTCAAATTACATGCATAAAAATGGATTTAATTGTATATAAGCCTTTAACTTTACTTGTGTATGATTTAATACTGTCTTTTTAACAAGTCAGGTAGACAGTGGGAAAAGTTCTAAGGAGCATTAACAAAGTTCATTTTGCAGAGGGTTTTTTAAAAAAGACACTTCACTTACCCCAAATGAAAATTTTCCCCCAGTTATGCAGATATACCATTTTAATGAATTCCTAATTTTTGTGTATCTCCACAGGTAGATAAGCAAAACTTAGTTGCTTGATGCCAGTAGGCATTTGTGCATGGATATCAGATCATGAGAAAGTTTCATCAACAAAAGAGGGTTTGCAAAAACTGGCTTACTCCCTTAATGAGGGAATTTTTTTAACTTTGGCTTTCACTGCTTTAAACTCATGAAACAAACTTCAGTCTTTATTTTAAAGTCTCTGATGGGCAAAATTTTTTTTTTCTTAAATTGCTTTATCATAAATAATCTTGAACTAATTTTAGAAGTCACACAATCAAGGAAGAATACTCCACCCAGGAAAGAACAATTGTTTCCAACTCTCATCCAGTTCCCCTCTCCCCATCCTAGAAAATTAGCAATCAAAAGTATGTTAAACAGTAATGGTGATCTTTAAATATGAGTATTTATCAATTTTGATTAAAGGTTCGATCTTACTGTTCTTTCTGTTGTCTGTATTTGAGAAACTGAAGAATAAGAATTTTATTTTCAAGTCAAATTAAAAATAATTTGTGATAACACAAAGTGCCTCAGCACTGTGCTGAGAACTAGGGATACAAAGAAAGGGCTGGGGGAAGTGCTCACAGTCAAATTGGGGAAACAACACGTAATACTCTATGATCCAAAAAAAATTATGCACAGGATAAATGAGGAATAATTTTATATGGAAGGCACTAGTATTGGGGAAGTCTTTATGTAGAAAGTAGACTTTTAGCTGAGACCTGAAAGAAGCCAGGAGATAGGGATGAGGAGGGAGAGAATTCCAGTCATAAGGGACATCCAGTGCAAATGCTTAGAGTCAGGAGATGATGTGTCCTGTACGAAGAAGAATATGAACCCCAGTATCACTGAAGCAGAGAAGACTGGAAAGGTCAGAAAGGTTCTGGTTATGAAAGGTCTTAAAAATCTAAATAGAGGATTTTATATTTTATCCTGGAAGTAATAAATGGCTAATTCTATTGAATAGAAGGGTGACATGGTCAAGGTTGGGCTTTAGGAAGACCAGTTTGGTACAAAGGCAGGATAGACTAGGGTGAGAGACTGGGAGACCAACAAGAATGCTTTTGCAATAATTCAAGTGTAAGATTAAGAGAACTTACACTAGAATAGTGGCAATGTCAGGAGAGAAAAGAACAGTGCACAAGAGATGCTGGGCAAATAGAAACAATGGGATTTGGCAACAGATTGAATATCTGTGAGAGTAAGGAGTCAGTGATAATATCAATGCTGTGGACCTCTGAAAAAATAGGGGAACTAAAAAAAGGGGGAAATTTGGGTGGAAGGATAATGAATTAAGTTTTGGATGTATTGAATTTGAAGTGTCTATAAGATATTCAATGTAAGATTCCCAAAAGTCAATTGATGTTAGAATAGAGTATATCTGAAAGTATGTCAAGTAGATCTGAAATTCCCCTACATAAAGGAGATCATTGAATCCTCAGGGACTGATGAGATTCCCAAGTGAGATTGTCAAGTAAAATAGTATAGTTTTCTAAAGTATATCAAGTAGATCTGAAATTCCCCTACATAAAGGAGATCATTGAATCCTCAGGGACTGATGAGATTCCCAAGTGAGATTGTCAAGTAAAATAGTATAGTTTTCTAATATTAGTTCAAATAAGCCTATAGAAACTTCTAAATGATTACATTCATATAGTGGTGGTCCTTGGAAATGATATTTGTAAGATATGACTATTTCTCTCTTATATTTAATAACTATTTATTATATTAGGATCAAGGCTTTTCTCTATTTTTACTTCCACATCCAGAAACCAACCAGGGTGGGAAATCTTTCTAAAGATTTACCCAGGGCGGAAGCAGGAAAACTCTGTGAGCTCCCCCCATACCACCTCAAACATCTATAAAATATGACTCCAAACAGAGTTTTAGACCTACAGAACCCAAAAAGTGACACAGAGAAACAAATTTCCCAATGAAGGGAGCCCAGCAGGTGGACAGGAAGGGTCCATTGCAATGCATTGGGATCTGAGCCTAGCCCCATGTTAGCCCACAGTTTTAGCCCCAGAGCAGCCCTACCAATAACAGCTGGAACATACTTCAGGAGAGTGGATCACCAGCAACTGTGGGGGTTTACAGAAATATTAACCCATAAATGCCAAAGACAAAGTAAAAGATCAGTGGAACTCTGTGGGAGGGGAGGGATGGAGTGTGGTCTGGCCTCTGCCCCTAGAGTGAGAAGCAGTGGAGGTGCTGTGGCCATGCAAGTGTCTCCATGTGGCTGCTTCAGAGCTCCTGGCCTGCAGATCATAGGGGGAGCAAGTGATCACTCAGAGAGTTAATTGCTTTTACTTTAACTTGCCTGAACCTGGATCACTGTGGCAAAGAGCTCAAAAGTCAAGTAATTGAGTGGCAACATGAGAAAGAAAAGGAAGCAAAGAAAGCAAAGCAAGCACAGCAATCCAACTTTAGATTCCTTTTTGGGGAACAAAAAGGAACAAAGCATGGAATAGGAAGAAGACAATGAAGTCAGAACTCCTGCACCAAAAGCTTCCAAGAAAAATATGAACTGCTTACAGGTCATGGAGGAACTCAAAAAGGATTTTGAAAATCAAATAAGAGAAGTGGAGGAAAAATTGGGAAGAGAAATGAGAATTATGCAAGAAAATAATGAAAAGAGAGTCAACAACCTGAGTGAGGAAAATAAGACCTTAAAATAGACTAATTCAAATGGCAAAAGAGGTCTAAACAGCCAATGAGGAGAAGAATGCCTTAAAAAGCCAAATTCGACAGATGGTAAAAGAATTTCAAAAGCTCACTGAAGAGAATAATTCCTTCAGAATTAGATTGGGGCAAAAGGAAGCTAATGACTTTATAAGAAATCAAGATCCTATCAAACAGATCCAAACAAATGAAAAAAATAGAAGGCAATGTGAAATATTTCATTGGAAAAAACACTGAGTTGGAAAATAGATCCAGGAGAGATAATTTGAAAATTATTGGACTACCTGAAAGCCATGATCATAAAAAGAATCTAGCATCATCCTTCAAGAAATTCTCAAGGAAAATTACCCTGATATTTTAGAACAAGAGAAATAGAAATTGAAAGAATTCA
>CM053600.1:170535567-170588970 GCA_028646575.1 Pseudocheirus occidentalis
TTTGGGACTTGTCCTTCTGGTTTTGGGACTCAGTGTTATGGTTTCTGAATAAAGACCTTGGTTCTGCCTTCCATGTGGAGAGTTTGCTACATTTTGTGATCCAAAACTATACCAGTATATTCATAACCATCATGGGTGTTCTGAATATCTCATTATTGATACAAATGGATAGACAATGAAATACCTAGGATGTAAGGTTCAACATATGCCCCCAATACAAATATTTGAACATCAGCAAACAAAGCATTTTAGAGGTCAAATAGCATGGGCAAAAATAGGGCAAATATAAATAGCAATTTGGAAAGAAATATAACTAATAGGAAAAAGGATTAGCATTTTATCTTGAATGGACATTTTTGGGAACCAAACATCCAATCTATCCCTTACTTCAAGACTTGACTCCAATGTCACTTCCATTGGAAAGACTTTCTTGATACCTTTTAGGTTTTAGTATCTAGTGCATATTCAAATTATTTTTTCATGTATTTATTTTTGAACCTGCTATATTTCCTGAGAAGAATATAAGCTCCTTGAGGACAGGGTCTATTTTTCATTTTGTCTTTGTATTCCTTTGCACATTTAATAGACAGTTACTTTGCACATTTAATAGAGTTACTTCATTCTTTTTGAATGGAACCAAATTGAAACAAAAGAGAAAGATGCTCAACAAAGGAAAAAAGAATAAAAATTCTGAGTTGAATCTATTTCACAGTGATAAGAATCCAAGAGATAAATAAAAGAAATGAATAAAGATAATTTTAGAACTCTTTGAAGGAAAGGTATTTAAGTTATTTGTCCTCTGTGATAACTTTATCTGGAAAAGAGAATTCAAACAATAAATTTCCTTTTATTCTCACATGCTATGGAAACTAAATGTTCTGGTTATTTCATCATTCTACTTGGTAGAAAGTTACTGTGCATTTCCTTTTTAAAATGGAATATATTTAACAGAAAACTATTCAAACATGTTTTAATCATTGATGATTCAGAAGATTCTTTATTATCTTCCTGACTTTTTTCCACTGTACATGTGGAGGGAGATAAATTGATGTTGTCAAGAGTTCTCTTAGAATACCGGATAAATCAACTTGTACAAATAATGAGATCATGTTTGTGTACTCTGAGGGCAAATAGGATGCTTAGTGTCATAGAATACACATGACCTTGGCCATTTGTAGAGCTCTCAATTGGGGCAGTCTCTCTTGAATGTGGGACAGCATCTTCTATGCTACATCAACTTTTTTGAGAGTTTTTTGGGTCCACTGAGAAATTAAATGGGTCACAGCCATTTTGAGTCAAAAACAGGACTTGAAGTCAGTTATTTCTATTTCCAAGGTTAGTTTTCTATTTCTTATACAATACCACGTCTCTACTGAGGAAGAGATACCATTGCAAAAAGGGATAGAAACAGTATTTTGGTTAAATATGGTTATAAAATACATATATAAACACTACTCAAGAGTCAAGCAGTGGATAGTGAGAGAGGAAGATCAGAGACAATGTTCTCAGAATTGCAGGTCCATAGATCTGCCTTCAAAATATGACATTAAATAAGCTAATTTTAAAAGCTAAATCAAGAGATCAAAATTGAGCAATAAATAATGTACCTCACCAAAGATTTCAAAATTAAAACTTAACTGGATTTTTTTTCTTATGTGGCAAAATAGGACAGCCTACTCTTTTGATTGCTTTAATCATAGCAATGAAATGTGACTTTTAAATGTGAAAATCACTTAATGAATTAAGTATACAGGAGTGCAGAGTTTTTCTAACCACAATAATGTAAAATGCAAATGCATTCCTTTTTAAAGCATTCTTTTCAGCTCTTGACTGAGAAACATCCTGTGAAATATATAACAAAATATTTCATAGAAGTATGACCACACTAGTCTTATCCTTTTTTGCAAGGCTTGATTAAGAGGAATTCTGAGAAGATGTTGCAAGACATTCAATTCTCTCTCCTTGCTAACTCAGTATCATTTTTAATCTGTTCTTATATTCAATAATTGGAAAAGTCCTCAAGCTTCACATTCTCCTTTTAATAAAGACCATAATCATTACCAAAAGTAAATAGTTATTTCAGGGAAGTCCAAAGTCATGATTTTTGCTACTAAAATGCCCATTTCTTCTTCTAATAGCTCTATATTCAGGTGATAGAAGAGTTCATACTATAAACTAAACATGTAAAGAACTTTTCTATAAAGTCACATCTGCAGCATTTTAAGATGTCAAGTCAATTAAATAATACATAAAAATATTCTTTTTTTCTTCTGCTCATTTTCTTCTTCTAAAGCTTGTGTTTATAAGCATACCTTAGCTTCGAGTGATTTAAAACAGTGAAATGTTCTAGTCCATTGGTAACTAAGTGAAGAATACATAATATAGCCTTTTAAAAATCTTCCTGATCAGACTTAATTCTGCTGGGTGACATAAAGGATCCATTTACATTTCTAACACTTTAAAGAAAATTGAAAGAAGACTTTTAACAACTGTGCAGTTTAGTTACAACATTTGCTAATAAAGGGCTGATTTTATTTCAGAGATAACTCACTTGTTAATGACTAAAGGAAAAATTACCCTTAGAAGCCTTTACTCCAGCCAGCACTATACCTAGCCATATGCTTGTGCTTAGGAGATGGGGGACCTTCACTTTACAATATGTAGACTACCCAACTAATTTTGAAAATCCCATCTTAAAACCTAATTCAAGGGGAAAACCTCTCAACTCAACAAAAGGAATTATTGCCGGAGATTAAACGGCTTGATGTTGTCCATTGTTCTAGCCGTTGTCAGAAGGGAATATTAATTGAGATGTGCCTTGGATTACTATGGGTATTCCACAGTGGTTCACATGTTTCCTGGTGGTCTTTCCAGAGGAATAACACAAATGAGGGAAATAAGATGGATCATTTGGAACCTCAGTAGTTAGGCCATTGTTCCATTCTACACAAAAGGTAATGCTTGGTTGATTTGCTTTATTTCTGGGCTGTTCTGAATTTTTTTCCCCTGTACACCCTAATCTCTACCACTTCCTCCGTGAATCATCAGCAGCTGGACCCAGGGAGACCACGGGAATTGGCTCTTAGTAAAGAGCTTTAATGGTGTGATTACTCAAGTTCATTTCTTTGTGAGCCTGGGTAAGAATCATGAGTCATAAGGATGCAGAAAAGGGTTATTTTGAATTTTTCCTCTTTGAAGGAACTTCAAATCATGCTGACCTGTTTATGTGTTCATGCTTATACATTATATAACATTGTGCATTTGTGTCTGTATATATTTGTATACATTTTGTGGGAAGAAAATCGAATTGAAATGAGACAGTAAGAATGTTTCCCATTGTTAAGCAGTGTAATCTAATTGCTTTAATTAGAATTTGTTTTGCTTATAAAATGCCTTATTTTCCCCCTCCCTTTTAAAGTCCAAAAGAGATGCTTAATTACTCACTTTTCACACCTCATCCCCTGGACTTGATGAGATTTTACTACTTCAAATTTATTAACTTCCTCCTCCTCCTCCTCCTCCTCCTCCTCCTCCTCCTCTTCCTCCTCCCCCTCCTCCCTTGAATCAACATTGGCCACACATTTTTGTTTTTTTTGACGAGGCAGGGAAACTTTGTGATTTGCTGCAAAAGAAACCCTTGAATATTAATCATTTTCTATTCCATTTGAACCAAAATACCATAGCACCAGGCATTGCAACAAGGGTACTCCCTGAGTCACCAGCAATAGCAGAACTAGAGGTGGAGACTGGCACCAGTAATTCTATTTTTTTAAAGGGTGCCAAAGGACCATACTTGAGTCTTTGATAATGGTAATGGGCCACTTTACAAATTTCAGAAGAACTGATTTCTGTGGATTTCACAGATCATCTAATCTAAGCCCTTAGGGAGAACCTTTGTGATGTGGTAAGGAATTCTTTTTGCTGTTTCAATTCAAATACATTGTCATTAACATGAAATGACTTGAAATAATTACTAGAGAAATGAATTGGACCCAGCAAGACCCAGGTTAAAGTTTCATATCTGACTCATCCTGGCAACATTCTAAGATGCAGAGAAGGCTCCAGCCTACATTGACCAAGGAAGTCATCAGGAATTTCATACTCTGATGAAAGTACAGCTTCTCTCTCCACTCCCATTTAAATAAAAAAATGTTCTGTGTTTAATATGGAACTCCCTCTGATGAAGTCTGTTTCTCAGAGTGGATGATAGCCACTATCTGATAGAAAGACTGTAAAAAGGGAGTATGATCATGTTAACTAGTAAATAAATAAGACATTTACCTTACAAGTGTTTGTGATGTAAAAAATGTAGTAAGACATTTACATTGAGTATTACTGGGACTCCTACCCTAAACCAGATCATTAAGTACAATAGGCAGAATCTGGTTGTGGTGCTCCCTTAGGACTTACCTTCAGGGATGTGATGGCCTTGTGATGGCCACTACCAGGACTACCCTGATAGACAGAGCCCTATGCTCTGGACTTAAGAGAGACAATGCGGCATAAGGAATAGAATGGTGGATAGGAAATATGTGGCTTCAAATCCTGTTTGAAATCACTGAGATTCAACAGATCTTTGACAATGAATAATAGTCTCAATTTTCTTATTTATAAATGTGGATGGTACTATTTATGACATCTATGTCTTTGAGGCCGCTGTAAGCTCAAACTAGATTTTGTAGAATATTTTGCACATTATACGGTCTCACAGTAGATAAAGTACTGGGCCTAGAATCAGGAAGACCTGAGTTCAAACCTAGCTTCAAACGTTTACTAGCTGTGTGACCCAGTTAAGTAATTTAACCTCTATCTCATTCTCCTCATCTAAAAAAATGAGGTTAATGTAGCATTTACTTCCCAGCATTGTTGAATAAAGTGAGGTGGCATGTATAAAGTGCTTTCAGTCCTTTAAAAAGTACTATATAAGTATTAAATATTATTATTATTATTATTAAATTAGTCATCATCCTTTCCTTTTTTTTTCCTTGTCCATCATCAAAGCTTTCTTCTGACTCATTTTCTGAGGCATCTGCTAAGGATGCTTTTGATACTTTTCACCTTCCTTTTCCAAATATATTTGGGGGGTTTGGGAAAGAAATATTTCAGATGGCACCACTTTGTTTCTCATAAAGGTGTTCATGTATAAAGTGTCAGAAAGTAAGAAATGGAAATAGAGACTCAGGTGTGACTCAATAAAATTACTCATTAGTAATATAATAAATGTAATGAAATTACTATCATCAATAACTCATACTAATCTAATACTGTGAGATTTTACAAAGCACTCAAACAAGAAGATATCTTGAGATCTAGGGCTAGGAAGGACCTCAGATATCATAGACCAGATTCCAGGCTTTCAAGTGAGGAAACTGAGAACCAGCGAGCTCTATGGGATTATAAAGCCAGTGCAAGAAGAAAATTTAGAGTCAAATCTCGTTACTTTACAGATGAGAAAACTGATGCTTGGGTAGATTGAGACTTTTTAAAGGTCACTGAGTCAATTACATAAGAGACAAATGTCATTAAATAAAATAACCTACCGTTTCATGATATTTTGAATTACTCCCCTCTCCATACCATTGAAACACACAAATAATTGAAAATATCATGAAATTCTAGAGTATCTAAAGCATTTCATCTTCATCACTTTACTCCTATGCTATTACAATGTTATCTAGAGTTAATAGTAGTCAACTAGTTACACAAAATATCACTGTTTTCTTTTGAACACACACACAAACGCACATATGTATACATACACGCACATGTACATGCACACACATACACTTGAACTACATATGATTTTACCTGATATTTTAAGGTTAAAATTCTGTGTTAGGAAAATTCCTCCACATCTTGTATCTGTACTTTCTTCTGGAATCATTGATGCTGATACTAAGAAGGCCTTTGAATAAATATCATCTGATCCAATTTTCTACTAGAAGAAAATAAAGTTCAAAGATGACTTGCCACAGTCATGCCTACTGAGTCTCACAGGCGGAAGTAGAACTCTAATTTCTTGACTTCCAAAATCAGACCTTTTCCATCAATTCAGCTCACTAATTACTCATTAAGCTCCTACTTGGTACAAAGTAATATGTTAAACACTACTCATAGGCATAGGTATTGGTTCTCAATATAAAATAAAAAATTGATAGAGAGTGGCTTAGTCTTTAACTACAATTCCAAGAGTTAAGAGGGAGATTTCACCTGTGATTTTAATGGTGTGGGGAATTCTTAGATGAAGAGACTCCTCTACCAATTCAGGTGAGCATCATGTAGAGGTCTTTTAGAACATTAAGAAATTAAGTGATGGGGTGGCTAGGTGGCTCAGTGAATAGAGAACTGGCCCTGCAGTCAGGAGGACCAGAGTTCAAATCCAGCCTCAGACACTTTGACACAAAAAAAAAACTAGCCGTGTGACTTTGGGCAAGTCACTTAACCCCAACTGCCCTCCAAAAAGCAAAAAAAAAAAAAAATTAAGTGATTTACCATCCATCACACATACAGTAGATATCAAAGACAAGACATAAGCCATGACTTCCTGGTGATGATGCCAGCTCTCTAGCAAATATACCATTTTGCCTCTTCACATCCAGGAGAATATTAATATTAAAGTGCCTACAATCACTGATAAAGTGATTCTTGGACACAGAAAAGCTTAGGAATTGAATTTATAATAAGAAGAGATGAATTTTAATACTGGCTTTACTATTTACCATCTTAAATATCTTAACCTCTCTATCTCAACTTGTTCATTCATGAAATGGGGAGAGAGGACTCAATGTCTTCTCATGTCCTTTCCAACTAAGATTCATGACTTTACTGCTTAAAATATGATGAAAATGACAAGGATTAGGATTGGAATCTAACTCTTCTGAGTACAAGTTAATACATCCTCCTACTGTACCAGGTTTCTCCTAAAGCTTCATATAGAATAGATTTGGTGTGGGGGGAGGGATGTATACACATACACACACTCACACATTTTTTCTCAGAGATTTTTAAAGACAGTGCTCCTATAGATGTTCTAACATGATACATTCTTTTCCTGTTAAAAGACCTTATTTGGAAGAGAAAGTTTCATGATTTGAAGGAAAATTATTTTCCTAAGTAATTCTTCCTTTCTTCCTTCCTTCCTTCCTTGCTTCCTTCCTTCCTTTCTTCCTTCCTTCCTTCCTTCCTTCCCTCTCTTCTTTCCTTATTTCACTCTATCTCTTTTCAATTAAAATTTCATGTTTCACTACAGTTGAAATTTCAGTTAAATTTCTAACTTTATGCTACAGATATGTGTAACTTACGTATATAGGGTATCATTGGAGCTAAATTTATAACCTTGGTGTAAAATATTTCAAATACATCACAATAGTCCATTATTTTGCTATTAGGAGACTCTGAAAGCACTGTAGAAAGAAGTTGCAGAGTGAAAGGGGAAATTAAAACTTTTGGGGAGATATATTGAACCTTCTAGGAAGTCAGTTATTTTTTTTTGCTTTTTTTTTTTTGCTTTTTGGAGGGCAGTTGGGGTTAAGTGACTTGCCCAAGGTCACACAGCTAGTTTTTGTGTTAAGTGTCTGAGGCCGGATTTGAACTCAGGTACTCCTGACTCCAGGGCCGGTGCTCTATTCACTGCGCCACCTAGCCGCCCCTAGGAAGTCAGTTATAAGGGATACATATATATATTCAAATTGTGAAGACAACAAAAAAATTCTTGATAATTGAAAAATTCTGAGAAACATATATGTATACATGTGCATATATATGTATATATCTAATATGAATGCATAACACATATATGCACAATACAAACATGCACAAACATATGTGCATATGTGTATGTATATATACACACACGTCTATATGTGTGTATAGACATACATATGCATATATATAAATATATGTGGAGAGACAGAGACAGAAAGAGAGAGAGAAAGAGAGAGAGAGAGAGAGAGAACAGTTAGATGAAGCAGATATAGATAGGTCAAACATTCTAGTATCTCTAGAGAGATGATTCATAAAGAATACCTGGAAACTGGTTAATAAACAACTCAATAAGAAAGATGAGAAAAATAATTCCAAACTTTCCTGCCAAAATAAAGGACTATATGTAGATGTCTTCCAGCATAGTATGAGGAAAAGTTGACATCTGGAGATGAGCAAACTGAGTACGTGTCAGAACAAGATGCTCACTATGGGAAGTAACTGTTAAGGAGACTTTCAGCTGGTGGAGAAATAGTCAGTCCATCAGCAAATATATTTTAAATGCCTACTATATGTCAGGCATAGTTCTAAGTGCTGGAGATACAAAAAAGGCAAAAAATAGCCCCTGCCATAGAGGAGCTCACAATCTAATGAAGGAGACAACATACAAACAACTGCACACGGAATACAGAAACAAATTACAAACAGAATAAATATGAAATAATCTACAGAGGGAAAGGTCTAGAATTATGGGAAATGGAGCAAGATTTGCTATAGATAATAAGATTTTTATATGGGACCTGAAGAAAACTAGGGAAACTAGGATTTGAAGAAGTGGAGGGAGAGAATTCCAGTCATGGGAGAGATCCTGAGCAAATGAAAGAGAGTAGGGAAATGAGCTTTATTGCTTGAAAACCAGCAAGCAGAGCAGTGTGATTGGATTATTGAAAGTGAGAGTCAGTCTGAGGTGAAAGAAGACTAGAAAGTGGGGAAGGGCATGTGACAAAGGTCTCAGAACACCAAACAGAAGATATTATATTTTATCCTGGAGGTGGTAGGGAGACACTGAAGTTCAGAGAGTAGGGAGAATGATCAGATTAGACAAGCACTTTAGGAAGATCATTTTGACAGATGACAGGATGAAAAACTGGAAATAGGGAGAGACTTGGGGCAGGCAAACCCCAAAGCAGGTTTTATAGTAATCCAGGTGTGAAGTGATGAGGGTCTGTACTAGAATGATAGTAGTGCCAAAGAAGAGAAGGGGACATATTAGAGGGAGGTTATGAAGGTAAAAAGGCCTTGAAGGTAAGGGAGAGTGAGAAGTTAAAGATGACATCTAGGTCATAAGCTTGGAAGACTCAGAAATTGGTTGTACCCTCAACATTAACATAGATGATAGGAAGAAAGGAAGACTTAGAGGGAGATAATGCTGACATTCAGTTCAAAATCTCTAATAAGCAGCTGTAGGTGTGAGTCTGGAGATCAACAGAAAAATTCAGGTGAGATAGCAGATTTAAGAATATCAACATAGAGATGATAATCGAATTGACTTGGTGATCAGATTACCAAGTGAAAGAGCATAGAGGGAGAAGAAAAGAGGGCACAGAATATCCTTGTGGGACACCAACTATGGGCATGATCTGGATGAAAATTCAGCAAGGGAGGCTGAGAAGAAACACTCAGATAGGTAGGAGGAGAACCAAGAGAGTGGGTGACGAAATCCTAGAGAAAAGAGAGTTTCAAATCCTGAATATGATAAGTCACAGAAAATTATAGTGGTGGTGGTGAACTTACATTCAAAAGGAAGAAAACAGTCAACAATCTCAAAGGACCAAGTTTTGATTTAGGGTGTAGTCTGAATGCTAAAGACCCAGATGTCATAATATTGTCATATTTACAAAGGATAGAACAACAGTGTTGAAATGAAGCTTATCTGCAGCAAACTTAGATTAAATTTGTCAATATATACCTATTTGAAGGGGAGGTGCCCACTAATGACATAAATAATGTTAGATTTTCCCAAAAAATCAATGGGCTTGGTAACAGGTGGGCACTTCTCTAACTGTACTTGTAATGAATGACTCAAAATTATAACAACAACAACAACAACAACAGGTTGAATACAATAAGGCATAGGATTCAATCAATTCAAATTACCTTATCTTATCTAGTCATTTGAATAAAAAGCTTATTTCTTCAGCTCAGAGTCCAGTAAAGCATCACCCAACATAACTAGTAAACTTTCAGCTGAAATTTCTAGTCTTTTTGAGAATAGTGGTCCTGCCCACAAACAAAGTAAGGAACTTGGGGGGAAGTAGCTGAGAAATAGAAAAATGGTCAGAGGCAAAGTTGGGTTTTCTGTCCACATCTAATGACTCTAGCCACTTATGAATTCATTGTGTGCTATATAGATCAGGTCAGACTAATGGATCTGTACAGCTGTGGGTCAAGAACTCCCCAACTCCCATGTCTTATCTCAAGGTAACAATGCATATTGGTACAGCAGAGGTCTATTTCACCCAAAGAAAATGCAAACAAAATGAAAAAAAAAGATACATGAACTCTCATGCACATGATGAAATAATGTAACTCTTCTTTGTTAAGTTCCAACTTCTCCACCCAAGGTCCAACATCATCTTTCAGAAATAAAGGCCACTTCTATAGTTTGTACTCCTCTCAGGTCCTCAGGAGGTAAATAAATTTGGGTCTCTAGATAGGCAGATTTACAACATTCTAATACTTTCATCTAACACATACATCTCTAGCATTACCATTCTAAATAAAGGATTTAAACACCATCACCCCCACCCCATCCCCATTCATATGACTGCTAGAAAAGCATTCTCCTTCATACCACATCTGAACTGTCTCAATAAATCATACAAGAGTTGGATACAAAATTCAGGTCTTTTGCTTCCAGTGTCAAGGCTGTTTTAGTTCTAGAATCAAATGTGGGTTATGATCTTTTCTTCAGGAGGCTATTTTTACAATAGACGTCCAGGTCCTGAGATCCTCTTGTTTCCAAGGGTTTGGTGCTTCCTGGGATCCTTAAATGTATTGTCTCACTATCAGGCTTAGTCTTAGAACTCTTTGACTTAGGGTCCCTGGTGAAAAAAATCAAAGGAGAGTGCTGCAAATGAATTTACTCTTTTCTGTTTATAAGTCTGAGTTTTGAATGTCTCACACTCAGAGTTTTGGAAAGGCAAACCAGAGACTGGTGCTTCTCTATTTCTAGGAGCTGGATTCATAATTATTCCAAGACATTGATACTGTCTAATTTTTCTCCTCTATCCAGAAATCTGATGTTCAGGAAATCTCTTCTCAAGCCACATGAAACTGAGCTTGTGAAACCACCTGGTGCCTCTGCTTCAAGGCATCCATCAGTGACTACAAGGGAGAGATGAAGGAATTACATGCATGTGTAATTCCTTCCCATTCTCTAATACTCTAGGACCCAAGTCTGCTCTTAGGTTTGGAAAAGGGAAAAAAGAATTAAGAGGGCAATTCTGCCAGGGACCCCAATTTTATAAACAGACACAAAACAGTGCTCCCAACCCAAAAAAGACTAAGCCATGTATTTCATTCTCAATTGATTCACAGCAATCTAAGCCAATCAATTTATTTCCAATGGAATATGTTCACATACAACTAGGTCCCAAACAAAATTCATCACCTATACACTTATCAAGTTGATCAAGCTTCTAGGGATTGAGAATGGAAAGAATACGCATCAGAATATTTGTTGTGACAGACTTAGAAACTGTCATCTATCATTAAATGATAGTCCTAACTCATGAGGACAGTCAAAACTGGACAAGAATTTGGTGAGAATGGTTAACAAAGTGACCTCAATGAATATTTTCATCATTTGTTTTTAGCATCTCTTGTGTTACAAAGACACTGCTGAAAACCTCTATGGTTTAACAGAGAAAGTAGATCTTTAATGAGTATTCATGAGAAACTCTCTTACATGTTATGATATGCATATTCATAGTACACTTAGAATATTTATAAGACAAAAATGGAGTTTTGTGCCTTTTAACCAGTGAAGAGAAGTTAAATAAGAAAATAGAAATCTGGGGGCGGCTAGGTGGCGCAGTAAATAGAGCACCAGCCCTGGAGTCAGGAGGACCTGAGTTCAAATCTGACCTCAGAAACTTAACACAAAAACTAGCCGTGTGACCTTGGGCAAGTCACTTAACCCCCAACTGCCCTCCAAAAGCAAAAAAAAAAATTGAAATCTGAGGTATAAAGGGGGCAAAATTAATATAGGTTAAATATTTATAAGGAAATCCAAGAAAGTCTGGGACCAGTATCTCCCTAGAGTCATGGAAAACATACATTAGAAAAGAAAGGGATACTCCTGAAACTCCTTACTCACAGTAGATAAGGCAGACCAAAATGGAGCACAAGGTCTAGAACCAGAAGGAACCCTAACAGTTGTCTTGTTCAATTCTTTCCTTTCAAAGATGAAGCAACTGAGCAACTAAAAAGGAAAGTATTTTCCGGTCACAAAGGTAATAAGTATCATAACTAGAATTTAACTCAGGGACTCGATTCCATATTCAATAATATTTCAAGCACGAGATGCTTGGTTCCATTAGATAGGGCTAAAACTATATTAAGGGCTATAGGTAGAAAGAGATAGACATAATGTCCACCAAATTTTGTTTTTTCATCTATTGTGCACAGAATTCTCTAGAATTGTAGGAGCTATCATTAACACTCATCCACATTACCTCTCATATAAGGAACAGAACAGCTTGGGACACGGAAATAAACATAAAAAGTCTTAACCACAATAAATAGGTTAAAGAAGAGGTGATCAATTTTTTTTCCTGTGAAGACCAGATAACAAGTATTTTATACTTTCATAGAACAAGAGGCAAATTTGAAGAAATTATTTAAGTATTTACAAAAAAAGATAGAAAACAAATTTCAGCAAATCTGACAAAATTCAAAGTAAAAATAATCGAGCACATTTCTGGTCATGTAAATCTAGTAATAAAAATAGTAATTTTGTAGTGGACAATATTTTGTTTAATTGAGGTCCAAAGATAGTGTTTCCTCTTATTAAAACTGACTGCAAATGGTCATCTATTAATGCCAATCTGTAATGAATATTTACATATTTCATCTTTGCAAGTGTCTTTTCACGCAGATAGCTACTGCCAAATACCAATATTAATCCATGAGCATATGATTTTAATCAAACATATGGAAGGCACTTATAGAACTTTTTTTAGATTTTTTTCCTCATGTTTGACTTTTTGTATGTCATTACATTACAGATTGATAATTTAAATGAAGAGTTATGTAGAAACTTTTCCATTACACAGTTAAATTCATTTTGAAATATGTAAATTCCTTTTGCACTTGCTACTGGAACTGTAGTTTGAGCTCAGAAACCATACATTCTTCAAATTTGTGTGGGAATGATATTAGTTGTGTGGAAAGATATTAGTTGTTTCAATTTTTGATGTCATAGTAAGAGTATAAACTAACTTGATATTCCTTATGATTAAACAGCATTAGTTGCCATTTAATAGACTTTACTATTGTACAAGTTTTGCATAAAAGTTATGTTTTACCTCATAATTTTAGGCTGAATTCATTAAGAAATATTATCAAGTTTGAATCAGAATGTAACTTCCAAAATCATTCAGTGTTTGATAATAGTGGTTGAGGGAGGTTTTCCATAAGAAAAATAGCAGTCTTGGTCATGAACTCAAAAAATGCAATATTTTTTTTCTTCTTTTGAAATAATACATATTTAACTAGTAAAGCAAAATGTTGTAGTAGGTGTTATACTTGGCGCTAAAAATGCTGTCAAATTGTATTGTGTCACTGTGATTTGTAATGCATTGCTCTGTAGTTCAAAGTATTAAGAGAATGACAGTTAGTCTTTGGTGTCAATGTTGCTCATGTAGAACAAAAGCAGTCATAATTTATGTAAATGGGTGAGCATAGCTGTGTTCCAATAAAACCTTGTTTGTAGACGCTGAATTCTACATTGAATATCAGTTTCATATCAGACAAAGCTAACCCTCTTTTGATTTTTTCAACCCTTAAAAAACAAAACCATTCTCAGCTCAGGGCCCATAGAAAAACCAATGTTTTGATGGCAGTAGAGCAAAGACTCAGAACTATTACAGATGCATGTGGCAAATTTTGCTGCACTGTTACTCAGGCATATCTTTTGCATGGTTTTGCATGGTTCATTTGTATGACAAATTTTAAGACAAAGTAAACATTCCTGAAAATAATGCTTATGACTGAGAAATTTTGAAAGATCAAAGTATTTAGTGATAAAAATTTGTATAGTTATTGAAACCATGGACTTCATTTTGCCTCCTTCCAAATTATATTGCAAAGGGTACATATATCTTATATGGCTAAAATATTTAGGTAATATGGCTATGCTTGAATAAAAACAATATTTGTTACAGCATAAGTTAGTACATTTGACTTCATCAATGAGACTCAACCAATCATGTCTGAAGAAACTTTGGTTATGTTCCCTAACAGCTTCACTGCCATCTGGTGGCTATCAGATGAATTACAGATGACTTTCAGAACTCGAGTCAGCCACAAAAGGGAGGGGTATGCCTAGCCAATTCAACCCTCTTTCAGAGAAGTAAACTATAGTAGAAAGACATTAAATGACAAAAGAATTTTTAAAAAAACCCTGAATATCAAGATTTCTTCACTTCAATTTGCTAATGTTTATCTTGGCTCAGCCCATTGATTAAGCCAAACCCTTGCCAATAGCACAGTAAATTCATTGGTACAAAATCTTAAAAGTCTTGACTTTTCAGAGTCAGAAAGGAAAGAAAAGGGGAAAGGCAAGACTAGTTTTACTTTTTTTCTTTTTCAGGTGAATGAGAAAATTCATTTCTTCCTTATTTGAGAGAGAAGGTAAAATCCTGCTATTCTTGAAGGCCCTGGTCAAAAACTGGAAAACAAAGAGGAGTTGAAGAACAACACTGCTCCACCAACATTTTCTCTGCCATTACTGATGTCTCCATTTTCAAGGAAGGAAAGATTATGATCATATACTTATTAAACATCCTCTTATGCCTGGAAAATTGATTTAAATGTGTATTTCATTTTCCTCAAGGCCTGATATTTCCTTTGACGAAATATCTTTTCCAATGATTCAGAAAATCACTGTGACTTTAGTCACAACATTTTTCTTTATTTCTCTTTTTTTCTTATTAAAAATAAGCACCTGTACTGTGTATGAGAACTTATAACCTAACATTCTGGAAACTTATAACCTTACATTCTAGTTCTAGGCATAAACTTTTAGAGTTACCAAAATATGCACATATCATAAAAACTTCTTAAAAAACTCAGGCCTTAGAGAAGCCTACATTGTGAAATCAAGCATCTTTTGAATTTTGATGTGCTGACCATTTTCACAAGAAACACATCCAACATTTTATAAATACTGATACTGTGCTTGCTTCTTCTTGAAATGAAGTGTCATTCATGGTCTCAATTCTTTATATGTTTTATTTTTTCCCAACATTTTGATCTATGTTAACATCTGGGACTCATCATGAGTTTTTGACTGCTTGAACTTTTTGTTGAAGAGACGTCACCATTGTTCAATACTTCAACAAACACAGTTCCTGTTTAATTTAATGAATAAGAACAGAGTACAAATTACTGTTAAGGCCAGAGATAATATGAGAGTGGGCATAAGAAACTTTAGTGAAATGGAGAGGGATTGATTAAGAGGGCTAGAGGCCAAGGAACTTGGATCTGGGAATTGTATGAGCTCAGGAGATTTAATCTTTTGATATCTTTTATGTTTTAGATAAACTTAACCCTTTCGAGGAGAAAAGATCCACAGTAGTTTTTATTAAGTTCTAAAACAAATGGAAAATATTGTATGTTGACTGGACTGACTTTGCTGTAAGTTTTGCTGAGAAACTTAGGACAACAAGTTAAATGATTTTCCTGCTCTCTGAAGAGTGAATAAACATTGATAGACAAGGGTGATGAGGTTACATTATAAGCTTTTATTGGTTTCCAATTTTCTAGTTTGCCCAACTGGAAATCAATTAAAAGTTTTAAAAATGTAAGCACATGACTTGAAAGGATTCACAAAGACCCATCAACTTGGATTTTCAGTTTAGAACTATGGCATCATTAAAAAACTGAAAAAGTGTCTGAAATAAATATATCCCTGATTAATTCATAGAGTCATACAATATAGAAACTTCAGGGTTCCAAACCTGAAAGCTTACTGTTGTGGAGATATTTGTATTAAGTGGGTAACCAGAAACTTAAAAAACATAAATAAATGTCCTTGAGTTTATCAAAACTGATCTTGGTGTTCAGAATCAGAAATCAGGTGGAGGAAGGGAATTGCTCTTCAGCAAAATGAAGTAAATTCTTTAATTGTCAACCACATGTATGTAAATGTATATGTACACAAAGATGCATGTGTATGTTATAGTGTCCCAAAAGTCTTAGTGCATTTAAAATTTTTGTTTTCATAGTTCAGAACTACACTGAGATTTTTGGTATATCGTGTATATGACTTGCCCAGGGTCAGTCAAACAATGAGTCACACAGGCAGAACTTGAATCCAGGTCTTCCTTATTTTGAGGCAAGATCTCTGTATACTACTCAATGGTGCCTCTCATATTATTTATTGTTGTTATTATTACACTGCTATAATAAATTACAAATATGAAAATTTCAGGGAAAAAAGAAACATGAGAAGACATATGAGGCAAACAGAGTGAAGTGATGAGGTTGAGCATCTTTGTGGTAGCCAAGAACTGAATATCGCAGGGATGCTCATTAGTTGAGGAATGGCTGAGCAAGGAGTAGTATAGAATCATGATGGAATATTGCTCTGCTACAAGAAATGGTGAGTTTGACTATCTTAGAAAAACAGAGACACACGTGCTTGAAATAATAAAGAGCAAAATGAACAGAACCAAGGGATTATAGTATACAATAACAGCAATATTGTTTAAAGAATAATTCTGAGCAACTGAATCATTCTGACTATTATAAATACCCATTAACTGCAAACGACCTATGAAAGAAGACATTATCTAAATCCAGAGAAAGAACTGAGAAATAGGAGTATAGAATGATTTTATGTATCTGTCTATATCTGTATCTATCTGTATCTACACACATGTACGCACATAGATATTTGTGTCTAATGATAGCCATCTCTAAGGGAAGGAAAGGAAGGGGAAAAAAAGAAAGCTAGTGAACCTTTATTATGTAGTTAAAGGAAATAGCAAGTTGTATGTAATAGATTTGCAATTTTAAAATATTTATTTTATTCTGAACTTAAGGAATAAAACAAGCATTTCCATAAAATGATAATAATAAAAAGGACATTGATAAACCAAGTAATCTCCAAAGGAAGACCACAATGTGAAAAGTAAAGGATAGTGAAGGGCTTTGGGACAATTGAATGAAAAACAAAGTAGGCATGTTTAGCCTGAAGAAGAGTAGAATCAAAATAGTCCTTCTTAAACCCAGAACTGAACATATGACAAGACCAGATGGAGGCAGGGTACAGTGAGACTGTCATTTCCCTTTTTTTGACAATGATGTTCTTAATTCAGTTCAAAAAGGCTTTCACCTTTTGGGATGTTAAGTCACACTGTGGAGTCATATTCAGCTTTCAGTTCAATAAATCCCCAGATTTTTTTCATGAAAATGTCTAACCATTCCTTCTCCACTTCATAATTATGATATGAATTTTTCCTTCATGTAAGGCTATGATATTTATCTCAAATGAACTTCTTACTACATTCAGCTCAGTGCTCTAGTCTGTCAAGGTCTTTTTTGTACCCCAAATCTGTCATCCAATGTGTTAACTATTCCTCCATGTTTGGTCATCTGTAAATTTAGTTAATATACCATCTATGACTTTATCCAATTTATTGATGCAAATTTTAAATAGCACATAGTTAAACATAGATTCTTGGAATTTACTCCAATATGGACCTCTTCCCACGTTGACATTGAATCATTAACAGCCACATTTTAAGTCTAGTCATCCAAGCAATTCTAAGCACATCTGATTTTGCTATCTTTTAGTCCAAAGTTGTCAAATTTAAATAGAAACAAGTCCCTGCAGGTCCCATAGTGATTAAGAAAACCACAGATTAATATTATCTAGGTTGATTTTTTTTTGTTTTGTTGCATATTTCTCCATTAGGTTTTAATCTGGTTCTGGTAGCTGCCTGAGATTTTGACACCTTTACTCCTGGTCATATATTTCCATCTTTATGTAAGAAAGTAAGAACTACTCTACTCCCAAGCTTTGCTAAAATCTAGGTAAATCACTTTCATGGAATTCTCATTAGTTAGATTAGTAATCCTTTCAAAAAATATGAGAATTGTGATTACTCAGGAAGAGATTCATCAATTTTTCAATTTAAGAAGGAAATAATGAATAATGCCTATTGCTTAACTTATGATATGCATTTGGATAAGCATCAAAATTGGTTTTTGGCTGGACATAGCTGAAAAGGAAATTTAGGTGAACGATGAGCTTGGCACAGGATTCAATAGAAAAGAATACAGTATATTTAGTTGGGTTTGGGAAATTGTTTTGTGCTTTCAGTGATCTCAGCTTCAATGATCTCAACTTCCTCCTTAGTAATTTTTTTTCTTTAACACTGAGTCTTTTTTCCTGATGCTGTGAAATGGCTACAAATCATGAAATACCACAACGTCAGAATTACAGATGACATAATAAGAAATGAAAAGGCATGTAATGGGTATATGTAGGCTGAAACATACTATGAAAATGAAGTATAAGCAAAATGGCATAAAACAGTGGTTCTCGGGGTGGCTAGATGGTGCAGTGAGTAGAGCACTGGCCCTGGAGTCAGGAGGACCTGAATTCAAATCCAGCCTCAGACACTTGACACACTTACTAGCCCTGTGAGTTTGGGCAAGTCGCTTTACCCCAGCTGCCCCCCAAAAAGCAAAAAAAAAAAAACAGTGGTTCTCAACCTGTGGGTTGCGACTCCCTTGGGGGTTGAATGACCCTTTCACAGGGGTCACCTAAGACCATTGGAAAACACATATTTCCGATGGTGTTAGGAACCAACACACTGCTCCTCTATTGGTCTTCAGGCAGGTCAGCCCATATGCAGATAGTCCACATATAAATATTAAAGGGTTACAGCATTAGGACGGTTTAGAACCACTGGCATAAAATATGCTTTCATATACATGCATGACTAGAAAAGAACTATAGGCTACATATGTAATAAGAGCAAGAGGAAATATTATAGTGTATTGGGTAGATTCAATGGATGAGGAAGAACTATATAAGGTAAGAATGCCTGAATGAATTTTAATTTGTACCAGGGGAAGGAATTTTGAATCATTTTTTTGGTTCTCTTTGTTGTTCACCTGTTCATAATTCTTAATTCTGTTATTTAGTGGTCATTTGTCCAGTATATTCTGACACTATTTTAAAAGAAAATATGCATAATATAAAATGAGGGTTCTGATAACCCTATAAACTTTTTATTTCTTTTTTTTTCTACTGCCTCAATGGTATTTTTTGAATAAAAGATTCCACTTAGTTTTACCTCCCCCATGCTCACCTTCACTCTGAAGTCACTATTTCAAGACATATATTGATTGAATCTAGGGCACCTTGTCAAGTGGTTCACAGAATTACTCTGTTTCACCTTTGAAGGATTTTCATGTTTAAATTGCAATTATCTTGATGGCAGTTTCTTTGCTTATTCCCATTGTGAATATTATGTGGTAAGATGATCAAGTGTCCCATGAAACTTTCTGGGTAGGGACTGATTTTTGCTTTTATTTTTGTATCCAAACCATTTGGCACACTGCCTGACACATAGTAAGCACTTAAATGCTCATTATTTCTTCATTCCTTATTTCACTTCACCTATTTCTTCATTCTTCTACTAAAGTTCTCCTCTATGATCCTAGGATCTTGAAGTCCAGGAAATAGCATACAAACCTGTTTTGAGGATCTTTATAATCTAGAGCAGCTTTGAGCATGGGTCTGGGAGGAGACTGTTGTTCAAGGCCAGTGTAGAAAAATAAGAAGAGATTCATCTCTAGATGCTTGGGGACTTTAAGGAACATCTAATTCAATCCCCTCACTTTATGAATGAGGAAACTGAAGGCTTTAGGACAATGGAGTTTTAACCCTTTTGCACCATACGTTTCTTTGTCAGTCTGGTGAAGTCTGTAGGTTCTTTCTCAGAATACTGTCTTAAATGCATAAAATAAAATATATAGGATTACAAATGTAACAAAATATATAGAAATACAGTTATAAATGCTTTTTAAAAATGCATAGATCTCAGGTTAAGAATCGCTCTTCTATAGATTGGGTTATCTCATCTGTAAAATGGAGATAAGAGTAACTAATATCTCTCTCACAAAATTGTAATTGTCAGATGACCTAACACATGTCAACCTCCCTGAAAACCTTAGTGCTATTATGATTATTGTGATGATAGCTATTATTGTGATATTATTATTATTAATAACTTCCTATTAATTAATTATTAATAATTTAATGATTTAGTTGAGGTCACACGAGCAGCATATGTATGAGTTCAAACTGAGGCCCTCTGTCGATGAAATCAAAAAGTCCCTTTCATCATGAAGCTTATATACTATTATGGGAGAAAATCCATACCAAATCTTTCTTAAACGATGGTAACGTCTGCATGAAAGAAGCTTTTTTGCACTCTGACTGTGTATTTATGTAACTGATTGTCATTAAGCAGCAATACTAATTTCTTTATAATTGTACCTCATATGAAATAGAGTTATGGTTCTATAAAGGGGAGGACTTTACAAATGATGGTATCAGCCTCCACATTTAGTGAATGAAGAAGCTGAGGCCAATAGAGGTTAAATGAGTTTTCTAATATCACATATGGTGATAGAATCAGGAAGAAAACCCAGGTCTTTACCAGCCAATTGCTCTTTTCAAAATGCATTTTAAGAAAGTTACTCTGGATGAAATAATGATCACATTTAAAAACTATTCATATGTCCTCAATTTATAATCAAATGATATAATCCCAAACCTAATTATCCCATAAAATATTTTATCAGCATATCTTTACATCAGGTTGCATAGCTTGTAATATCTATATGCTAAAATAAATAAAACTCATCATCCTTTTTTCCCCCTTGACCTGTACAAACATTATTAGCTTGAGGCGTATATGTTCATCGCTATATGCAATACTAGAAAATGGGCTCAGACTCTCTGAAAGCATGACTGTGATTTATCTCATTTCCAAGAAGTCTTATTTACATGTAGTGAAAAATGTATGAAATGCACTTTCAGAGAAATAGCAAAATTACATTTCCAATAGGCACTAAAATCAAATTTCCTTTTCATTTTTTTAAACTCCGTTTCTTTGTTGATCATGAGTGGTATGGAATTGGTGACTGGGGAGACTGAATTTATAGAGACATTTGTATTTTCATCCCTACCAAAGGAAGGAGTTCAACTTGCAATTGGAGGAGTTGACTGAGAAGGAATTGTAGAAGTTCAAGTGTGATAGTCTGATCAACCCATAGGCCCAGTGCTTTGGACCATCAACAAATACAAAACTCATCAAACTTTTTTTCAGTATTATCCCCCAGGGTAATAACAATAATCAGAAGCCACTTGATTTCCCATAGACTGATAACTTGGGGTGACGGTTTTGGATCACAAAACACTTGGACAAGCTGTAAATTAAACTGGTGACATAGATTTGACTTCCATATATACTGAGCTAGTATATACTTAGTCAGCTCTGTCAGGCACCTCCTCAGTTTTCTTCCATAACTATTAAGCATTAGCCTCAAAAACAAAGAGTTATGAGTATGTTCAATTCAATCAGACCAGTATTTATGAAACACTGACCCTGTGCCAGAGAGTGTGCTAGATCCTTGGAGTGTAAAGACACAAGTGACAAAAAATGACACAAGTGACAAAAAAGACACAAATGACAAAAAGTGAAAAAGTGTGCAAAATAACAGAAAATTCTCTATACTCTGATATTCTTCAGATGAGCTCGCCCAAATAACATATAAAACAATGGAAAAATTACACTATTGAAAATTGTTGTGGATTTCTACTAGAAAGTTATACAGAGTGATAAAATATTTTACATAATATATGTCTCATATAATATTTTATACTATAAAATTATATATGTGTAGCTAGATAGATGTAGACAGTGAATTCTCCATCCTTTAGCTCTCTTTGGTGGAACTGTAATTTTCATTGCATCAGTAAGATCAGACTACTTTTGTTTTAGGCAAGTCTTTTAGTAAAAAATGTCAGTGTGTCTGTTATGTAGAATACTCAAGGCTAAGAAGAACTGCTTTACTTCATTTATCTAGTGTGACTCAAATTTTCAGGAACTTATGACCATTCCTTGTAACTTTAAGATTGATAAAAACCAAAAAAAAAATCTGTTTCCTCCTGTTCACTCTATCATTTAGATAGGTCATGGGGAATTAGACCCTGTGACATGTGGTCCAATTCTGTCTGGGGGCAACCTGAAATAGGAGAGAGAGAGAGGGAGGAAGGGAGGGAGGGAGAGACAGAGAGAGAGAGAGAGAGAGAGAGAGAGAGAGAGAGAGAGAGAGAGAGAGAGAGAGAGGGGGAGAGACAGACAGAGAGAGACAGAGAGAGACAGAGAGAGAGAGACAGAGAGAGAGAGGCAGAGAGAGAGAGACAGAGAGAGAGAGAGAATTTAGAAGGTCTTTAAAGTTCTTTCCAGTTCAACGTCTATCATTCTATAATAATTCAAAGATTTATAGTTTCACCAATCTAATCCAATAAACATTTATAAAGTACCTACTGTGTGTTAGACATTGTGCTAGATGCTGGGGTATACAAAGAAAATAAATGAAACATTACCTGCCCTCAAGGAGCCTACATTCTATCAAAGAAAAAACATGTGCATTTATAGGATTATATAATTTATTCCAAATAAATTAAAGGTAAATTCAGGATGAAAAAGTCCATCACAGCTGACAAGGGATTAAGAAAGGCTTCTTCAGCAAATCACTTCTAGAGAAAGAACCAATACTGATTGAGTGCAGACTGAAACATGCTATTTTTCACTTTCTTACTTTTACACATTTTTCTTTTATTCTAGTCTTCTTGCACACGATGGCTAATATGGAAATGTTTTACATAACTGTGCATGAATAACCTATATCTGACTACTTCTTGTGTCAGGATAGGGGGCATGGGGAAGGAGAGAGAGAGGAATAGAATTTGGAACTCAAAACTTTAAATAAAAATGTCAAAAAATTGAAAGAAATAAAAGAAAGGATTTGTGACAAATGGCATAAGAGTTGATGTTTGAAGAAACCTAGGGTACTGGTGGTGGTCAGGGGTTGCAGCTAGGTGGCATAGTGTGTCGAGCCCTGGGTTTAGAGGCAGGAACATTCATCTTCATGAATTCAAATCTGATTTCAGATACTTACTATGTGACCCTGGGCAAGTCACTTAGCCTTGTTTGCCTCAGTTTCCTTATCTGTAAAAAGAGTTGGAGTAGGAAATGACCAACTATTCTGGTATTTTTGCTAAGAAAATACCAAATGGTGTCACAAAGAGTCAGACATGATTGAAGAATTAAAAAGGACCCTAAGAAATAGAGGTCATGGAGTCTTTTAAATTGGAAGTTATTGCCTTTCTAATGGTAGTCTAAACTTTCACAGAATTCCTCTGGTCAGTCTGTATCTGAAGACAGTGGAAAAAATACTATCTTGATAGTTAAAAGGACCTGTATTCCCGTCTGGGCTTCAGGGTTTAACTATTGCTGCTAATTAGATGAGTCAGTTCAATTTTTGTGTGTACATTCACTCATCTTTACACAGACGGAGTTGCAACTGATGGGCTGTGTGGCTCTTTTCCAACTCTCAATCTAAACTTAATAATCCTAAATATGACAAGACATTCATTTGAGTCACAAGGAAGACACAAGCAGGTTTTCTGAAAGCCCCTCCCAAAGCCTGAACAAACACCAAGAGATAACAATGGTAAGTTGTTTCCCTTACTAATTGTGACCAAATGTATGCTTTCTTATCAAAAGATTCTCAGGAGGAGACTGCAGACTTCTCTAAGCAAACAATTTCTCTCATCTTTTTACTGAAGATGAAGACAGGTCCTAGAAAAATATATCATGGGGAGGGACCCACCCAGAAGTTAAAATAGAGGTCTGTAATGAATTTGTACAAGTCCTGTGTTTCTGTTGCACTTAATGTATTTACATCTGCCCTTAATAAGATCTTGGCAAATGTCTGATCAAAAAGAAACATTCTTTAAAAAAAAAGAAAACAGTATACTTCAAAACAGAGACAAAAGGAGCTCTTGGTTATATTTTTCTTCTTTTTTGCCTCCTGATATTTAAGGATACAAGGTTTAAGGGAGTTCTATCACTTGTATCATGATTTTCCAAAGAAAATAAAAGCTCCAGAACTGACTTTAGTTCTTGACAGGGGTCTCATCTATTGTGATAACTTCACTGATATCACTGGAACTCTATCAAGCATGTAAAATAATAGAGAATCTTTTCTGCTCGAAGATAAGAGAGCAATGCATTAACACCCAGCTGCAAAGAATATAGATTTTAAACTTCAAATCACTAGGTGAGTAAGAGAGCCCATAGTAAAATCAGGACAGCCAAAATAAATATTTCTTGATGTATTCTTGATGCATTCTCTTTTAATTTATAAAACATATTTAGGGCTTCTGATTAAGTCACAACTTTAGGAAGCCAATCATTTAGTGGAAAGATCACACTGTATCTGGGTTCAAGCCCCACTACAAGCCACCAGAAACAGCTAACATTCTCTTAACCGCGTTTTTTCTTCCATAAAGAGGGGAAATGGAACGTGTGACTTTTAAAGTTTCAATTGCTCAAAACTCTATTATCTGATTTTTTTTAATGTAGGTTACAGAGAATAGAAAGGTGAGTAGATTTAGGCTCTAGATATAGATCTGGTGGGGACTCAGCACTTGTATTTACTTGTAAAGAAGTAGAGCCCCAGAGGGGTAAGGCACTTGACCAACGTCACATAAATAGGAAGTGCCTAAACTAGCCTTCAAACCCACATATCCTGACTTCAGTGCCAACATCCTTACATCTGTGCAATTTAGTTTTGATTTTGAGACGGGGTTTCTGTATCTTGCCCAGGCTGAAGGGCAGCAGTTGACTCAGAGGCTAATTTCCACTACTGAAACCTCAATTTGATCTCTTTCTTGCATGGGTATCTTGTTTTCTGGGTCTCACAATAACAGTGTCAGAGTCAGTGACGATACACCATGGGCCACAGGACTTGTGCAGCTCAGAACTCTCCAAACCAAGTGATCCATCATCTTAGACTTTCCTCGTTATTTGGGAATACAGGCTTGTAACACCACTCCCTGTAATATGCCACACTGTAATTTTTAAATTTTGTTTTTCTTTTTTATTGTAAGCATCTTAAATTACAATAATGTAGTAAAGATCACAATAGCAAACTTAAAGCTAGTAAATCTGAACTGAACTAGCTTTAAGGATTAGCACTTTCCAACCTGAGTGGCTAATAATATCTTGGGGACTGATTTTTGTTTTTTTTTCTAACCTGACTTAGTAGGATGAAATCATGAAGGGCCATTGAAATGGTTCAGTAAGCAAATCATGATTTTAGTAAAAATATAGGAAATTTTAATTAACAGAAGGAAATTGTATATTCCATACAACTGTGGGATCATCTCCTTTTCTTTTTACACTTTTCAAAGTTCAATTTAACATTAACATCTGGAAAACTGAATAACTCTAATGCCTAGATTTTGTATTTGTGTAGAGAATGATGTTTTCTACAGCTCAATGCCAGTAAGGATTCAGATAGCAGTCAATGCAGCCTAGAGAGCCAAAAGCATGATCAGTTTACTCTTCACCATCATCAAGGTCAATGTAGGTTACTGTGGACAAATCAATTGTGCATAGAAATAGATCATTATTAAATATCATACCACAGTCCTCACACTTTGCATTTCTATGTATGGTCTCTGATGGGAAAGGAAGAACAGGGCAGGAATCTCAGAAGATCCAAGAATCAAGTCATTGGGGGGAAACTGGAGGAAGGAACCAGGATAGTCTCAGTCTTTCAGTCAATAAGCATCAGTTAAATGCCTAAAATGTGCCACACACTAGGGATACATACATGCATATATATATACATACATATATATGTACATACATATACACACATATGTATGTATACACACATATATACATACCTGAATATACATATATACATACATATCTATCTCTATATCTCATAACATGTAAATAACTATATACATACAAGGTATAAGCAATATAAATGGAAGGTAATTTTAGAGGGAAGTTAACTGGAGAAAAGGGAGTTATTGAAAACCTTTTGCAGAAGGTGGGATTTAAGCAGAGTGATGAAGGAAGCCAGAGAAGGTAAGATGCAGGATGAGGAGGGAGAGCTACTAGATATGGTGGGCAGTGAGCACAAATGCATGGAATGATGAGATAGAGTGTTGTGTAGAGGGAACAGTAAGTTGACCAGTATTAGCAGATCATAGAGCACATGGAGGGTAGGAAGGTTAAACACCAGAAAAGGCAGAAAAGAGTTAGGTTGTAAAACAGCTTTAAATTCCATGAAAAGAATTTTATACCTGTTCCTAGAAGTGGAATTTGGTTGCCACTCTGGCTAATATAGGGTATGTGGGAGACAGTGTGATGTGGTCATGCTTGTACTTTGGTAAGGTCATGTTGGCATCTTAGTGGAGGATACATTTGAATTAGGAGAAACTTGAGGTAAGGGGATCAGGTCTGAAGTCTCTTTCAGTAGTCCAGATAAAGAAAGGTGGTGAGCACATGGATAAAAATGGCATAGCTGGGTGAGATGAAAGAGGGAGACACATGCAAAAATGATCATGAAGGTAAAAATGAGAAGACTTGAAAATAGATTGGATATATGGGGTGAGCATGATTAAGGACTTGGAGATGACATCGAGCTAAAGGGTGAATAACAGTATCCAAAGCTACTAAGACATTAAGGAGAATGTGGATTCAGAAAAGCTTTTTCAATTAAGAAATCACTGGTGACATTGGAAATAGCAGTTTCAGTTGAATGAGGTTGAAAGCCAGATTGTATAGGGTTCAGAATTAGAAGCATAGGAAGTGGAAATAGCTGGAGTTGACAACTTTCTCAAGACATTTATTCCAGAAAAAGAAGAGAAATAGGATGAGAAATGGCAAAGATGGTAAGATGGAAAGAGGTGTCTTTTTTTAAGGGAATAGGTGGATGGTTTCATTTGTAAGCTTCAGGGAAGCAACCACTACATTGACCCTTGTGAACAAGGGTTGCTGGAAGGCTAGTAGTACAATTGATAATAATACAGAAGTTGGGAGGGGTGGCTAGAGGCACAGTGAATAGAACACTGGACCCTGGACTCAGGAGGAACTGAGTCCAATTCCAGCCTCAGACACTTATCACTTACTATCTGTGTGACCCTGGGCAATTCATTTAACCCCAACTGCCCTGCCTTCCCCTCTCCAAAAAAAAAAACACCACCAAAAAAAAGAAGTTGGAGAGAGGAAGAGAGAGAGAGAGAGAGAGAGAGAGAGAGAGAGAGAGAGAGAGAGAGAGAGAGAGAGAGAGATCAGCCTGGATATAGAAATTCAGGAATCATTTGCATAGAGATGACAGTTGATCCCATGAGATTGCAAGTTAAGATAATATAGGAGAGGGGAGAAGAGAGAAAAGATCAGAACCTTGGGGGACACTTATAACAATATGTTAGCCAGACCTGGATGAAGATCCACCAAATACGACTGAGAAGGAACATGAAGACAAATAGGAGGAGAACCAAACCAGAGCATTGTCATGAAAACCTATAAAGAAAACAACATCCAAAAAGAGAGTGTGATCAACAGTATCCAAAGCTACTAAGACATTAAGGAGAATGTGGAGTCAGAAAAGCTTTTTCAATTAAAAAATCACTGGTGACATTGGAAATAGCAGTTTCAGTTGAATGAGGTTGAAAGCCAGATTGCAAAGGGTTCAGAATTAGGAGCATAGGAAGTGGAAATAGCTGGAGTTGACAACTTTCCTAAGACATTTATTCCAGAAAAAGAAGAGAAATAGGATGAGAAATGGCAAAGATGGTAAGATGGAAAGAGGTGTCTTTTTTTAAGGGAATAGGTGGATAGTTTCATTTGTAAGCTTCAGGGAAGGAACCACTACTAGTAAAAGATTAGATAGATAGATAGATAGATAGATAGATAGATAGATAGATAGATAGATAGATAGGTGGATGGATGGATGGATGGATGGATGGATAGATAGGTAGATAGATAGATAGATAGAGAGAGAGAGAGAGAGATAAGATAGACCCTTGCAGTCAACCACATAGTACTTTAAGATGGATTTCTTTCTTTTTTTTTACATAGATGACTCAATTTGATTCAACTCAAGATGAAAAATTCACAATCCCTGACTTTAAGAAGTTAACCATCTAATAGCAGGGACAAGAGATACACAAATGAATTAGATACAAGAGAGAATTCTGAGAATTAGGGCTAGGAGGGAGCAGTGAGATTATTTAATTGGGCTATTTTCATTGAAATGAAAAGGGTGCCGTTCAGAAATCCAGTGACTTGATCAAGGTCACACATAGGGCAAGAGCCTGAAATCAAGATTCTGTAACTGTAACTCTAGTATTCTTATAATGGGAAGAGAACAAAAGAGATGAGACATGAGATTCTAGAAATTGGAGAAATGACCTTAAGCTGATGGGAAGAGGCAGAATGTTTTGTGGAAGAGGTAGCACCTGAACTAAACCCTGGAGGGAGAAGGATTTCAATAAATGGAAATATGTATGGAGTCCTTGTAGAAGGCTTGGGAAAATGCACAGAGCTAAGCAATTACAGAACAAAATTGGGGAGAAAAAAACCCACAAAAACAAGATCAGGAATAGCCAGAGGTCCAGAAACCTGAACTAATAAACTAAAGGGAAGGAAAAATTATCTGGATGATAACAAAGTGATTTTGGACAAAGTAGTAGGAAGATTCAGATAAAATAGTGGCGAATTTGGATGAAAGGGAGATAGAGGAAGGGAATGAAAAGTTGGTTAAAAAAAAGACTTCCTCTTCTATGAAGGCTTTCCTAATTCTCATCCTATTTGAAGGGCTACCTTATTTGACCTACCCACACCCCACATAGGCAGAAGAGCAGACTAGTTACATAAGGTAGAAAATAAGCATGGAAGAACTACACCCCATTTTCCCAGTTCCTCCTCTTCCTCAACCATGCTGTCCTATACCTTTGCTCAGATATTCATTTCTGTTCCTGGGATACCTGTTACACTTTCCCTCATCTGTACTTGGTTTCTCTCTATTTTTCTACCTGATGCCCTTCCCCTTAGGGGTCTCCAAGGCAGTCAGCCTCATCTAGTGATGCTCACCTATCTTTCCTTTTTATTTAAATTAAATTTATTTGTTTATTTACTTTTAGTTTACAAGGTTCAGTTCCAGAGTCCCTTGAGTTTCAAGTTTTCTCCTCTTCCTCTTCCCCTCCCCTCCATGGCAGCATACAATCAAGTACAGGATCTGCAAATACTTTCATTTAGTTTGGTTGTATGGACGGGTTGTAACCAATGGAGTGAACAATGGGAAAAAAGAAAGAAAACCAAATGTGGAAAAGAACTATAGCATGTATTGCTTCAGTCTCCGTTTAAACTCTGTTCTTTCTAGATCTTTCTCTTAGTGTAGGTATCTCCTTCCATCCTGAGACTTGTAGATTTGTCTTATAGCTATGAGTTGCTGAGAAGAGTCCAGTTTATCAAGGCTGGTCATCACACATACAATGTGTCTGTGATTGTGTACAAGTTTTTCCTGGTTCTGCTCTTCTCACTTAGCATAAATTCGTATAAGCCTCTCCACGTAAATATCAAATCCATCTCCTCCCCATTTCTTAAAGCACAATAGTATTCCATTATATTCATATACCACAACTTGTTTAGCTATTCCCCAATTAATGGGCATCCCTTAATTTCCAATTTTTTGCCACCACAAAGAGAACTGCTTTAAATATTTTTGTACATATGGGTCTTCCTCCAGCTTCCATGATCTCTTTGGGATACAACCTCAGAAGTGGTGTTACTGGGTCAAAGGGTATGCAATTATTTATAGCCCTTTGGGCATAGTTCCAGATTGCTCTCCAGAATGGTTGTATCAGTTCACAGCTCCATCAACAATGCATTATTAGAGTTCCAATTTTTCCACATCCTCTCCAGCATTTGTCATTTTCCTGTTTTGTCATCTTAGCCAATCTGGCTGGTGAGATGACTCACCTATTTTTTCTACCTTTCTGTTGTTCCCAAGAGCAGCCTTTCCCCCTTTGACAATTTGGCAATAAATATTCATATATATATATGAGTGGGGGAGGGTGAGAGGTTAAAGGGCATATGCTGAGAAAATGTCATCGATAAGGAAGAGATTCACTTCTTCATGGAGTACATGTCCACTGGATTGAAAGATAGTTATCTATTACTTTTGATCTTCTTTGTAAAACTAAGAGTGGTAAAGGGGAAAGAACACTGATTCTGTATTCAGAGGAGCTGGGTTCTAATTCCATCTTTTTATGAGTACTTATTCTGGGTCAGGTAACTTAACCTCATTTTTCTGAACTGCAAAATAACAAAATTGATCTAGATGGTCTCCAAAATTCTGTCTAGCCCTACATCTATGAAAGCTCTTTAGTTATTTATTAACCTATGGTAAACAAAAAGAACAAAATATTCCATATAAGTTATCATTTGAATATTCCATATTAAAATGTCTGGTCAAAAAACAAATTGCTATATCTTATCCTTTTGGCCTCCATATCAGTTCTCAAATCCATCTTGTTATGTCCTCTCAAGGTCATGACCCTAGATCAAGCCCTTGACTCTTGCTTGGACTAGCTAGCTATTGTAACAATTTCCTAATTGATTTTCCCCCATTTGATCACTTTCTTGTATATTCCAGCTGCCAAAATAAACTTTCTGAGGCCTAGACTTGACCATGTTATCACTTCCTGCTCAAAAATCACTAGTAACTCTTTATTTCCCCAAGGTAAAGTTCAGACTCCTTAATCTGACACTGAAGACCATTTGTAATCTGTTGCCAAACTATCTTTTATTCTATTGCTGTCTTTCACCTACTGGATTAAATAACCAATTCCCCATACTCCATATTCTATCCTCTTCTTCCTTACATTTACATAAATTGTCCCTTCTACCTGGAATGAAACTCATGATATTCACTATTTCTCAGAATCTGGAGCTTCCTTCAAGGCTTAGCTCAGTCCTCATTTGAGGTAGCCTAACTTCTTGTTGTTGTTCATCCTTCATTCTCCAAGAGGACTATGATGCCATGACAGGCAATTACATTGTATTTAAGTGAGAGACGGCTCTGCAAAGTGATCAGCTTCACTTTCTCCTCTGCAATCCACTGGGTCTAATGACCAGATAGAGATTAGGACAAGAGATGACCAGTGAGCCAGTGGGGGATATTGGCCTTTTCAAGCTAAGGTCTTTAACACATTCCAGGTTGATTGAGGCAACACCCATTCAGTAATTAAAGATTAATAAGAAATGAGGCAGAGAACAGATTCTTTACCTCACTAAAATTAATAATCATCATAATAATAATAACAACAATAGGTCTGGGAGGGGAAGACCCTTAGGGTTTTTGACCAAAACAAAAATAATTTCCTAGCTTCTTAGACAGAGCACAGAGCTAGCATCAGGAATCCCTGGCTTACAAGCTTCCCTCAGATATTTTTAAGTGCAATCTAGGATTTGAGATTGCTATATTTGCATAAGAAGAAATTAAATAAACACTTATTAAATACCTACAGTGTTGGGGAGGCTAGGTGGTGCGACGAATAGAGCGCCAGCCCTGAAGTCATGAGGACCTGAGCTCAAATCCAGCCTCAGACACTTGACATACTTACTAGCCCCTGTGACCTTGGGCGAGTCACTTAACCTAAATTGCCCTGCCCTCCTCCCTCCAAATAAACAAATAAATAAATACCTTCGGTGTTCCAGGTAGTGTCCTAAGGGTTTTAAAAAATATATTTTCATTTGATTATCATAGCAACCCTGGGAGGTAAATGATGTTATTATCCCAATTTTACAGTTGGGGAAACTGAGGGAAACAGATTAAGTGGTTTTTCCAGAAACATAAAGCTAGCAAGTACATGAAGATAAGTTTCAACTGAGGACTTCTTGATCTGAGACCCATCTCTCTATCTACTGAACCACTAGGCTGCCTCAGGTCTTGGTGAAGAAGATATTGAATCCACCTAGTTAAGGTTGGCTCTATTAGTGCCTCCATTAGTGGCTGTTTGAGGGGTAGAATTTATTCAAAGGAAGAAAGAAGTTAGAAAGTAGGAGATAAGGCTATGAAAACTTGCCCACCCCCCACCCCCCAAAATCTTTATTTTTAGTAGCTGCCCCTATATCAAGAATAGTTTTTCTCTTTTTCTTTCTGGATCAGCATAGTAGAGATATTTCATCATTCTAGCAAAATCCCAATTGAGCTAAATGACCGGTCACTAATTTAGCCACCATTTTCTTTGCATAGCAATTGATAATTATTTTTACTTTGCCTTGAAGAAGCTGGGCAAATACAAAGAAATGAACTCTTCCTTTCCTTGTGTAACAAAAATAACAATCTCTCATTTTAGGTTTAAGGAGAAGCTGTAATTCCAGGTTACATTGTGTCAGATATTTACATGCTGATTTAATAATCTCCAGGGACCTTGATTTGCATCAAGTTAAAGTTCACAGCTAAATATTAAGCATCCGCATTGTGCTTCACAAATTACTTTATAATAACACTTTTATTTTTGTTGAAAGTTATGCACAGATTGACTTGTGTCAGTTTGGCTCAGAGGGAAGATGAGACTGTTAAAAGATCCTCCATTATCAAAACTAAAATATTTAATCTGCTTCAGGGTAGTTTTTTTTTTCTTTTGGGGGTGGGGTGGGCCTATTTGCAGACTCGACAATAGTCATATTATAAATTCACAACACTGTTCAAAATTGTGAGGCTAGTAACAGACATTCTCAGTCTTATATCAGAAAATGTATATGGAAAGAAAGCTGGATTTGTTTTTTCTTTTCCATAATACTATAGGAATACTTGTTTGGAACTAACAGTACCTAATATTTAAGTGTTTTTGGAGAAGACATAAAAGGTATAGCAATGGAACATCAAATACATTGCCTTTAGAATCAAAGGACTTGAGTGTGAATTCAGCTCTGACACCACTTGTATTGCCTTAGGTCAGTCACTCTACCTATCTAAGAAAGCTATATAGTAAGGGGATTGGATTGGAAAACGTCTAAGGTCACATATTGACTGTGCCTTAAAAGGCAATGTTATCTATGTTTCATTGTATCTTTGTTTATTTTGTTAAATGTTTCTCAATTTCACTTTAATCTGATACTGACTGCACTGGGTAGTGTGGAGGGTCACATTCCTCAAGCTGTGTGTTTGGCACTTCTGCAAAAGGTAATTTGGTCATTCAGCTTATTTTAAAGGTACCAGTGGACAGCTAACTGCCTCGAGCCAGGTTGAACTTACCAATATATTAATACCATCAAGATTTTTCAATTAATATGTTCAGCGCTGTTTCCTAGATAGACCAAATAACAAAGAAAAAAGAATGGCTGAAAATATGAAAAACAGAAGGGAAAGGAATTGAATAAACAGTCCAAGTGCAAAATATTGGTAAAATAGGCTTTTTTAAATTTTTTATTTCAGATCTCCGATTTCCCTGAGACGGGGCTCACCAAAACAAGACCACAGCTCATCTATAACTTCTAGTGGGTGCCTTATGGTAGGGTGGCAAGGACACCAGGTCTGGAGTCAAGAGGACCTGAGCTCATATCCTGTTGCTGGCTGAAACTAACTACTGGCATGACCTCATTCACTAAGGAAAATGATATGCCATGCCTGGTCATGGTTTTTTGTTGCTTTTTTTTCATCTGTTAACTGAAGTGGGAAGAAAGAAAGAAGGAGAGAAAGTTATGCATGCTAGATGGCCCCTAATGTTTCTCCTAGATTTAGATCTAAGATTTACCCTTAGGAATTCACCCAGAGTATTAACAGGCTAAGTGACCTATCAGTGGACACAGGTCTTCTACACAGTTAAGGTAGATAGAGATAGTAGATAGATAGAGACAAGACATAGAGTTCTGGGACTAGAGTCAAGGAAACATGAGTTCTGATTCAGAAATTTGATGATTGTACCATCCTGGGTGAGTCACAATCCATGCCTCAGTTTCCTCAAATGTAAAATGGGACTAATAGCACCTACCTTCCAAGGTTGTTGTGAGAATTCAGAGAATCAGTTGTTGTGAAAATTCAGAAATTAGTATAATTCTTGACACATAGTAGGTGGTTAATCATATATTTCTTTTTCTTCTACATTGCCAAAGTCTAATAGGCACTATCCACTATGCCAAGCTGCTTTGCAGCAATTGCAGAGAGGGAAGCAGTTAACATTTACATGATTCTTTAAGACAGCAGGTCATTCTACCCTCACAACACTTTCTGTGAAGTAGGTGCTATTATTAAATCCCATTCTATGGAGGAGTAAAGCAAGGCTGAAAGAGGCGTGTCCAGTGTCACAGCCAGTATAAGTGCATGGAGGCAGGATTCAGGCTCAAGGTTTCTTGGTTCCAATTTCAGGTGTCTAAGAACCTCTGCCAACTACAATGCCAAGGATGAGTTCATAGAAACACTGCTTCATACTGAGGAACACTCAAGACTCTACAAGGGATCCCTGACAAAAGACAGAATCTCTGCTGGCTCAGGCCTGCTTTCCTGGCAGGATGCCCCCCCCCTCTTTTCCTCCCCCACTCCTCTCCATTCTCTCTCACAAGCAGTGAAATCCCTTTATGAGGCTGGAGATGGGTCGGGGGCTAACACCTGCCCTGGGTGCTTTGGCCTCTAAGCTGAGGAGCTGTATTTCCGGATCTGGGCCATAATGCCCCCTGATAGAACAAGGGGTATACGCAAGGCCTGAATGGCACTTGCGAGCCTAACAAAGCCAGCATTAGCAGTTCTCTCCTTCCCCCTCCTCCTTCTCACTGGTCATGAAGCATATTTTTGTTTCTTACTAAGAACAAGTGGAAACCCAGGAGCAGAAGGCTCTCCGGGAGCCACCACATGGAGGCAGCCAGCCTGACCGTGGCCATCAGACTGAGACCCCAGCAGGCCCCGTCCCCAGCTGGAGACAGTCCAGAAGAATCCCTGGGCTCCAGGGAAGGGGGGGAGGTTGGGGAACGAGCTGGAGAAGGAGTGAATGAGAGCCGCAGCAGACACTACACATGGGCTTAAGTGCCAAGCCCTGGGCGCATTGTGGAGGAGGATTAGTGCTAATGGACAGGGCCTCTCCCTATGCAACAACTGCCTGGTAAATCCCAATGAAATCTGCATGCAGCTGGGGATCCAGAGAGGACGACGTCCAACATTTGGGTGCCAGACAGATACAGCTGTGTGTGCGAGACTCCTTATCTGGCTTCAGCGCAGGCCAGCCCACATGCCAGCCAATTCACTGGGGGCTGGAGGGGGGAGGAAGGGAATGGCGGGGATGGGGTGGGAGGGGGAGATGCTTGGCACAATGGATACAAAGAGAAAGAAAACCCGTTAGTAAGAAGCTTTGAGACCACTCAGTCTTCTCTCTCCCCCTCCCAATCTGTCTCTGGCTCTCTGGCCCTGCTCTCTGCCTCACTGTCTTTTCCTCTACCTACCTCTCTCTTACGTTCTGTTTTTACCTCCTCCATCTTTATCTCTTTCTCTCTCTCTCTCATTTTTCTCTCTCTTTGTCTCTGTGTTGTCTTTCTGCATGGCTGTCTCTCTATCTTTGCCTCTGTTTTTGCTCTCTCTGCATTTCTCTGTCTCTCCCTCTACACCTTTTTATCTCTGTTACTCTGTCTCTTTTTTTTGGTCTTTGATTCAATTCTCAGTCTCTGTTTCTCTTGCTTTCTCTCCCTTCTCTTTATATATTTCTCTTCTCTGTCTAGTTCTCCCAGTTTCACTGCTTCTATCTTTCTCTGTCTTTGTCTCTGTCTGTCTGTCTTTCTGTCTGCATCACAGTATCTCTCTCTCTTCTTTCTTTCTCTCTCTCTCTCTCTCTCTCTCTCTCTCTCTCTCTCTCTCTCTCTCTCCCCTCTGTCTGTCTCTGTCTCTGTCTCTCTCCCCATCCATCTCTCCTTTTCTCTTCTTTTCTCAACAGAACTGGGCACCAAGGTGGGGCTCTGATGGTGTTTGTGATCCTGGAAGCAAGATGGGGTATGCATCATGTCAGGGAGAGTTATAATTCTAAAATACAATGAAAAGACTTCCTGTGACCTGAAAGTCTCATGGTTCAATTGAGGAAAGCAGAGTACCTGATTCCCCTAACTAGAGGTTGACTGATTATGTGAACAGACACATCAGCAAATTTTTGCCAAACTAGGAAATAGAACAGGAAGAAAGGTGTCTCATGCTTTCCATCCAATTAGGATAAATTTATTTTAGCTTAGTTAACATTTCAATATGATAATTGCAGGTAAAAGGTAAAGAACATTCTATACATGGATCAGGCTTGAGGGCAGTGTATATTCTTGACAGAGAAAGCAGCAAAGTTATTTCTGATTTTTTTGCTAGTCATATCAGGAACAAGTTTAACAAAGATCATCTTTATTAGAAGTCCCGTTGGTTTATTCTTGATTACTTTCTAAGATCTAGCATTTTCCTCCCCTTGTTATTTCTGGCTGGCCATGTTTTTCCTCATTTTAAATTCTCCATTGAGACTGCTTACCAAGTAGATTATCCCCAAACTCTCACTTTTATAGGTTTAAAAAATAGTATATTCCATAAACCTATAACAAATATAATTTATAAGAAAAAACAGCATAACATGCAGTGCAAGCTCTTTTAAGGGACACTTCCCCCCTCTCCTGCTTGTATGTGCATAATGAGAGAATGCGTATCAGGAAGGGAATAGACTTCTTTGGTCCCCAGATTGCTTGGCCTATTTAGCATTTTTTCCTCAAAGTTGCAATTAGTATTAGCCTTAAGAAATGAATGAAAATTGATGATGAATGAAAAAAAAAGTTAATAGATGTTAGTACTGTAATTAGCAAGGGTCTGATCCTGTAAGGAGAGGCTTTGCTATGGCAATCTTCAGAGGCCACCTGAATCTCCAGCCTTGCTGCCTAGAGCTTTACACGTCCTCTTCCAGCTGCCATAGGGACATGAGAGAATGATGCCTGCTCTGTCTCCTACAGCATTATGGGCATGGTCAGTCCTTTTCCGCAGAAAATGAGAACTGTCAAGGAAAAAGGTTGAAATGAGCTGTGGGAGCTGAGTAAATTTGGTCTAGATCACAGTGTTAGCTCAAGACAGAAAATGGGGCTGTGAGAGAAAGGAAGCAACTAGAAAGATGAATGGCTGAACAAATGAAGAGAATATATTTTTCAGGAGGGAACCACTTTTTGGGTGGCAAGACAACTTTTCCTCCAGCAGGTCTAGTCAAGTGAACAACTATATATTAAACACCTACTATATGAGAGGCATATGTGTGTGTGTGTGTGTGTGTGTATTTTGGGGATATGAGAAAGCAAAACCTCTCTTTACCTTCAAGGGGTTAAAAATAAAATGAATAAGGGGAAAAACTCAACCAAACCAAGATTTATATGCTAGGCACAGAGCTATTTAAGTACTTTACAAACATCTTATTTGATTTTTACAACAATCCTGAGAGGTAGATGTTATATTATACCCATTTTAAGGTAAGGGAAACTGAGGTATATATAGATTAAGTAACATGTCCATAATCACATAGCTATTAAGTGTCTGAAGATATGTTTGAACTCAGGTCTTCCTGACTCAAGGCCCATCTCTCTCCCTACTGCACCCATCTAGAGCCTCTCATAGACATGTCAGCAAACTCTTAACAAGAAAAGAAATGGGACAGATAGAGAGATAGAGAAAATATGCAAATAGCTCTGTACAAACCAGAGGTATATATCATAAATGAGAGATGATCTCAGAAAGAAGGCACTAGCATTAAAGGGACTATGATATGTTTTGTTTTGTTTTTTGTAGAAAATTGGATTTTAACTGAGATGTATCTAACTTTCACATAGCAGATGAATTCCTATAATAAACCCTTGGTCTGTAGGGGGTAGATAGGCACATAGATTCGATAGAAACTTTAAATAAGCACATAAAACATGTTATAGCAGTAAAAGTGTTTGGCCAGGAGTCAGGGAATCCCCTAATTGCAGTCTGAATCATCTTTTTTTCATCTAGTTATGGGAAAGGCACTTCATTTCTCTGGGACTCAGTTTCCTCATTTGTAAAAAGATCTCTTTTAGACGTGCTTCAATTTATTGGCTCCCAGGATCATAAAACCAGAGCTAAAAGGGTAGAGGCTATATAGTCCAATGCATTTTATTTTTATAAATGGGGAAAATGAGGTGAAGCAACTTGTCAGAGGTATCATACATAGTATTAGAGACAAGATTTGAACCCAGATTCCCTAATTCCATACAAAATTTTATGAAGTACCTGATGAATTCATTATGCTTGGTGCCTAGGATACAAAGACAAAGTGAACAAAACGTCCCAGACCTCAAGGACCTTATGTTAATAATAAGAAGAATAATGAATTGGATTTGTGTGTTAAGACTGGCAAAGCACTCTATATACAGTGTATACACACATATAAACACACATATGTATGTGTATGTGTATATATATGTATGTATATAATTTTATTCTCACAAAAGCTTTCAGAGGTAAATGCTATTGCTTTATCCATTTATAGATAAGAAAATTGAGGGAAACAGCAGCTCTGGCTCACACCTAAGTGAATCTTTGTGGAGAGATTTGAATGAAGGTCCTCCAGTGTGTCTATTGAACCACCTGGCTATCATTCTACAACCCAGACACAGAAAATTTAGAGAAATTTGACAATGGAGATGGTGTTAAATAACTGAAAGCAATAAGGAAGACTTTCCATGGAAGGTGTGATCTGAATTTATCCTTGAAGAGAGCTGAGAACTTTAAGAAGTGAAGGTGATGATGAAGTGCATTTCAGTTATACAGGACAATGTAAGAAAAGGAGAATTAACAGGAGATATGATGTCAGATTTAGGAAGAAGCAACAGTTCAGTTGGGTCCAAAGTTAGAGTGTGTGAACAGAAGTACTATAAAATAAGTCTGGAAAGATGAGCTGGAATCACACTGGGAAGACTTTTAAATGTCAAGTTGTGAAGTCTGTATTTTATCTTAGTAGCAATAGAGAGCCACTGAAGATTTTGTAGCAAAGGAAATAACATGGACAGGCCTGACAGTTATATGGAAGATGAATTGAAAAAAGTAGACATTCAAAATAAGGAATGGGATTGCAAAATACCTAGGAACTAGAATTGATATCAGGAATGTCTTGGTTCAGGTCCTTGTTTCAGGCCAGACAATAGTTCCATGACTACCATGACTACAAGTCATTTGATCCTTCTATGTCTTTATTTCCTCCTCTAAAAAGTGAAACAGTTGGACTGGGCATAGTGACATAAGCCTGTGAGCCCTACTAGAAGAATATTGAGGCTGGTGGATTGCTAAACTTTAGGAGCTCTGAGTTTTTGCAGGAGAAGTCAATCATGTGTCTACACTAAATCTAGCAGCAATAGAATGAGCCCCTGGGAATGAGACAGGGTGTCTCAGGTTTAAGGGGGGAAAAAAATCACAAGAGAATTAGCCTTGATCTCTAAGGTCCTTTCCAAGTCTCAGTTTATAATCTTATGACTAATTTAGAGTCTAAAATTATATTCTATTCAATAAATAAGATCTTAAGGGAAAGAGCCAAGATGGCAGTGTGAAAAGCCTAAAATTGGGACAGTGCTCCTTCCATCCCAGGAGCAGGGTCTGAGTTTAATATAAAGTTATAAGTCAAAAAATAGACTTGAGAAAATGAGCAAACAGCAACAGCAAATTACGTGACTATCCTATGGTGACAGGGAAGAACAAAACAGAAACTTAGGAGAAGACAATGAAATCAAAGCATCTCCATGCAAGCTTCAAAGAAAAAACATGAATTCATGTCACACCCAGATAGAATTCCTGGGAGAGTTCAAAAAGGATTTTAAAAATAACAAAAAGGTAGAGGAAAAATTTGGAAAAGAAATGAGAGTGATGCAAAAAAATCATGAAAAATGAGTCAACAATTTGGTAAAGGAAGCACAAAACATTCTGAAGAAAATAACACACACAAAAAAAATAGAATATGCCAAGTGGTAAAAAAAGGCACAAAAATCTACAAAAGAGAAGAATTATTTTTAAAAGCAGAGATAGACAAATGGAATATGTGTGTGTAATCATATATATATGTGTGTGTGTGTATATCATATGTGTGTATGTATATGTAAAAAAATTATTGAAAAATTAACAAAGGACAAATTGAAAAGGAGGCACAAAAACTCAAAAAATCATTCCTTAAAAATTAGAATTAAGCAAATGGAAGCTAATGGATTTATGAGAAATCAAGAAACAATAAAACAAAACAGAATGAAAAAATAAAAGAAAATGTGAAATATCTCATTGAAAAACAACTGATCTGGAAAATAGAGTCAGGAGATATAATTTAAGAATTATTGGGCTAACTGAAAGTCACGATAAAAAAAGAACCTAGACACCATCTATCAAAAAATTACCAAGGAACACTACCCTGATATTCTAAAATCAGAGGTTAAAATAGAAATTGGAAGAATCACTTATTACCTCCTAAAAGAGATGCCAAAATGAAAACTCCTAGGAATACTATAATCCAGTGGTTCTCAATCTTCCTAATGCTATGACCCTTTAATACTTGTATGTGGGCATATCAGCCTGTGGATGGACCTTCCTGGAGATGGATAGAGGAGCAGTGTCTTAGTTCCTAAGACAATTGGAAATATTTGTTTAGTGACACTCTTAGGTGACCCCTATGAAAGGGTCATTCAACCACCAAAGGAGTTATGACCTACAGGTTGAGAACTGCTGCTGTAATCAAACTTCTAGACCAAGAAGAAAATATTGCAAACAGTCAGATAGAAACAATTCACATACTGTGGAGTCACAGTCAGGATAACACATGATTTAATATCTTCTACATTAAAGGATGAGAGTTCTCGTGTCTGAGGCCAAATTTGAACTCAGGTCCTCCCGACTCCAGGGCTGGTGCTCTATTCACTGCTCCACCTAGCTGCCCCCAAAAGGATAATATCTAAAAAAATAAAATTAAGGGGTGAGAAAGAAGGATGCACTAAGAGAAGAAGGAGGGAAGGATAGAAAGGGGTTAATTTTCTCATATAAAAAGACATGGAAGAGCTTTTACAGTTGGGGGAAGAGAGGGTAGCAAGCAACACAATAACATACATACTTCAGTTGGGTATAGAAATCTTTCTTGCCATGCAGGTAAGTAAGACAAAAGGGAATAAGAGAAAGAAATATATTTTGCATTATTGCACATGTATAATTTAGAAGTGATGACAGATTGAAACAGGTGGTGGTCAGAAGGAAAACAGACAGTTCAAGAGGACTGAAGTAAAAGGAAAGGGAGAGAAGAATAAACAGGTGAAAAATGCACATTTAGGAATTATAAATGGGAACATAAATGGGATGGACTAACATAAAATGCAAACAGATAGCAAAGCAGATTATATGATTTAGACATAAAAGATGATACCATAAGGAAATTAGCAGAGTACAAAATAGTTCACCTGTCAGGTATATGGATAAGGGTGGAATTTACGACTAAATAAGAGATAGAGAGCATTACAGGCTATAAAATAGATGATTTAGATTACATTATATTAAAAAAGTTTTTTGTACAAGAAAAAACAATGTACCTATGCTTACAAGGAAAGCAGAAATCTGGGGGGGGGGAAATTAAAGCAATTTTCTCTGATAAAGGTATTATTCTCTCAAATACATGCAGATAATTGGATCAAATTTATGAGAATGCAAATAATTCCTCAATTGATAAATGATCAAAGGATGTGATATATATGACATAAGTTTTAAAAGAAAAAATCAAGCTATCTATAGTCATATCAAAAATGTTCTAAATCACTATTAATTAGAGAAATATAAATTTAAATATAAATTTAAAAAATTTTAAAATAAATAAAATATAAGGAACCACTTCACACATATCAGACTGGCTAATAGAGCAGAGAAAGGAAATGAAAAATTTTGGAGGGGATGTGGAAAAATTGGGAAAGTAATGCACTGTTGGTGGAATTGCAGACTGATCCAACTATTTTGGAAAACAAATTAGAACTATGTCTAAAAGGACTATAAAACTGCTACTAGCAGTAGTTCTATATACCAAAGAGATTTTTTAAATAGGAAAAGGATATACATATGCAAATATATTTCTAGTAGCTCTGTTTGTGGTGGCAAAGAATTGGAAATTGAGTTAAGGCTCATCAGCTGAGGAATGACTGAACAAGCTGTGGTATATGAATGCAATGTAATAACTATCATGCTATAAGAAAGGATAAGCGGGATGCTTTCAGAAAAAAAACCTGTAAAGACTTACATGAACTGATGCAAAGTGAATGAACAGAACCAGGAAGAATCTACATAGTAACAACAATAATATACAATGATCAATTCTGAATGACTTAACTACTTTCAGTAATAGCATTATCTAAGACAGATTTGAAGGACTTGTGAAAAACATGCTATCCACTTCCAGGAAAAGGACTAGGATCTCTGAATGCAGACCAAAGCAAACTTTTTAAAATTTAAATTTTCATGTTCATTATTTTTTGTTTGTTTTCTTTCACATGACTATTATGGTAATATATTTTGCATGACTACTCATATATAAATTATGTCACATTGCTTGCCTTATCTGTAATGGGGGACGATTAAGAGGGAGAACTAGTAACTCAAAATTTCTTAAAAATAGAAAACTGTTTTCCATATAATTGGAAAAAAATGCAGCATTAAAAATTTAATAAAGGTTTGAACAAACAGTGATTTTAAGAGACAGCAGGAATAGATTTGAGAGATACTGTGAAAGACCAGACATAACCTATATGAGGCACGGTTGTATAAAATATACTGTATGACCTCCTATAATTTATTCATTTATCTGTTATAATGTGTATTTGGTATAATACCTATCAAACACATACTTTGCTGATGGAAATACAGGGATATAATAATAAAAAGTTACTTAGTCCCTGACTCAAAAATCTTAAAATTTTCTCAAACTACTGTAGAAGGTGGAAATTTAGTTGACCTTGGGGAACTAGGAAAACCAAGGAAGAGGTGGAGGTGAAGAGAGAGAGAGAGCATTCCAGGCATAGTGAACAGCCAGAGAAAATGCTCAGAGCCAAGAGATGCAATGTCTTATTCTAGGAATAGCAAATAAGCCAGCGTCACTAGTGTGGAGAATGAGGCAGAGAATAAGGTGCGAGAATCATAGAAAGGTAGATAGGGAGAGGGGAAAGGATATTATAAAGGACTTTCAATGCCAATTAGAGGATTTTGAATTAAATTCTAGAGATTATGGGGAGTTTATAGAATAGGAAGCTTACATGATGATATTGACTCTTTAGGAAAATAACTTTGGTGGTTAATTGGAGAAGGATTGGAGTGGAGAGAGAGTTGAGGGAAGCAGACCTGCCAGTAGGCTATTTTAATAGTCCAAGTGGGAGGTGATTAGGACCTGTACCAGGGTAATGACAGGATAAAAAGAAAGAGCAAAGGATGTATGTGAAAGCTGTCATAAAGGTAAAATCAACAGACTTTGGCATCAGATTGAAAATGGGAATGTGAGAGTGAGGAGGTGAGGATGGCATTTGGGTTGTGAACCTGGAGGATTGATAGGATGGAGCTGTCCTTAACAAGAATAAGGGTGTTTGGAGGTAGAGAAAGGATTCAGGGGGAAAGGTGATGAATTCAGTTTTAGACATGTTGAGCTTGACATTTCAAATTTGAGATGTCTGAAAAATAGAGGTTACAGTAGGCTAGGTAGTGAAATCTATGGGAGGTGATGAGATGAACAATTGAAGTAATATAGAAGGAGAAGTAAAGAAGGCCAGGATAGAACCATGTGGGATATCTAAAGTTAAAGGGCATGTTCTGGATTAAGAACTAGCAATGGGAACTAAGAAGTGGTCAGAGAGGTAGGAGCAGAAGCAGGAGAGAGTGAGTGGTATGCTACAATCCCAGAGAGAAAAGTGTGTAGAAGAGGAAACAGTGATCAAAGAGGGTGATTAGTGTCAAAGATCTCTAAAAGATCAAGAAGAATGTTAGTGTAATTAATTTAAAAATGAAAAAGTTTGTATTTTTAAGTTAGAGAAAAAAGGTAATCTCACATCTTGTGTCTCTTTTGCCCCAAGTAGGGTGCAAAAGTTACATTTATTTCTCCCATGTTCCTAATATTCTTTCTAAATACTGTATTTCAGTAATTTTTCTCTGCATATCTACACAACCACAGCCAGAGATCATTTCCAGGAAATAGCATTTTATACATTCAAACTATATCTACTTGATAACAAGTTAAAATTCCACCACACAATCAGGATTTTTGTTAATTGCCACAGTCAAACCTATAGGATTGATTTTTTTCCACAGAACTGATTGCTTTGAAATCATATCCATACAACTGGAAGGATGTAGCTTTGAGCTTATCATGGCAGAGTTGTAATAAAGCAATTCATTTCAATGGACAAAGAACAAAAAATAAAATAATCCCTGACCTCACGGTGTTTACTTTCTACTTGCAGGTTTCCCACCCCTGACTTAGAGGAACAACATGGAAACAGACAAATACGTAAAAAGTAATTTTAGGAAGAAGATAAGGGTAGCAAGAATCAAGTTTGGTATCAAGTTATATATTTGTGTAACTGAAAGGATAGTAGTCTCTTCTACAGAAATAGAGTTAGAGGAGGGGAAATTGGGGAAAATATGATGACCTCCACTTTGAACATGCTTAGTTTGCGATGCAGATAGAAATTAAACTGGAGATGTCCATTGGGCAGTTGATGATATAAGGCTCATATTCAGGTGAGTAATCAGACTGCATATAGATTTGTTAGTTATCTGTTTATAGATGATAAGTGAACCCATTTTTCAGTTGATGCAACCACCAAGAAACGGAATATATAACAAAAAGAGAAAGTGACCTAAGACAAACCCTTTGGGAAACCCATATTTAATGGGCAAGACATGAATGATGATCCAAGAATAGAAATGAATATAAATGGGGAGATAGGAGGAGAACTAAAGCAGGGCAGCATCACAAGGGGGGAAGTGAAAAAAAAAACTATAACATTTGCTAGATAAATTGCTACACCTGGAGTCAGGAAGATCTGAAGTAAAATCTTACCTCATACACATAGTATCTGTGTGACCTTAGGTAAGTCTCTTAATTTCTATTAGCTTCCATTTCCTCACCTATGAAATGGGGATATGAGTACCTACTTCCCTGGGTTGTAATGGGAATCAATTTGTTTGATATTTAGGGCTAAGTAGATCAGATACTTAGGGCTAAGTATAGAACTCTGTCCATTGGTGAAAAGGTGTGAACTCCCCTGTTGACTTGGGAGAAGGCCAGTGTGAGAGACAGACAGATTTTGGAGTTGGCTCCTAAGTGAAGGATTTGTGGAGACTGAAGTCAGCTGAGAGGGAGAGAGAGTGTGTGTTCCTCTCCCAGTATCTGAAAGCTGACTGAAGACATGAACAGGATGGGACTTTATTTGCTGGTGGCCTGGCTGATCCTTGAGTTCCAGGCAAGAGAAGTCCTGAATGGTTTGTGGTATGCTGAACCCGGTGAACATCAGTGTGTGCCGGGGATTGCCTTGAGGACTGGACAAGGACCTGGGAACTGTTCATCTCTGAGGACTGGACGAGAGCCTGGCAACTTTCATCTCCTGAATCTAGGTGATTGTCTGGTAGATTCAGGAGGGATCTGGGACCAGGGAAGAGGATCCAGGGAATCAGAGAGACCACCCAGAGTCAAAATGAAGAAAAGCCTTTCCCTTGGATGAAACTGATGTTTGCTGAGGACAAGGACCTGGGAGCTGTTCATCAATGAGGACTGGACAAGAACCTGTAAGCTTTCTGCTCCTGACACTAGGTGATTGTTTGACAGACTCAGGAGGGAGCTGGGATCAGGGAAGAGGATCCAGGGAATCAGAGAGACTACCCAGAGTCAAAATGAAGAAAAGGCTTCCCTTTGGACTAAACTGAGGTTTGTTGGAAATCAAGGGGTGGAAGGTTTGTGTGGTTGTCTAAGAACTTTATTTAGAGACTAAATGGTTGCCCCCTGAGTGGAAGATCAGTATATTGTTAACCGTTGATTGAATCAACTCCCTCTTAGGGAAACTACGTCATTCCTTTTGTTAATTGATTGACTGGATCTTTAACTTGACTGATTGAATGTAATAAGATATAATATTGAGACTTTCCTTGTTCTGAAGATTGTATATAATATTGTGAACTGTTGAAACTGTGAACACTGTACTGAATAAAGATTTGTAATGGAATAAACAGAGTGTTCACTAATATTGTATAATCTGAATCTTAAAAGCTGTTCACAGTAGCATTCTCTTAGGAATCTACTGCTGATTGGCTTTACAGTTGTGAGGATCTGAGATTATATTTGTAAAGCATTTTGCAAAGCTAAGTTCTATTTTAAATGCTAGCTATTGTGAGTAGTAGTAGTAGTAGTAGTAGTAGTAGTAGTAGTAGTAGTAGTTGTTATTGTTGTAGTAGTAGTAGTGGTAGTGGTAGTGGTAGTGGTAGTGGTAGTAGTAATTGTATATATAGGAGGAAGAGGTAGCCAATAGTATCAAAAGCCTCAAGGGAAGTCAAGTAGAATAAAGCATGAGAAAAATCCATTGAAATAAGCAGTTTAGAATTTATTAGCATCATTAGAAAATTAATTTTAGTTATGTGACTGAGCAACACCATTAGATACTTTCTAACTTGCTTTCTCAGAATGAAAGTATTTTTAAGTTTTAATTCTAATTTGACCTGGAATATAGTTTCTCTATGTTGACATTTGGTCAATCTTAAAAAAAAAAACTTTCTTGTAAGGACAGTGACTTTCTCATGCAAGCCAAGAAGGCATTGTGGGCATAAACAATAATTTGGCTTTTTATAAAATGTAGAAAATTGTATACCTCAAAAAAGCATAGGAGAGGTCAATATCTGTTCAAAATCATAGCTCACAAGCCTGTACTGTAGTTCCTTTTAGTTTTCTCAGGCCAATTAGAAGAATAGTAGTTGAACACAAAAAACTATACACACATGTGTATTTGTGTATAAATATAAGTAAAAATAGTAGAAAAATCCATCCCCCGTCACATACACTCAGGGATACATTCTTCCACAGATTCCCACAGCAAAATATATTCCCACTTTCCCATTATGAATTCCATATTTTCTTTTGTTCTTTCTTTCTACCAGGAAAGAGGGAACCAGGCAGTTTCAACATCTCCTCATTAGCCCTTCTGCCACCCCAACATAGTGAAAGGGAAGATAACTCAGTCACCTGTGAGAGGTGGTGAGGAATTTTGATTTAGCTCTTAGAGTACACTAAAAATCATAAAATCAGAATCTCAAAGCATTAAAGCCAGTATTGCTATTGCCTCTATCTCTTGTGATAATCCTAGCAAAATTTAGAGACTATAAGCTTTTGCTTCCAATTTCTTTTTCTTAGTTATATTATCAGAACCTCCTCTACTCAGAAATGACTCTTTATTAAGCTCTTAGCTCAGAGCACTCTGGAATGTGCTTTTCAGGACCATGTCCAAGTGTAACAGCTCTATGCCCCCCAAATTTGTGGGAGAATATAATCCAAAAAAGTCTATACAAATCCAAACAATTGCTACCCTCAGTATATAGATCCATTATTTGTCAATCAAAGGAGCACCTTATTGACAATCAGAAAGATTATTTAAAATAAGACAGCCTAGGTGGATGAATGTTTATGTTACATTATGCATTCTCTTTGCATTGTGTTTCCTCTTAGACTTCTGGTTTCAACAGTTCACTTTTTTTTTTTGCTCTTTGTGTCTCTTTGTCTCTTAATAAACTATAACTGGTCATAAAGCACAAGTCACCATAAAACAAAATTTAAAAAAACAACAAATAAATCCAAAAGGACTAAGATAGAATTTCAAGACCTCTGTAATTACTCTAGGATCTTGCAGGTTTCAGTCATATTGGAAACAGTGTTTGAAATAGTGTTTTATTTCAACATGCACTCAAAGGAAAATAGATTTCATGACAATGAGCCTGATTTTCTGATACACAAATAGAAGACAGGGATGCTAGAAGACTTTTCAGGGAAATGTTCTACAAATTTGTGTAGACATGAATGAATTTAACCTTCTACTCTATTTTGCTTCCTGAGTACTATATAATTTTAAATAATATGCAAAAAACATGAGTGATAATTTGCAACTGAAATATGAGTAATATTGAATTTGTGAATATAGTAAAATTGTTAAAAATAAACAAAAATAAATGGTAATAAATAATAATATGAAATAAGAGTGGGAGAGTTGAAGCCAGATCATGGAGGCTTTTAAATTCTAGTCTGATGAGTTAATATTTTATCTTAGAGGCAATACAGATCCATGTTTGTTGTTGTTGTCATTTCGACAGGGTCTAGCACAGCTCTACTTGTACTTTAGAAAGATTTTGATAGCAATGTGGAAGATGGAATAGAGAAGGGGAAGAGTAGAAAGAGACATACAAACCATGAGGTTGCTGCAACTGTGTAGGTCAGAGTTAATGAGAGATAACTAGTATAAGATGAGTCTTCTTTTAGATGCATTGAGTTTGGCAGGCCAATGACATATCCAAGTAGGGATGTTCAGTTTCCTTTCTGATATGAAAAAGGAATTCGAAAGAGAAATTAGTCATCTGGCTGAAGATGGTGCTTACACATAAAAGAAATGATGAGCTAACCTAGGGAGAGACTGTGCAGAGAGAAGGGAATAGGTTGCAGGACACCCATGATGTCAACCAGAATGGGTTAATTAACTATAGAAGCTGTATATGTGTATGTATATGTTGTATATATACAACTATCGAAATTGTATAAGTGCATGTGTGTATATATACATACACATATACATATATGATGTGTATACGAATACATTATGTGTGTTGTATATACACATACATATAATGACTTGGAGAAAATCTCCCACTAAGTGGGACTGGGAAAGACTTCTTATAGAAGACTGGTTTTTAACTGAGTCTTGAAGGAAAGGAGGGAAGTAGAGGATATAAACAATAGGGGAGAGAATTCCAACCATGAGGAATATATCCAGTGAAAACACATAGAGTTGAGAAATGGAGTGTCTTATCCAAGATATAGTAAGGAGGTCAGTGTCATTGGATCACAGAGGACATGGAGGGGAGTGATGTGTAAGAAGACTGGAAAGACAAGAAGGAGCCCATTTATGAAGGGTTTTGAAAAGTAAGGGGAGATTTCATATTTGTTATTGGAGGCAATAGGAAGCCACTAGAATTTATTGAATTGAGGAGGTGATATTGTCAGATCTGCCCTTTTAGAAGATAATTTGAGTAGTAGTGTAGAGGCTGGACTGGAATATGGAGATATTTGAATCAGAAAGACCAGCCCCAAGGATATTACAGTGATCCAGGTATGAAATGATGAAGTTTAGCAATAAGGTGGTGGCAGTTTCAGAGGAGAAAAGAGGGTGGATAAGAGAGAAGTTACAAAGGGAAAATGGAAAAGACTTGGCAGCAAATTGGATATCTGGATATTAGGGGTGAGAGTGAGGTGTCAAGAATGATACCTAGGTTGAAAATCTGGTTACTGAGATGTTAATCCCTTGATAGTAATAAGGTAGATGTGTGGAGGGCTTAGAAAGTAAGAGACAATCAGTTCAGTTATGGAAATGTTGAGTTTGAAGTATCTATGGAAATCCATTTTGCATAGTCCTGTTAGAGAGTGGATATGCAAGGTTAAATGTTCACAGAGAGATTAGAGATAGATAAATAGATCTGAGAATCATCTGCATAGACATGCTCATTGAATTCATGAAAGGTGATGAGTTCACTGAGTAAAATAGAATAAAGGGAGAAGAGAAGAAGACCTAGAACAGAGCCTTAGGAGACACCAGTTTTTAGTGGCTGTAATAGGGATGATGGTCATAGTCCATCATTGAGCCCAAATCTGAGTCCTATAGAATCTAATGGTACCTCTGAGAATTTCAGGTCTGCTGGCATAGATTTCCAGAATCCAGGATATCCTCTAGTCTTTCAAGGGACATCCAGGTAGAACTTTAGTGGTGCTCCATGTTTATAGCACATTTCTATCCCTTGATGCTCAATTGGTCTTGTAAGGGAGTGGGGGAGGACAATTAAAGATATAATGAGCTATATTTGACGAGTGATAGTTGATTTAGTGATCTCCAGATGCATTTTGATCTCTCATATTTGTGTCAGAAAAACAAGATCACATCCAAATATGCATATATTTACTTATTATAAATTGCATGTATGTATTAATTACTACAGTAGTGATTGTATATGTTATAAACACGCAGAATAGGAATTTAAAGGGATAAAGAAAATTAAAGCATATTTTATTATAGAGGGGGAAAGAGAAGGGAAGGGAATAGGCATTTATAGCACCTACTATGTGCCAGGCAATGTGCTAAGCATTTTATAAATATTATCTCATTGAATCAACAGAGTCAATAAGAGAGTCACTGGAGCTTTTAGCATGGTCAGTATATGCTATAGAAAAATAATGTTGTCATTGGTGTAGAAAATCGATTGAAGGAAGGAACAAGGCAAATGAGATGACCATTTTCTAGACCTGAAGAAAAGTAATGATGGACTGAGCTAATACAGTAGCTGTGTGAGTACAGAGAAAAAGAGAAATGTGAAAGATAGGAAGAGAGAACTAACAAAATGACACACCTTTTTGTATATGTGCTTATAGGGTGAAGGAAAGTCAAAGTCAAAAATGATACCAATATTGTGAAATGTGAGTGAATTGATTTCAAAATTGATAATAAAGTTTGGAAGAATGAAGGTTGGGGCAGGGGTGGGGGGGGAGATAATGTGATTACATTTGTCCCTCAGGTCACAATCTATCCACATCAACTCATGTTACATGACTTCAAAAGTGTCCCACCCAAAGTGAAATGAGGGGAGGCTAGGCTCTTTCTCACCAGTAACCCCCAACCCCCACCCAAGGACAGAGTCTGCTGTCTGTAAACTTAAGTCAGGAAGACCTAAGTTCAAATTTGGCCTCAAACTTTTGTAAGAAGTTGTGTGACCTTAGGCAAATCATTTAACCTACATTAGCTGTTTTTTTCTCATCTGTAAAAATGATTGGTTGGGTCCAAGGGCCTCTAAGGTCTCCCTAGAACTTTAAATTGATGAGCATATAATTCTTCAGCTGTGAATTAATAGGGGATGAGGATGGACAGAATTTTTCAAATAACCCCTGCAAAACTACCAGGTGGGTGCTTGTCCTGAGGGGCTGATACCCACTAGAAAGGGAAGAGAAAGAGAGAGAAAAAGAGAGAGAGAGACAGAGACAGAGAGAGAGACAGAGAGACAGAGACAGAGAGAGAGAGAGAAAGAGAGAGACAGAGAGAGAGAAAGAGAGAGAGAGAGAGAGAGAGAGAGAGAGAGAGAGAGAGAGAGAGAGAGAGAGAGAGAGCATGCTTGTGTAATATAGGGACAGAGTGGAAAGTGGGAGTATAGTAGGTGTGGTTATGTGGGAGACAACCTTCATAAATGATTATCACAGTGAGGGTGGGCATATGACTGAACTTGCCCTTCTCCCACTCCTCCCCCCACCACATAATTGACCTCATACTCCTTGGTATCAAGTCACTACCTCCCCAGGGCCTGGAATCTACTGATCTAACAGAATAATATCATGTTAAAAGTGAGGTGTTATATTATTTGATATTATTGATAAACTGGATCTGAAGAGAGCTCCAAATGAGGGGCTGTAGTCCCCCACAATAACTACTTTGAAGAACAATGTTGATTTGAATTTATATGTTCTGGTATGTTTGTTAAATGCCTTTCATTTCTTTAGTCATACTTTATAGAAAACATTACTAGAAAAGTGGTTGTTAAATTCTTATTTAGCCAATTTCCCCAGCATATTCCCTATTCTCTATTTCAGTACACTTGAAATTCTAGCATTCTGAGTTTATTCATCTTCCAGAAGTGTTTGGCAGAGACCCAGAAAGTAGTTTGTTTATACAGTAACACTTGGTGAGTGATAAAACGATACATAAAGATGCCATAGTACATACAAGAGCACTCAACTGTTAATGATTATGAGGCTAGCTTAAACTAAAGAGAAGTAGCCAATAGTCTGAGAGGAGGATCATGTGAGCATAGTATTTCACCAATAAGATCTCATCAAGCCACACAAGGTAGCTAGAAGGCATAGCTTCAAAAGTAATTAATAAATCTTAAACCTTTGTTATTATTATTATTATTATTATTTTCAGCCTAAGTTGCACTTTAGACAGCATTTGGAGTTGGAAGGTCATCTCCAAAATGTGTCAAACAATTTAAGTAAGTGCCAATAATTGGGAAAAAAGAAAGAAGAATAATGTTTATCATTTGTCTTAATACATCTTAATGGGATCAATATCATAATATATAATCAGTCTCAATTTATATGACATCTGTTGGGAAAGAAGCCTGGGGGTACACATGTATGTGTTTAAATCAATTCCACTCTATTTTTCTTCTGTGTCAGAGGAATGAGATCTCTTTCCTCTTAGCTAACGCCTCTACCTGTATTCATCCTATCATAACTCTCTTAGAACCTTACTTCTTCAATTGAGTTGTATGGTGTATACAAGGATCGCTAGAACCTCTGTTGTCAGGATTTGGTGAACTCTCTTTGAGGGTGCTCATTTACCTTTGATATCTACCTGGTATTAAACTCTCACCTGTGGCTCTAAGAAGCTGTATCATCTGCAGCATTCTGCAGCAGTAGTAAACTGTCCTAGTAAATCAGGTTGAGGGAAACCAGTAGGTCTCCAAAAAAATGGCAGTGAGTTAAGTAGGTGTCTACCTCAAACGTGTGAAGACCTCCCCCAGAAGGTGAAAACACTTTGTTCCAATGGCCAGAAAGGCAGCTAAAGCAGGTACTATGGAGCACTTAGAGCTTGGTCAGACATTGAAGACACAAAGGTCACTGATGCTTCCTGAGTCATCACCAGTCTTCTTGAATTTTGTCTTGTTGCTAAACTTCGATGACTCTGGAAAAGAGTGAAGGTGATGACTTTGTGCAACTCTGCCTCTACTAAATCCAATCCACTTTAGAGTCATGACATAACCCCATGATGTCACTGGTCCTCTTAAAAAATGAAGGACAAATAGTTTCTTCAATTGTTCATTTAATAAACATATATTCAGCAAAAGTGTGTTAAGGATATGTTTTCATTCTCCCACTCAACCTAACCTCTAACATGGACAGACATTATTCTTTAATATCTTCAAACATACATGGGAGAGGGAGAGGAAGAAGGAGAAGGAGGAGAAAGAAAAAGGGAAGGAAAGAAAGAAAGAGAAAAAGAAAGA
>CM053600.1:170589470-170609899 GCA_028646575.1 Pseudocheirus occidentalis
TTTGTCCTTCTTCTTCCCTCCTGGAGTCATATCTTATCAACTTAAGAACCAGAGCCAAAAGAGCATCAGCCTGAAACTACCTGTTCATCAACAATTCTTGTACTTAGACAATGAATTATTGGGCCCTCTCTCTCCTCTTAGTTCCAACCCTTAAATGAGATATGATTAGAAGGCTCACCCAAAGTTCCATGGGGTCTCATACCCCTGAAATGGTAATTAAGAATGCTCCAAGATGTGTGTGTATGTGTGTGTGTGTATGTGTTTGTCGAGGGGGGTGAAGGACACATATTACAAATATAAAGTATAACACTATTATATAATAGTATTGCAAGATGGAGATTTTTCTTTTAAAGGAGAGTAACTCCCCTCAGAGAGAATGAAAGAATGATAATGGGTGATTAGGTAAAGGAAAAGTTGGCTAAGTATTTTTCTTATGTTTTCTCTCAGAAAAATAATCTTTGGACTGGCAATGATGGAGTAAAAATGCTACTCAGGATTTGAAACACAAGCTAAGTTGGGAGATAGTAGGAAATAAAGGACGTACTTGATGAGCTCAAGTCACTGGGCAACCCTGAATAAGCTAAAATCCAAGTATAAAAATAACTAGAAGGTGTGACTGCTGAATCACTGTCAGTTATTTTGGAAAATTTTGGAAAGTGAGAAAGGTACCATAGAAACAAGAGTGCATATATTTTGTTTCAATTTTTCAAAAAAAAATGTGAGCAAATTCTGTTAATTTATAAGTGAACTCAAATTCAATTTCAAGTAAAAATCTATGTGGTTGTTTGGTTTACATTTTAAGAGGACCAAGGACATCATTGGGGCAATGTCTTGATTTGCTCATGAATTGGATTTAAGTGAGGCAGAGTTGCACAAAGTTTTCACCCTGCCTTTCTTTTCCAGAGTCATCAAAGTCCAGTAAGACAAAAGTCAGGATGACTGGTGACGGCCCAGAATTCAGTAGATGACCTTGGTGTCTTTGATGTCTGACCAAATTCTAAATGCACCACAGTGCCTTCTTCATCGGCCTTCATGGCTGTTGGAACAAATTGTTCTCATCTGCCTATTCTGTTGAGAGGAAGTTGTAATAGCAAGTACCCTAGAACACCTAGGATGGCTTGCTATCACAGGTTCTTTGATCTGCTTTCAAAAAGGTAGTAGCAATTCTACTTTTAATTACATTTACTAGTTCAGGGAAAAATGTCAGCACTCTGAAAGTCAGAGAAAATACAAGCAGAGAAATTAGCATGAAGACCAACAGACAGGGCTCTGACTGACTGAATGAAAGTAACGTAGCTGTACATTTTATTTATACTACTGGATTGAGAAAACCTTTATATCAGAGCACTTGGGGCAGTTTGTAAGGGACCTTATCAGAGTCTTGACCAGGAAATCAAATGGTCCTTCTCATAAGTTAGCCCCCAAAGCAAAATACCAACTCATAGTACATACTGTGTCAGAAGACAGCACAATATTCTTGACTCAGTGACTAATCAACTTAATACCAAAAGGTGTGGAAGCCTTCCTACAAAGAAGCCTCCCTCTAAGCAAGCAAGTCCCTCCCCCAATGGGCTCCACCTGAGGCTTATTCATGGGCAGGGAAAGTATTATCCCATTAACATTACAGAAGTCTTCACATGTCTGGGGCAACCTCCTAACTTACTGCACTTTTTTAGGCCTATTGGTTACCTCAACCTGATTTAGCCCATTTGTTGATATGGTTTTACTAGGGGTGGTCACTGCACATGCTACAGCTTCTTGGAGCCACAGGTGAGAATTAAGAGAAAGGTGGACACCAAATGTGGAAGTACAGCCTGAAAAAGACTCAGCAAGTCCTCTCACCAGAGGTGCTGATCCTCCTTGAACATCCAATACACACTTGTGAAAAGAAAATCTATAAAGTCTTAAGAAATCATGAGTGTTATGAAAAGCAAGTGGTGGTTACAGAAGCAAGCATGATTTTATCATGAATATGTCACATAAATATAACTTCATTTCCTTTTCTCAAAGGGTTCTAGATAAATGTTGCTTATTTAGATTTAGCAAAGTATTTAACAAGTCTTATGATATTGTTTTGTACAAGATGGAGAACTGTGGGCTTGATCATAACACACTTAGGTAGATTTGTAACTGGTTTAATGACCAGATCTAAAGAGAAGTCTTTAATGATTTGTTATGAAGTTGGAAGTAATTCTCTTGTACAACACTCCAGAAATTGGTTCTGGGCAAGTTAGAATTTTGATCAGTAACTTAGATAAAGGTAAAAGTGGCATACACCTACCAGATATGCCAAAATTAGGAAGGATAACAAATCCTCGGGATGTCAGATTCAATATCTAAAAAAGTTTTTGATAGACTAAAATGTCAGCCCCAAATTATGAAAATGAAATTGAATATGGATTCTGAAAATTCACTTTACAATATAGCATGTCAGAGTCATAGACAGTCATTGGACTGTAAATGATCTTGGAAGTTAAGTGTACAGCAGGTTTAGCATGAGTTACCAATGACATATTGTAGCCAAGAAAGTAAGTGATATCTTAAGCTGTTTTAAGAAAAACATTCCAGGAATATTCCAGTAATAGCAAGGTGATAGTGCTGGTGTATGGGCCTTAGTCAGAACACATCTAAATATTGTATTCACTTATGGGTGCCACATTTTAGCAAGGATATTTATAAATTGGGATGCATCCAAAGCACCCAAGACAGTGAAAGGTCTTGAAATTGTGCCATGTGAAAAATCAGTTGAAAGAACTCTGGATATTTAGGTAGAAGAAGAGAAGACTCAGAGAGAAAAAAATAAGTATTTGAAAGCCAATCATAGGGGAAAATGCTTAGGTTTTTCTGCTTGGTCCCTGAGGATAGAAGTAGGATGAACACATGGAAATGGAGAAGGTTAGTATTTGTTCAAGGCTTGATGTAAGAAAGAAAGCTCTTAACTCAAAGCAATCCCAAAGTAGAATAGGCTGCCTTGGGGGGTAGGTTCCTTTTCACTAAAGGGCTTCAAACAAAGGGTAGATATATTAGTTTTATTATACAAGGGCTTCCTATTCAAGTATGAGTTAGACTAGACAACCTTTGAGGTCCCTTCCAATTCTGAGACTGACTCTCAAATGAGTGGTGAACTCTTAGAGCCCATACTCCCTTGAAACACTGTTAAAGGTGAATCATTTGCTAAATTCACAGACTTTTAATCAGCAACAATTCTTTACACACATGCACACACACAGCATTTAACATTAATAACCACATCTTCCTTTTGAAGTCCACTCACCCTTGATTTCTATAACCTTACAATATCATGGTTCTCTTTTTACAACCTTCTAATTTTCTTCTTGCCACATATTCTGCTCCCCTTAAACACTGGCGTTTACAAATTTTATTGTCCTCTTGCTCTCTTGTCTTACTCAATAAATTACACATTGAGCAAACAAGACGGTACAGTGGAAAAATGCAGCACTGGACTTGGAAAGCCTGAGTTCAAATCCTGATATATTCTAGCTAGGTGACTTTGGGCAGGTCACTTAAACTCTCTCATCCTTGGTTTCCCCCTATGTAGAATGGGGGAGATAATAGTACCTACCTCATGGGGTTGTTATAAAGATCAAATGAGCTAAAATATGTAAAGTGCTTTATAAACTTTGAAGCACTGTGTTACAGTTATTTTCTTCTGCTGTCATCATCATCACAAGGCTCCTGCTATTGAACCAGTGACAGACATTCTGTTCCTTCATAGCTAGATTATCAAGGAGACATCAATAGATCAGTCACACACACACACACACACACAATATGAAGCTTACACATCCACAGAAAAAAATCCCATCTCCTAGTCTGAGAGAAATGAAAGTTGCAAATGGAAGTTTCTTTTTAAAAAACAATTGACTGCTGACTTTATCAGTTGTATGCAAATGCCTAGTCATGCATCAAACTTTTGATCTAAAATAGTAATACAAATATTCCATAAATAATTGTTTTTAGCCACCAGATCAAAAGTATCAGTTTATAACACTTCAAGTTCATTAATGATAGACTCTCCAAAGAGCTAAGGGCTCCAGTTGCATCTTTATAGTAGGTTGTACATTTGTAGTGACTAACTAATAATATGGCCTTTTAATATCCAGGACATGAAAGAAAAGAGTAGTGATGTCAAGTCCTCTTATCTTAGGGTGCTTTTGTTGCTTCAAGATCCCAAGCAAAGGGAAATCATTATTATTAAGTGAATGACTACTACAGAAAATAAGACTTCATCAGGAAATGATGACAAGTTTAGTCCTTCCCACTCAATAAGGAAAAAAAAATAGAAAACAAGAATCTGTCTTATAAAGGTAATCATTTTAAATGGCTAAAAGAATGTTATCACTTACAATAGAGTAAGATTTCATGTTTCTTTAAACATATTTTTCATAATTTTAAAGTTTTAGTATTTAAATGGTCTATAGTAATAAAATCACATTTCCTTAAAAGTGAGTATTGGTAAGTAGCATTCTCCACTAATTTTGGTGAGACTGTCACTCTTCCAATTTTCCCCTTTATTACATAAAAATGAAGTTATACCTGTTAGCCCCTAACATATAGTAGGTTTCCCAAAGTATAATATTCATAAAATTAAAGGGATGAAAAGGAGAAACATCTGCTGAAATGGATTAAAACATGAGAAATGAAAATTCATGTATTTCTTTGAAATATTAAAATATAACACTAAAGACTAAATCTGGCAAAGTAAAGCATTCCACTAGGTTCTAGGAACAAACATATTTCTTTCATTAGCAAATAAGTATCTCATTTTCTCCATTTTAAAGAAGAGAAACAAGTCATATCTTCTGGTCTCAAGTACAGTAAAACTAGCCACCTAATAGCATCTAATAAAAGTTTCTTTTTGCTTACTGAATAATTAAAACCATTAAAAATTAAATAGTGTGCATTAAATTATTAGGAAAACAAAAAATGTAAAATGCCCTTGCTTCTAATTCTTGCCTTGGAAATTAAACTAAATCATTTAGGCCACTAACATAATGGCTACTTTAAATTTTAGGCCTTGATAATTTATGGCTTTTCTTTTTTCCCTTCTCCATTTTTTTGCTTTGCTTTTCTGTCCCAGTTATTACTTTATGGAATTCAAGACCCAGAGAGTTACATTTATTTTGAAATAGAAACACAGTGCAAAACATATTCCTTTGCCAGTGGAAATTTTCTAAAAGCGTCTGTATTTTTGTAAGAGGCAATGATTTATTTATACATTCCCTCCCTGTGAGCTTCTCTGTTCTACCAGGCTCTAACAAGTTCAGTACACAACTCTAAGTGGCGTGTTCAGTGAAGAAATAGTAATATAATGCTGACAATATAAACAGCACTTGATTTTGAGTAGAGAAAATAGTTTCCCAGGGATTACTTTGTTAAAGTAAAATGTTAACCCTAACTAGTCATCACTAATTGAATGTGCCAAGTTTACCAAACGCTCCCTTTTTCCAAGAGCTTTCTCAGAAGACCCAGGTGAGCAGTTTCCTTCTTCAAAGGACATTCTCTATTAGAGAATTAGCATCCACATTTTTTTGTGCAAAAGCAAAAAAGCATCAAAGACAGAGATATTTAAACATTCCTAGTTTGGATTTGGAAATATTATTGACCTCCTCTATTGCAAAAAATGTGAACGTTTTGAGCATTTATTCTCATTGAGAAAACCAAGTTTGCATGTGACATTATTGTGAAAATTTTCAGGAGCACGTATATGACTAAAACCTATCTTATATAACAAATTGACAAGTAGGCAGATTTTTTTCTGGTTAAAGGGGGAAAAGGGTCCTTTTGCACTATTGTTCCTAATTTTTAATACCAAAATGCTGTTCATGAAATTGAGTTTTCCTCAGTTTGACTGCTATACTGTTCCAAGACATCCAATTATTGCTGTTGCCCACCATTATGCTGTTTTATCTATAATCTCAAAAACATGCCCATAAACTCTGTGTATAATTCTAGAAGGGGTAGGAGAAATGGAATAACTTCCCTAAGATGAACATCAGGGACATATGGTGACTATATTCTATTGCTCTCCCTCATTATTCTCTGGTTTTCTTTGCTTTTGGAGCAAATCTTTAGGACTAAAGAAAGTTTCATTATTATAGTGAAAAGTATCAATAGGGACAAACCAGGAAAGAATAAAACATCAGGAATGAGGAAGGTTTTTTAAAAAAAAATCATTTTAAATACAGACTAAATTAGTATGGTTTTTTAATATATTTCATTTGAAGAGCCACAATCAAGAAGATTTCCTTCATTTAGTTTACTTAAGTTTGCTTTAATTGATTTTCCAGGGAATCCCTTATGGTGGCAATGAATCCCTAGGGTGCCAATTCTGAATGATGTTATGCTCATACTTTTCTGAAAAACAAAAACCAAAGCAAAGCAAGAAAGCTTAACCCAGCACATGACGTTCAGGAAGAAAAAGGGGCTTAAGAACAATGACAACCTCAGTTCTGTGGGATTTTCCTCTTACATATCTTGAGAGAGAATATTTTCTAAAAAAACATTCTCCATAATGATGCCCAATGTATTGGTCATAGCATGTGTGCAACAAAGGCATCTGCAAATAGGAGAATGGTGAATATGGTTTCATAGAAGCTTGGCCCATGACCTCTTATCTCTAAAATAGCATTTTACCTTAAGGATAATGTGCCTCATATCACATTAGATTAGAAAGGGAAAGTAGTGCTCTCATGTAACCATCAAAAGAACAATATAAACAAAAAATAATGTGAGAAGTCTTAACCCAAAGTGATTGGTGTTAGTATCTGTTCTAACTGGATAATTTGATTACGTTGATTGTACAAAGTTTGCTAGTTGTTTTTATACCCAGTCTTGTTTAGTTGATTCTATTTTTTTTTGTTTTATTTTTTACTGTCCCTGTCCCCCTTACTTCCCCTCCCCCCAATTCACTATAATTTGTAGGTAAATGCAGGAGTAAATTGCAAAGGACAGAATAAAAATAAGCATGTATGGTTTTGTAACAATAGTGAGAGAGACTTCAAATTTTAGCCTTTCTATCTTTTGCCAAACATTACATGGATATATTTATTTTATTCCTCAGTCTGGCTTTCCTGAGAAATATTTGAATCAGAAAAGATTTACTCTCAGGATTTACTAAGAACAACAATCAAATAAAAATACCATGGACAATCTCATAGATTTATTTAATTATAATATGAATAGCATTAAAGTGAGAGGGTCTTGTGTCCTGTTTCAGGAAACGTTTTTGTTGTAATGGTGTAATATATGGTAATTGAAAGACTTCTTTGTTACTTGCTTTACAAGACATTTAAGTTTGGTTTCATGAGATACTGAATTTGAACACTGAGGAAAACAAAAAACTAAAACAGGGAGAGTGTAACTTTGTGGTAGGGGAAGGATGTTTGTCATAACACTCAAAACAATGATAAAACTGAGAGAATCCATCTAGAGAAGTGGAAGAAGTGGGAAAATTAAATAGTGCAGTTAAGGAATATGAAGTCCTTCTAAGCAGGAGAAAGCCTACATAGTCCCAAATGACAGACCAGAAAAGGAGGAAGAACAAGGGGAAAGAGAAATGATGTCAGAAAACGGGAGAAAGGCAAAGATAATAATTTGACAGTTCTCCCCACGGCCAGCCTCATATGAGAGCTGCAATTTCAGATGATCAGAACCTTTTCTGAATTTCATAGACACTTGAGTCTCGTTCAGACATTTTCTGAAAATAAAAGGTTGAACTTTTTCTTTTTGCAATCATGTTCCTTTGTCTTGATTTTATTATACTTGTGCAGAATTGCTTCACTGGAAATTTGGGCATCTAAAGATGATTCAAATAATGCCTGTCTTAATAGTTACAAACAGATAACCAGGATCTGAAGTGAACAGATAGCTTTGTTTAGTTACCCAGGAGGTATGCCTTTTAGATACCAAAACTTCATTCTTCTTTCTTGATTCCTTATAATTTGTACATGAATTTAAAAATCAAATGATAATACCCTATTTTCTCCCAAAGTAGGATCATTGTGTCATTTGACTGAATGTGATGGATCAATAAACAAATAGTTAGCTTCTTGATTTTAGGAAAAGGCCTAGAAATGAAAGTATTCATGGGGAGGGGGTGAGGGAAAGAAAGAGAATCTAGAGGGAGCTTGAAAAATCTTTCCAGAATTCTCCATTTTGGCAAATCTTTCTCTAAAGACTGTATTCCTTTCTGGGGTAACATAGAGATCAACATCCTAATATTCCATTCATTTGGCTTCAGCATGGGAATTAATAGAATAATACACTGTTCTTTTAGAGACATAAATTGAAATTTAGTAGCCAAAAATATGAGTGACAGTAAAAATGGAAGTTCAAAGATAGAACACTGAATAAAATCCATTTTTGTTCTTTTCAAGGGTTGAAAAATCTCTTGTTCAGGTGCTGCACTGGGAGATAGAAAAAACACACATACACAAAGTTCATAGACTGAGTGTTACTTGAAGCTTTTTCCAGATGATGAGGAATGCAGGCTGGAGTGATAGACAGACTCAAAGATTTCTGCTAGGAGCTTGGGGGTAAGAAGTTGCCTCTGTTATCTTACAGAAAGTCCAACTAGCTAATTTTGATCATTCAAAATTCACTAAAACTGTCATTCAATGGTGTCCAATTCACTTCACTGTATGATGAATGTGTCCAAAGAACAACTAAGAAGATATTTTCATAAATGAAATTATTTCTAAGTACTAAAAGTTATTAGTATTTCTAAACTGGTTTGTGTTTTGTCTTCCCTAAGTATATGAAAATCTTAAATTCTATGCAATTCATTTTACCCATTAGTAACAATAATGGTAATAATCCATTTAAAAGTATTTCTATAAGGACAGATTTTTGCCTAGTGCATTTTAATGAGCAAACAAACAAAAAACAGACAAAAGAACTGCTCCTTAGAACAGTTGATATTCCTAGCATTATTGACAAGAGCATGCTGCTATTTTTAAATCCACATAACACAGTGTACTTCAAATATCTGAATTCATTTTTGAGTCTTTCCTCTTCTAAAGTGACAATGATTTTTTTCAAGTGGCAATAATAACATATTTCTATGATTAACAATTGCAGAACCATGTGAGCATCAGATTCTGAAACTATTTTTCAAGTATTGTATTTAATCCAGACTTTTCATTAATTTACCAATCATCATTTATTTTTTCCCTGTTGTCAATTTATTCACACCAAAGGGTGAGTTCAGGTGTATATATGTGAATAAAATATAAAATAAAAAGGCAGAGTAAGTTTGGAGGTTCACCTTTGCAAAATATATATAGTTTCAGGTGATTTCTGGATATAATGTCTTGAATGTTACTATTTTGGTATATAGAATACCTATGTACATGTTTTATTATTAACATAATTATTGGTAAATTCTTAATTCCATTGGAATGATTATTTTAACTTTCACTTTGGATTGACTACTATTAGAATCTGTAATTCAATCACCTAATTTTATTATCTCAAACCAACAATAAAAAAAAGGAGAAAGTCTTTAGTTTCCTTTCTCTTGCATTAAATGAGTAGAGAAAATAGCACCATTTAGCTTGCTTTTTTAGCACTTAATCTAGTGACTATACCCAAAACACTATACCTTGCTGCCATTCCTCTGCATTGTGGACTTTATATCCATCATTTGTGATGGAGGGAGAAAGACGCTATTCCTTTAATAAAAGTAGCAGTGACAATAGGTATTGGAAGGAAAACCTCATAAAAAAGATCCTGTTTCACTTATTTTCTTCAGTTTTATAATAAATCCATTTTTGCAACATTCCAAACACATAGAATTTTTAGGCAGATTCTAGGATTCATCAGGAATTTGCAGTGGGGTGTTACTGTCTCATTTATTTTTGTTATAAAAGACTATTGTGGTAACTAAATTCACTGTCTACAGAAAATTACTTCATTTTGAATTTTTAAAAAAGAGCTCACTTCCTCCCATCGATTTCAAGTTGCTTTCTGCTCTCCCTCTGCCCCCCTACAATCAAAGAAGTTGCTTTGAAACCAGGCAACATTTGCCTCACTGAAAATTTCAAGCTTGATTTGATCAGATATGCAGCTAACTTACTGTATGGTGGGAAGGGAAGGTAAAGATAGTGGTATATTTTTCTTTAGGTAAAAATATTATTTATAACCTTAATTTTTGTGCTTTTTTTCCCCTATTGACAACCATTTTAACCAGTTTCATATATGTCCACTTCCGGTGACATATCACAGTGATGCAATAAAACATTGTAAATTATTACACATATATTATACACACATATATGTATATATGAATATATATGTGTATATATATATACATACACACAGATATACCTTTTTAAGAAATACATATCTATGTGTGCATAAAAGAAAGTCAAGTGTACATCCTGGCATGAGAGTTTGTTTGCTTTCTCATGGAGACAATAGTTACCAAAGTATCTGCATTTTGGAGTTGAAAGGAATCTCATCTGATTCAATCCCCTCATCACATAATTGAGGAAGTTCAGGTCACAAGAAGTGCTAAGTAACTTGGTCAAGTTCACTCAGCTACTTTTACTAAGCAGCTGTCTTATCTAAGAATGTCTGAAGAGTATTTGGGACTCTAGTAATCAGTCTCAAACACTTTGCTTCTTTCATTGGAATATTTTAAATCCTGTCTCTTACATAAATTATGGAACTAAAAAAAGTCAACTTTTACATAAACTTAAAAGCATTTTGAAATATAAATATGATACCATTACCATTATTTCTACTGGGGAAAAAAGAGTGAAGTTAATCAAGCATAAAACTTATTACTATCACTCATCTACATCTGGGAAGGAATAGGTGTATGCTAATTACTTTCTTAGTCTCAGGCAGATGATAACTTGGATTTCCACTGCCCTTTAAAGTGCGTAAAGTATACTGTGTACATTATTTCCTTGGAGCTTCAGAACTGTTCTAGGACATAGATACCACAGGCAATATAATCCTTATTTTATAGGTGAACAAACAGACACACAGAGAAGGGAAATAATTTACTTGTCCATGCTCATACCACTAATAAGCATCACAGGTGGAATGGGATGGAGGAAGAGGTGATTCATTAATTAAAGTAGCAGTCACAATAGATATTGCAGGAAATACTTCCTTAAAAATTCTGGTTAGTTTATCTTCATTTCTATGATAAATCCATTTTTGCAACATTCCAAAATATGGATAATTTGACAGATTCCAGAATTCGTGGTATTCCTCAGGAATTTTAGAGTAGGATAACAATGAAGGAAGCAGTTAACACACATCCATACATCTTCCTGATGGCAAACTCTTCCACTGTGCTGTGCTGCTTTTGATTAAAGTGCAATGTATAGATTGTGTTTGTGTACGTGCATATACATACATGTATATCTATGCATTTATAGCTATCATATATGTATATCTATACATACATCCATATCCACATAAACACATTCATCTTCCAGTTAATGCACAATTAACACTTTGGTGTTTTACCTTGCTTGTATTTACCCCTTCTCCCCTTTTATTTCATATATTTCCATGTATGTAAACTAAAGTAAGAGACCAAAGGACCATGAAGAGAGGGAGAGGTAATATTTTTAGCAGCTGATGAATGCACCAGAATTTCATTTTAACTATACGATGAACTTCTGTGAGCCAAATGACCACGCACCCCCTGCACATTGTGATTGCCCTCTTGTAACCGTCACTGAAACAACAAATGTTCTGCATAAGGAGAAAAACACAAATTGAACTCAAAATACCCTGAGAGTATTGTCCTTCATCACACCCTGGTGTCCTGTGTATAGCTGAATGAATAACAAAAGACATCACTATTATAATACTAAAAATAAGTCATCTTGTCCAAACACCCCTGCTCTCATCTCAAAGAATCCTTTGGAAACATATTTTAGATTCTTTTAGTTTTTGTATGATCACACTTTGACATCTGTAGAAAAGCAAAACCAAAAACAAAACACAAGTCAATGTGTAATACAAAACACTAAATTTGGAAGAGTAGCATGCGGCTTTAAAAAAAATTGGGATCAAATAATGTGGGTTTGGCCACTATTTGCATTAAACATGATCTTATTTGTCCACAAAATATGAAACTATACCATGTTCTTGTTATTTTTAATCTGCAGATACCGTTTCTGGATATTTGATCCTGTTGAATTTCACTTCATCCTGCAAACCCATGTCAAATTTGTAACTACAACAAAACAGACAAACTATTATAACTATATAGATATCCATGCATACTCCGCTGAGACATGAACCCACACTTGTTTTGAACTGAATGCAAATCATTCAAAAGTTTGTTGTTGTTTTTTAAACTGATTTATAATAGCATGGATGAGTTTTAAAGAAAAGTAGTCACTTATAAACAACTGTCCCTTCTTCTGAAAGAGACCAAAAAGAGCAAGCTTTCAAAGAAATAAATGATAAGTACAAGAACATTACAAAATGTTATCAAGGTTTGCTTATTCATCTGTCTCTGCTTTAAATCAACCTCTATTTCTGATGCTACCCACAATCAGAATTATATTACTCATAGCAAGTGGAACCTTTTATATCAACCTAATATCCCACTGTCCAGTGTTTACTACCACTCTTATTCTTCATTATCAGGGCTCTCTCTGACGTGCCTTTGTATTACCACATTATATGACATTAAGGAGACCTAGGTTAGTATTCATGGTGAAGATAAACATGTAGACATCGTTATATGCATTCATTTTAATATGAACTTTTTCAAAACACCTTTGTGTTGGGAAAAAAAATATATCTGTTCAGCATTTCTTAATTACAATTTATACCCCTAGATCTCTTTTAAAATATTTTAGTAAAATAAAGGCCTCTTCCCACCTTGGATCAACACAGATATAAAAATGTAAAAACTGAGGAACGTGAACGCCATGGTTGTATTTTGCAGTGGATAGGTTCTGGATGAATGAGATCTGGGACGTGTGCCAAATTAATAGAAAAAATCCTGTTCTTCCTCTCCAATAGCCACAATGTTCATTATTAAGAAAAGCATATGAACCACAGGATTTGATTTTAATAACACCAATGTCTTCATTAATCTGTACTTCCCATTTAGCCTCATTATTGAGTAAAGGCTGAGTTAATGCAGCACCTATTATTGTTGGATTTTCCTTGGGGGGGAAAAAAACCCTCTTCTCTCCCTTTTATCATCCGTTCAAGGACTATCAGGTGTGTATGTCATGTTTCTAAACAGGCCTACTGCCCTCAATAGCTGTTTTCTTATCTCTGGTCCCGAAGGATGCTTTAGAAGTACAGCACCTTACAAAAGAGCTAGGAAGGGAAAAGGAAACACAGATTCTAATTTCAAGCGATATTTATTTTCATGTTGTTTGAATGATGTCATGTCAAGAAGGCCTCTTGCCATCACCTGCAACTGAGATGATATTTCCGAGATGTTCTGTGGGCCTCCTTCTAAATCAAGGGCAGTGATGGCCAACACCGCTTTGTATCTGCGGAACAAATAGTGTCCTTTGTCCAGCACAAGTTCCTAAACAAACTTAATCTCTCTAACACGGTGACAGATGACATTTAGATGTCCTTGTTACCCTTAAAATGAGTTTTATTGACAATCAGAGAACAAAAAGAAGGCCCAGATAAAGCCCAATGTTTTATAGGCCTGCTAACAACATCTTAGTGCAGAGGGTGTAGAGAAAGCCTGAAGTTGCCCCCATTTTCGCCTGCTTTGCTATATCACCATGACAACAGATATAGAAATCACTTAGTGACTCCTTGAAAGAAAACACAGTGACACAGTACCCCTTGTATGGCGAATCCAGCTAAAGCCTCCATTCAAATGGCTATTCAGCGGGAGCATTCATGTAGAGGACAGGCAGCATTTTACACAGGTAACTACAACAGAGAGGCCAGCAAGCACTGTAGCCACAGCATATGGTAAAGTCTCTGCTTAATTAATGCATACTCAATAGAATTTATCCATTTTAAATTTGTTTTCTTTTACTTGAAACATCATTAATGTAAAGGGCAACATTAATCAACAACTTGCAACTTAAAAGGGCATTAAAGAATGATCTTTTTCCCTATGCAACAGAAATCTTTTCAAGTAGTTTTGTTTAACTGAATCTAATTCCAGGCACATTCCACTGGGTCCATGATCATAAGGCAAATCTAGAGAGGCCCCTACTGGTCAGTGTTTTGAGCTGCAGAGTCAATTCTGAACTGTCTTGGAAAAAAAAAAAAGGAGATCTGGGAAATAAATGACTTTCAGCTTTTATCTTAAAGTTGCACACAGAACGGATTACTGATAAACATAATGTACAAAACACTGGATAATTGTACTGCCACTTTTGAAGTCATAGTCTTTAACTTTGCTTTCTCAGAAAATAAAGTGAGTCGGAGATTTACCCTACCTCTGATGGTTGTGTGTACTTCTGTGACATTTTAAGATATTTTAAGATTATACAACGGGAAAATAACAGGTAATCTTTTTCCTTCTTTGTTCCTAGCACCTCCCTCTAAGTTTGGAACTTTAACAGCACTTTAATATGAAATTGTTCTGTGTCTTTGGCATTTCCTGTATGTGTAGGTTTATGCATCAATATGTGCTCATGTGTATATATACATATATATATGTATATATATATATAAATTTCTCTTTATGTGTATATATATAAATATAAATCTCTCTGTGTGTATATGTATATGTATAAATCTCTTTTATGTGCACATATATATCATTGATCACTAGAGTGTAACATAAAATTAAATAATAAATAGACATGTTTAGATACAACAAAATAATTAATAAGTGATAATAAACCAACATCTATTTTCTTTTTAGAATTTTAGGCTTGTTTAGGTTCAGTAGTTGGAACAATGAAAAACCGATTTCAAATCTCCCCATCCTGATGACACAAAATTAGATTTATCATCATGAAAACATGTCTATATTACCACAATGCCAGCAGTACAGACTGAGAAATTAAAATCTGATTTTTAAAAAATATTCACCTTTTACAATGCCCCAGCTAAAATTCTGCCGATTTGTAAATGTGTGAGTTGAAACTCTCAGTGAATGTCACTTAAAGCACATTAGGATATTCATGTGATTCTATCCAATAATCTTTGAAATAGATCAAATCCTACAAGTGTTGTTGTTCAAATATAGGAAACGATTGTAACGAGGAGAGTTGATTTTTAAAAATACTATGTTTTCCTTCTACTTTCATGACTGAGTCTTTTATATTCATTTTTCTAGTCAGTTTAGTCATAATATATTATCAAAGTTGACTACCTACTACATTATTCCATTCCCTTATAATAACCTGTAAATTTTCTTTTTTTTTCTCCCTTAAAGGAACCCTAAGAAGCCTTTTTGACCACTTATATGTTAGAAAACCATTTGCCACCCTCATTTTCAGTAACATCATTTTTTTGTGCATTTTCCCCTTAAACCTTCCTTTTTTTATCTGAGATCAAACTACAGACATAAGATTTTCCACTTGCTAGTTTGGTATTTGCACGGGCCAGGAATTACCTTCTGGATTATTCAGACTGCACATGTTGGATTTTAGAATAAAATATGCTAGCTGCCCCCAGACCAATACCTTGTAGTCTCAACAGTGACACCTACTGATAGAAACTGAACCAAAACCAGTTTTATTTCATTCTTCCTGTTGTTTGGGAGATTTTTTTTTTTAAACCAAAAATGTTTGTCACTACAAAGTAAGTTTACTTACAATATCGCGGTTTCTTTAAATGCCAGCCTTCTAACATTAACAAACTATTACACCAGGAAATAATGTCAGCAACTTATCTAAACTGTAGAATAGAAGGGTTTAATTTTTGAAAATGAAAGCAAAAGCTGGAGTTTGGATTGGTTTTTCATGAGGACAGAAGGAGAATCTTTCTAAAAAAATCAACCAAATATTTGGTTTTTATAAGTGTACGTATATCTACATATATAGTTTATATAAATATACATATATGTATGATAACCAATAACAATAGTGACAAAATTTAAAAATAATTATTTTGTAACAAAATGCTATTTTACAATCCTATAATGATGAAATATATTTTTATATGGGCATAACAAATTCATCCGAATAAAAATGAAAAGCATATTGTAGGTGGTTGTTAATTAATCCTGATAATTTTTTGTTAAAGGATTCAAGGTATAAATATTTTGCCCCCAGAAATATGAGGAAAAGTATTTCAGGCCTATAGTGTTAATCTAGTCTCAAATCTTATTCCAGAACATGGATTTATCACATTTCTGAGAGGAATGAATGGAATGTGATAATTTCCTGACTGAGTTAGAATTACAAACATCAAGGTAAAATAAGAAAGTGAACTCTTTATCACAGGAGGCTCCCTGTGTGCTGTTAAAACAAAACAAAACAAAATTCCACGAGACTTCTCAATACCGGGATACTACTACCCCTGAACACGGGGATGCTCTTGATTGATAATTGAAGCTTTGTTGAAAGCCCATTGCTAAATTCTAGGATGACAAATTTACAAAACATACTTCAAAAAATAGAGCAGAAGATTTCTAGTGTCTGGCAAATTGGAAACTACATGGGAAAAAAAAATCCCCAAGGAGCTGACATAGAAATCATTGGGAGGCCCAGGTAAAACTGGGATCATGTCTCTTGTAGTTCTGTGGAAATCCTTTGACAGGTATGCTATTTTCCTGTTAAAATGTAAGCTGAAGGATTAATAATCTTGGAGTTTAATTGAGGCATGCAGGATGAGAGGCGGGACTGGAGAAAAAAACACTGTTAGTCCAGGTGGAATTGGAGTTGACTTTTTCTCTGCAAAATGAGAAAGATTTATAACTCTCTCTTTTAAGTTCTTTTTTTTTCCTTTTAAGAAAATTCCAGATTCTCATTAAACGACACTTTGCATGCCTCTGTGGTCCTCTGAAGTTCTCCTTATGTAGTGAGCTTGGTCAAGCATACAATGAACTGGCCAAAAGGTTAGTGCAGGGAGGTATTTATTTTTAATATGATTGGATATTCCCTTTAGTATAGGAAATACGTATGAATATGGCTAATTATTCATTAGGCAATTGTGTTGATGTCTCTGAACCACCTTTGGCTCTTCTGGATAGCTTTGTTTGTGCAAAATAAGCACGTTTTAAAAGGTCACTTGGATTCCAGGCATGCAGTAAATGAATTATTATATTTACATCAATCTCAAAAGCACACCATGGAAATAGTATATTCATGGAATGGTATATTGACTACCCTTAGCATTGTAACATGACACATTTGCTCCCTTATATTCCTTCCTAGAGATTAAATAATAATAATGATGATGATTGTCATTTTGTAGGCTAACACATGATCAAAGGAAAATGACTCATGATAATGAATACCCAGAAACAAAGGGATTATTTTAAGGACATAAAGGCCATCATAAAAACCACAGGGCACAAAATTTATACAAAATCATTTGGCCAGAATCCTGACAATTAACTCAGACAAAAAATGTGGTCAGGGGGTACCCAAGCAAAGAGGTGGAGGCTGCAAAAAGTTGAGTTTGCTGATTGTCTTTCTTCTCTCCCCCCTCCCCTCCCAGTACCTGAGCTAGCGATTCAGCAATCTTTAGGAGAGGCATGGGAAAAAGAAAAGAAAACACAATATCGACAACCCTATTTTTGTCTTTGGGAGAAATTGCACGAGGTCTTTTGTACAGAATAGAGCTTTACAGAACCCAAGGCTAACAGAGGGAAATGGCGTCCAGGAGGACAGGGCGGCCCATCAAGAGCTAAGCCACATAACAGAGCCAGAGGCAGCACCAGAGCTGCCAACACAACTGCCTCTAAAGTCTGCCAAGAAGCCAGAAGCTGCTTGTGGGAAAATATCACTTACCCTTAGCATCTGGGTCCTGTGATTATTATCCAAAGGGACAGAGTGGTAAGATAGGGTGAGAGAAAGAGCACCCCATTAGTCACACCACACAGAAACACACACACACACAAATACACACACATATACACACATGCACACTCTTTCCACATCTAGAGAGATAGAAATATGTATAGCACATACACATAATCTCATTGTATGTGTTTCTATATGTTATTATATATACAATCAAATATATTCATGCCAAAGTTAGAAAAACTGTCTATACTGGAATTTTTAAAACTAGCCTTGCTCTTCATCTATAATCTCTGTTCTGTCTTAAGCTTTGATAAACTGGGTCTTCCCAGATGATTTTGATCAAGAATTTTCACATAGAAAGGGCTTGGGATCGCTCTTGTCTTGGGAGTCGATGGGAAATCCATGTGTGGCAGTTAGGAAATTTCTGTTTCCAAGAAGTCATTCTAGTGGAAGCTGCTGACTGAGAGGATACTTCAGAATGGGTTTCTAATCCCACACAACCCAATTAAAATGTGTCTGAAGTGAAACTACCTTTTCTCTTTCTGCCTCTTGGAAGAGCTAAATCGGTTAAAAACAATGGCTACTGGTACTGAGTTTGGAAATTCTTCTTCAGCCCACATGTCTTCTATTCAGTTTGTTAGGATTATGTTGTGTTGTTTACTTCAAGGAATACTCCCAGTTTGTGTGTACACCTGTGATATACCCATGTGTTTGCTGTTTTCCAAAGTGAAAAGGAAAATGTGCCATTTTTACTTTATGGTGTTCTATGATGGGATGGGATTAGAGGATGAAGACCAAAAAAATCAGGTGGATTTAAAAATAGGAGATAACCTTGTAGTTAGTCGAAAGGCTTATAACTTTCTAAAGATGTTTTCATTAGATCTAGGAGAATTTTGAAGTTACCTGTATTTCATAGAGCAGGGAGCCCTTTGTGTTTGAGTGACAGTTGGGGAGGAGGTTAGTGGTATGTGTCTTTGTGTGTGTGTGTGTGTGTGTGTGTGACTTTTGCTTGTAAATACTTGGTGTAGCACCTTCCTTCACTGATAACAGCAGATGCAAATGGAACTGAAATGGATTTTTTTTTTTACATTGTGATTCATTGAAACAATATGGGATTTTTATCCTGTTTTCTACAGAATTTGTCTGTCTCTGGGTTCATCAGAATTTGATTTCAATATACAAATTTAAGGTAGAGCATTTGTAATGACCAACCCATCTATTTTTGCAATCTGGATTTAGTTAAAGCTTCATGTAAATGAAGCCATTGAAACAAAATGAAAATATTTCCAAGTAGCTTTAGATGGTATATTTGTAATGTATTATATACTGAAGCCCTCAAGTCTGTATGTGAGTTTGTGTATGAAAGCATATGGAAATATGTATACAATCTTTAGTTCAATAAATTTGTTATAAATATGGTTAAAGAATCAAATTTATCATTAAAAAATACATTTATACTGCCTTGCCTAGTTTATTGATGGCAAATAATTTTGGAAGATCGACCACCTGAAAAGAAAATATTAAAGAAGGAGACCAATAATATAAGTGGAAGGGTAGAATTATACAAACAAAATATTAAAAATTAAATGCCAAAATCTTTTCATAATTCATTGAAACAGAAAGGATTTTGATCCTAACTGATGGGTTCCATTTATTAATAGGACATTTGAAAGAATATTATTTCTGCACAATTATTTATTTCATATTTTGTAAATAAGCAAGTTCTTAAAGTTCAGTTTGTAACTTTTAGATCATTTTTAACTATAAAAATATTGTTAGCATTCTATCCATTACTTATTTGATTGTAAGACAAATGGTGAAAAATATCTGTGAATTCAAGATGAGGTTCAGTGATGGGTGTGGGGTGTCGGGTAGGTTAGAGACGTGGATAAACAGTTACTATATGCTTGACTGTCATTAAAAAATATTTTCCAAAGAGAAAAAAATGTGGAGGCGAGAAGATTAGATGATATCATGTTATTGTAAAATGGATGATAATAGTATAATATTAAATATGTCTCACATATAACCCAACAATGGTATTGCAACATTGAAATTCAATATGACGCAATGTATTGTAGCAAACTGTACTATTTCTTTGAATCTTATAAAGTTATAAAGTTTTTTTTGGAAGAAATGTTAAGAATTTCTTTAAATAAGAAAAATAGATTCAAGGGAGATGAGCCAATAATAGAGATGAAGTGTGGGAGCATTGAATGAGATTAACTAAGGGTTGCTTTCAGAAAATAGTGGGTTTGCTTTAGACTCCTCTGTTTATTCCAACTTGTTTTATAGATTTTTTTTTTAACCGAGCAAAACAAATGAAATACAAGGATGATGAAAAGCCTGTGAGGGCTGGTAGACAGACTTGCTCCTCTGTAAACTACTTTACCTATCACTCTCTTCAACCATTACCTGAAAAACAAAGCTTTAATTTTCATTCCTATAGTCAGATTACTTTTTGAGATAAATTTGGTACTGGTGCAGTATTTTTTAATTAAAATGAAAAAAAAA
>CM053600.1:170610399-170642773 GCA_028646575.1 Pseudocheirus occidentalis
AAAAAAAAACCCACATAGGAAATCCTCCATGACCCACAAACTTCATTTCTTGTAGATATGGTTTACATGGGCCAGTTTCATTTTTCACTCTGTTTTAATTACATACACACCATGTCTTGATATTATTTGCCTTTTTAGAAGTACCCCTTAATTCTGAATATACATTTTTAATAAGGTACACTTTAATAAGGCATAAAGTTTGATTGTGTAGGCCCCAATGGTGCAAAGAAAAATGTTAAAATGTGGCAAAGCTCCTGATTTCCTGTTCTTGTAGTTTTTTCAGACAGTACTCTTTAACCCTTGAACACCTTGCCATTCCAACACGTACAAAAAAGAATCAGATCCTAGTTAGCAAAGCCAATAGCGTTTTCACTCTTAACTAAGTACATAGCCATGACTCTTGGGGATTGCTTTTTTTTTTCCCTTAAGATACCAGTTGAAAGTGCGGAGCAGCCATCACCTTCATATGTTCCACACTCCCTTCGTATTCTTCAGAACTGTCCAAATGGTATTAGAATTTGCTTATAATGATGTTATATGATGTCCTTGTTGTGATACCTGCATATAAGGAGAACTTAATATTGATTTACTGTGTCTTTTGCCCATCCTCGAGCAGCCTAGATGGCAATTACAGCTGCTGGTGGTATCTATTTTGTCTTTTCATAATTGTCATTTCTTGTTCTACTTAAGATTAAAATATGAAAATTGCCCCATGTGCGCATCAACAACACATTAGCCAAGTTATCAGCAATATCCTTGAAGAACCATCATTTTAGCCACCGCTCTCTCTATTACCTTTTCATTTTATTTATGAAAATTGCATACTGCAATATAAACTTTCAGGAGGAATGTGCTGGGAGATGAGCCTGCCTGACAGCAAGTCCTCATCCAGATCATTAATATTTTCCTAAGAAATCACCAGGGCTTGTCCAATACCTGAATGACTGGAGCAGATGCTTGTCTCTGCTTTTGCCTGTCCTAGAAAAGGGTTTCTGACAAATATGATGCTATTTCTTTTCTTTCGTTCCTTCTTTGCTTCTTTCCTTCCTTCCTTGCATCCTTCTTCCTTTCTTTTTTCTTTATTCCTTCCTTTTTTTCTTTCTCTCTTTTTTCTTCCTTCATTCCTTCCTTTCTTTTTTTAATAACAGCTCTTCTAATAAGAGACCCACATATTTATTTGCAGTGTTCATTTCCACCCAGCCTAATATAAAGATTTTTGCAGTGAAATCTATTTTTATACTGCAGAAAAACCTAATAATGACAGTCATGCCTAACCCCAAACAGGTATACCTTGTAAAGGGTTGAGAAAGTCGGCAGGATTAATGTCAAATCTCAAACTGCCCACTGAAAATCAAGTACGTTTTTTAGGGGGGAAAGTGAACCCACATTTCTAAATGGCACAGATTCTTTTCTTTGGAAAATTTGTCATTTCTCTTCAGACTCTTTCTAGAAGTTGTGCAGATCAGAGTGGAGAGAAATTCTTATCCCTGAATACTCTAGGATTTGGCTTCCTTATAAGTATCTCACACATGCCTGAAATGATTGAGAATAAACAATTTTGCAAAGCCTAAAAATGCTCAGACTCTATATTTTATGATAGGAAAAGTGACAATTCTACCCAGAGACAAATCCAAGTGATAAAGTCTGAGGCAAAAAAGAGAGAGAGAGAGAGAGAGAGAGAGAGAGAGAGAGAGAGAGAGAGAGAGAGAGAGATAAAATCAATTAATGAAAACAACACATATGGCTTAGAAATCAACTAAAATTTGAAAGATTTAAAAATATATACAAAATCTAATTTTATTTTACAACATAGCTTTTGCATCTCCTTTTGAAAGAATGCTGTTAACAGCAAATAATAAATACACATGCAATCTCCAGCAAAATCCACATCCTGCTCAAGTCTGTGGTGTGGTGTTTGTTGTTGGTCATGTTGTTGCAAACTAGCTAATAAAGGCTTTCTTTTTACACAAGAGAATTTTGACAGGGTTGACTCCAGACGGCTTTCCAGCTGAGGTCTGGGGCCTTGCTGAACCTTCAAAATTTTCCCATTTGAGCTGCATCAAAGTGAAGGAAATTCAAGGATCACTAACGTCTCAGATGGTAGCACTTGCCCTAACAACCAAGGTTCAGGAATTCTTTGGAGCGGGCTGAGGTCATTTTTCTCCCCTTTTCTCCTAATGCTTTTCTCTATTAATCAGAGCTCACCGCTCAGATTGGTCCTCAACTTCCTCCCAATCCTTGCTAAGCCTGTCATTTCTAGCTATTATTTACTTTAATGGACTTTGGCTGATCCCTTATGAAGCTTTGGATCTGAGAATAATAAGGCTGGAGAGGAACGGGCACAGACATGGGTGTGGGTTTGCCTGCAGATTAACCGTGGCAGATGGGCTTTAGTGTGGTTTCCTGTGTGCAGAGTGTTGATTGAGAGGGTGTAATGAGAGAGGTGGTATCCCTCCTCACAATAGCAGCAACCACCTCATTGCCCTGTGCCTCTAAACAACCCCATTTTTCTAAATCTTTGGCTTGTGAAATTTTAGGAAGTCAGAGCACAAGAATAAGTAAATAAACAACTGTAAATAACCATGAATGTTAATCCAACGCTAATTGGTCCCGTCTTTCATTATGAGTTCATTTTGCTCAGTTTTTTTTTAATTCGAAGCAAATTAATGGAAGAGAGTTAAGCTTTCCATAGTTTTGCATGGGTGACTAGATGAGTTTTCTGAAACTTCTACCATTTTATATTGTTAACTCTGGCAGCCAGAGTGGACACCGCGATCATGTGGTCATGCCTTGTCTTTTATCATCTTGGGGAAATTTGCTTACATTAAATTAACTATCTGCTAGAGGATATCCAAAAAAAATTATAATAACAGCATGAAAAGTACTTAATTCCTACCATAGTTTATGGAAGAGCCCATAAGATTCTTTAGTTTTGCATCCAAATGTGGGGAACAACTGTTCAATTAAAATATTTTTGTTATAGGTACTCTCAAAAGGTCTTTTACACATTCTCCATTTTAAAGATTTTACTTAATTCCTCCCTTTCACCGATGGATTAAATCACAACTATTGATTCTTTTCTTCCTTTGGGGCTTTACCCATCTGTCTTCATGCTTTCATCCCAGCACCCCTTGGGCTCAGAGGAGAGTTCTGTAAAAGGGGCTGCTGAAACCTGGAGAAGACTCTAGGTCACGTTTGTGTACAAGAGTTTAAATTTTTAGTGACAGTCTTCTCTCACTGCAGCCTGAAAGTTTCCACACAGCGCTGCACTAGAGCACCACCAATTATGCTCCTTCTTTGAAAACCATTATCAAGTTTTTCAAAACTTCTTTCTTCTCACTGTTGTCATTCAGTGAAAAGGAAACTAACCACCATGTCAAGACAACTCGGCTGCCTAGCAACAAAGGGCCACATTTCAATTCTGACTTGCTTCTGGACTTGACTAATGGAAAGTGACTATGTTAAGCCAGTCACAAGAGTTGTTTGTCACTTGTGAAATGCAAACAAAACTATATTGTTTTTCCCAAGTATTGGGTGTGATTGATGTAAAGATTTACAGTAACATCATTCATTTTCCCTTGTGTTTTAGCAGGACTGATGTCATATCTTTTCATGCTTTATTAAATGCTTTAAAAAGGTTCAAAAAACATGACGCTTTTTGTCCTTTAAAGAGTCTAAAGAGGGTTTTTTTTCCAGTGAACTAGAGACTCCAACAACTTGTGAAATTTAATGAATCTATTCAACATGTGTCAGCCACATCAATAAATAATTTAATAAGAAATCATCATCCATGAAGGGGAATGCATTTCCAAACAATCAGAAGAGAACAGACCGGACCAAGGTCAACACGCTGGGGGAAAAGGGGTGCTGGGGGAGGGCGAAGCTTTTAAGTTGCAAGCATGGCAGTTTGTTTTATCAAACTTTCCCACAGTTGGGTATGAAAAACAGCAGGCTGTCCAGAGTACAGTTTTAATTGCAAATGCACACAACCATATATTGGAAAATATTTGTCAGTTATAGTCCAGGATTATTGAAAATATTAAAAGTTATGGAAAAAGTTATTTGTCTAGGCTGAGGGCAACTGTACTTATAAACAACTTGGCTCTAATTATCTGAAAATCATTTTTGTAAATCATAAAAATTTTATGGTTGTTGCCTGGGGGAAAAAGACCCTGAAAAATTGTTTCTATGTTTATGCCAGTCTTTGAGACCCTTCCTTTACTAAATGCACTGAATTAGTATACTTTCCTGGATGATTTTTTTTTCAAAAGGTTCTAGAATGGTAGGCTTTTTTTCCTATCCAGTATAATATGATGATTTATCTTAAGCTAAACATCAATCTGAATAGAAAGAGGTAATAAAGATAATTTCCTACATGTGTGAGTTACACTATGAAATGTAATAAAACAGTGGCACAATCAGTACAAAATAGTGAAATAATGCTCACAGAAGTAGAATGGTCTCAGAACTTTTCAATCCTATATTAGCAATGTGGTAGTGCTTGCTTTTTTGTAAATATGTTATAAAGTGACCTTTTCCATTCTGACTTCAAATAGTCACCTTTTCCCCAAATATTCTTCTATTTTTAAAAACTTTTAAAATCTCTGACTTAAATTTGGCAAAGTATGTTTTAAAAAACATCATGTATTAGAACAAATAAATTTGAGAAAATATACGTAATATAAAAGACATAACTTTGAAATCTTATAGCTTTAAATATTTTTGTCTCATGGTGAGCAATGGGGTTCTGAATATTAAGAACCGATAACAAGAGCAAACATTTATTCAATGTGTATTTGTGCTGAGGAAAATTTTGGACACTGGGGTTACAAAAAATAAAACCATTATAGTCTTTTATTTAAGGTAAAGCTAAAGGCACTAGGATCATTGAGCTTGGAGAAGAAAAAGCTCAGGGTTGATTTAGTAACAGTCAAGGGTTGTCAAGAGCCTTATGTTTGGAGTAGCAACCAGCTGTCCTCTATTTCCACTATGTAATTAACCAGGAGAAATTGGATTAAATGGAAGCATGAGGGATTTAAGTTAGCCATAAGGAAAAGTTTCCTAGAAGCTTTTATATATGGATATAGGTTATGGATGTCTTGCTCCAGAGGATTGTTTTTTGGCTTTATTTTTAATGGAATATGTATGTGCATATGTCTATATATCTATACATGTATTTATGCACATATATACATATATAGATATACACACATACAAATATAGGTGCACACACATATATACATGCATGTATATATATACATCTGGATGCATACATACATACATACATATATATATATATGGCAGTAGAAGTATAATTTCATTTTTACACAGGAGATAGAAAAACTGACCTCTCAAATTCCATCCTATAATAAATGAAAAGAGCAATTTAAAAATAGGGAATAGTAATAGGGTTGATCAAGAGAATCCCTAATTTGATGAACTGGGCAACCCCTCTCCTTCCTACATCAAAGCTGAACACACCAATCAGGAGATCCCTGTGTGTGTTTCCCTTAGGAAAGAGAACCCATGCCCAGCTCTACCTCTACTATGTTATAATTATGAGAAACTAATTGTTCTATTTGTAGTTTCTTTTTTAAAAAATATAAAACCAAAAATATCTTGAAGATCATTGGAAAGTGTTAGAGGACAGTCAATTCAGCAAGAATTGATAATCTTCACAGCTTGTTCTTTTTTTTAATTAGTATTGTTATTGTTATTGTTGTAAATGAAAAGATTGTTTTCCAAATCAGTCTAATCATTTCAACCAACCTAAAATTGACACCACAGAGAGTAGGACATGGCAATCATTTCTTTGAAGTAAATGTGCTATTGTTTTACAAACCACTGGGCAGGAAATCTCAAGGGAAATATGGGTGATCATGGGAGTTTCAATTGCTAAACCCACCCTTGCTTCATTCACATTGGGCAAATTGGCATCTGCCTTGCTGCCCTAACCCAAATCCTCTCTCACCCATCGACCCTACTTCCCACCCTTTGCTCTGCAAAAAATAAAGGGATCCTTTGTTTTGACCACTGTTTCTAGAAAGGTTGTATCAAGTGTGATAAGCAAAGCATAGTGACATAGAGAGCTAGGATGACCTGGGTTCAAACCCTGTATCTGACACAGACTGACTAGGAGACTCCTGGAAAAACCCCAAAACCTCAGAATTCCAGTCAGTTCTCCAAGCTATATATCTCTTCCTCTGCATCAGTAGGGGGAGATCCCTTTACCAAAGAAATTGCAGGTACAGGATACATTTCCATCTCTATGGCACCATTTACCATCCCTGTGACTTCTAAACTACAAAACCCCTCCCTGTAAACTGCTCCTTTGTATAGCCTGTCTCTCCTACAAGAATGTAAGCTCCTTGAGGGCAGAGACCTTTATACCTGTATCCCTAGTACTCAGCATTTAGTAAGTTAATAATTAATGCATTTTTATCCCATCAGTCATTCATTCACTACTCAAATATAAAGTAGAAGATACTGAAAGTTGAACTTCATGAATTTTTTTAGCAAAATAATGAAAATGAGGACTATATATGTAGTATACAGACACATATATATGCACATATATCTACACACACACATATAGGTTTTATATGTCCTATAATTTATATAGGTGTTAAGCATTTTGATACTTTTTTCAACCAACAGATAAAAATACTCAAACTGGTAAATTTGTAAACTGGTAAACTGTAAACAGAATGCACATATTCACCCATACATATTTTGAGCCAGAGGTTTAAAAACAACCATGATATAATGATAAATGCATATGTCAAAATATTCAAGCTTCTGTTCTCCTTTCTTTGACTTTGTTATAAAATGCCTTTATCCTCTGATTCTTTCCAACTCTACATCTAGAATCTTGTGATCCCGCTTTCCACTTTCCCACTTCTATTTCATTCCAATTACCAAGGAAGCAGCCACAAGTGTAATTTGAGAATATACTATATGTGTTTGAAATTCAGGTTGATTTCACGTTTGACTCAATGGTACAGAATTAACCACTTGTGGTTTGTTTTTATTGTTGCTTGCCCTTCATCCTCAAAAAGTACCATGACATCAGGAAAAGTGATACTGTGACTTGCAAGTGAATTGGAATTAAGTGAAGGATGGTTGTGCAGGGTCACCAGCCATACTTCACTTTCTCCTTTCACCTGGACACAGTGGCAAGAAATAGATCAGGATAACTGGAAATAGCCCTGGATGCAGTGGGATTCCTTGACCTTTTTAAGCTAAATTCTGCATAAAAGAACAAGTTCTCATTTCTCTCAGATCCTAATAAAGCAAAAGTGAAACAAAATAAGACTACAGATTCTTTAAAAATAGTTGTTTTAAAATATAATTTTGGGATGCCTATTTTATGATCATTGTATTTACTCACATATGTAAACATTTTAAGTTGTCATGATCAAAATTCACCTGGATAGAGCCTTATGATTAATGCAGTGCTTTTGTGTATGAAAAAAAATGTTGTAAAAGAACCTGAATTCCAGTCTTAAAGCTCTGCTACTTAGTACTTCTGTGACATTGGGAAAGTCATTCATCTCTGTGGACATCAGGAGCCTTGTCGGTAAAACAAGAAGGTTTTATTAGATGGTCTATAAATTCCTCTTCCATTATAATTCTGATTTGATTATCTTGCCTGAGTGACCTTGGGCAGTTCCTGTAACCTCCTCATTTACATTATCTGTTAAATGAGGGCTTGTAGTGTCAACCACACTAGCATACCCAGGATGGCTACTAGCACAGGTTCTTAGATCTGATTTACTAGGAAAGATAGCTCTCAACAATCTTTTAAAAATTATATTCATGAGTTCAGGGGAAAAGTCAGCACCCTGGACTTCAGAGAAAATACAAACAGAGAATACACAGAGAAAAATACAAACAGAGAAATAAAGACCAATAGACAGGGCTCTGACAGCCTGATTCAACTATTCACTTTACATGAATCTCTTGATAGAGAGAGCCTTTACTTCTGAGCAGTCAGGAACTCTGAACATAGAGGCAATCAGAATCTCGACAAGGAAATCACAAGATCCTTCTCATAAGTGAGCCCCCAAAGAAAAATACCAACTCAGAATATATATACACTTCTCAGAGTCAGACGGCATCACAACCCTTGTGACTCAGTCACTAATTATATATTAGCAAAAGATGTGAAACCCTTCCTACAAGCAAGCCTCCCCAAGCAAGCTTCCCTTAATGGACTCCATGTGAAACCTATAATGGACAGGGAAGATCTTAAATCTCATTAACATTACAGGGTGTTGGTTATCTTGAGAGACTTGGTTATCTACATAGCCTCTAAGATACTTCTGCATTTTATACTATGATGTCATTCTCTTAGATATAGTATGGATTAGGGAGTATAATGAATTGGTAAGACCATTGTGCTAATATTGATGTGAAATCTTCAAAGTGACTTTATAAAAAAAAATCTATTCCCTGGTTATTGATTTTTATTATTCCTTTAGCCCCAGTGAACATTTTCTGAAGTAAATGGACTGATTCTGATTTTTATTATCCTTTTGGCTCCAAATACTTGTGGACAATCACAGGTACTTGTGGATGATCCATTGTATCCTATTTTCACTATTGGAGGTATAACTAAAACTAAGTGCCTAACTCAGAGAAACAACCTATTCATATATTTCACTAAATGATCCTTGGGAAAGTCATAAGAAGTATTCAAAGCTTCATTTTCCTCTTTGATGGGGATAATGATAACCACCTAGTTTGTTGCACAGGGTTCCTTCCTATAGGGTAGAGCAGAAGAAAGAGAGCTAAACCTGAAATCCCAAAGACCTGAGATCAAATTTGGCCTCAGGTGCTAGCTGTGTGTTATTGGGCAAGTCACTTAATCTCTGTCTACCTCTTTTTCCCCAAATGTAAAAACTAGAGATATTAGCATCTATGTTACAGGGTAGCTATGAGGATCAAAAGACATATTTATAAAGTGCTTTGCAAACATTAAAGTGGTATAAAAAAAGCAATGATTTTGTCTAGACTTGTGAGAGATGGGGTTCTATAGTGGACGATGGACTTTGAAGATGGGGAGATTTTAATTCAAGTCCTACTTCTGGCTATGGGATCATGTTCAAAGCTCTTAATCTGTCAATTATCCCCACATGATTCCCTAACATTACACATTACAGTGGAATACCTAATCTACATCACTTAAGGAAGTTCCATCCCCAGATGGTATCACTGGACTATGGGGAAACAATGAGAGAATCCATTGAAGAGCCCTGGGGAAATAAAATGTTCTAGGAAGATTCAGGTGGTGTGTTCATGCTGTATATTATAGTGGGTAGAGTTGATATGGAGTCAGATGACCTGGGTTAGAGACTCATTTCTGGCACTTATAAGCTATATGACTTTGGGCAAAACATTTAATACCTTCAGAGTCTCTATTTTCTCCATCTGTAAATTGGGGGCAATAATACTTGTAATTTACTACCAATTTCCCCTGAATAACAGTATCATAGTGATGGGGTACAGGCTCTGAGAACGCCAATGAACTCTCCTTGAATCTTACCATTTGATGAAACAATTGCCTGAGGCCATAAGTCTTTCATTATTGCTAGGCCCTAATCTTTGTTATATTTAATGCAGCCCAGCCTGCATTGTTCAGCTACTTCTGTACCCTTGAGCCTATCAAAATATCTATACCCAAATCTGTTCCCCTTTAACTAGACTAGCCCTCCATTGTCTGTTATCTCCAGGTAGCTTTCAGCTATTTCCCACCCTTAATCTCATTCCTGGATTCTGACCTCAGTGACAACAAGATCCTTAGGTCTTTCTGTATATAAGATCCATCTTGCCTCCATGAAGGAGCTGAAATTCAATCAATCTCAGTCTCAGTCTGCGTCAGATTGTTCTGGCCTACTTGTCAGCACAAGTGTCCCAAATACTCAGGCTCCTTAAGAGTCTACTCATAATGGGGAATCTTTAATAAACTTTGTTTTACTTTGGCTGAGAGAAGATTTGAGTCAAAATCATTCATCAGGACCTGGTGTGTTGGGTGTGTTGGGGTCTCAAGCATCCCTAAGCCCCAAATCTCAACAACAAGATCATAATTTAGAACTTGCAGGAACCTTAGAAGTCATCTAATCCAACCTCCATGTTTGACAGACAAGCAAAGTGAAGTGCAGACAAGTCATAGGAACAGAGCTTGAGATTTGGAAGGAACTTTGGAAGCTGTCTCATTTTCCAAATGTGGAAAGTGAGGCCCTGAAAGATTTGGAGACCTAGGGTCACACAGGAAGTCAGTATCAAGGAAATATTCAAAACCTGCTTCTGTGACCCCAAATTCAACAGGCTTCCCCCCTACTATGTCACTCAAAGTAAAACAGGTGTTATAATTTCAACCTAAGTCTTTGGCCTCCAAACCCAACCCTTTTTCTCTTGTGTATTAAATAATGATAACTTACATTTACATAGCATTCCCCATACACAAATTCTTCTGGTTCTCACAACTCAGCTGTATCTGTAGTGCAAATGTTACTACCATAGTTTGATAGAGGAAATAGGTTGATCACCTCCAGGACAGGCAGAAGTGTCATAGATAAAAGGTGGCCTCACTAGCTCTTTTCTCAGTACACTAATTCTTCCTTAATACCCTTTTGTGTATTTTGTTATTCCTAACTGTTTAGGAACAAAAAAATAAAACACCAAAGTAGATCCTTTCCTCTCCTTCCCCCAACAAATTACAACGCACAGCAGACTTTTCTTTACTTGGGATTTTGTATCATTAATTAATCAGACCTCAACTGACCAAATTTTCATCAGCTTATGAGAAACATTCTGCTGTCCAAAATATCAGCCTCAATTTCCATGTGATTTCAGATGTGAATTTTGAAAAAATATTTGGTTCATTTCCTGCTACAAGATGTTGATTGCAAAGAAACATTTGGCATCTCTAAAATGAAAGATTCCCCACCACCACCCTTTTTCAAACCACAAAAATAGTTCTTGTAACACATACCAGTTGAATTGTACTAGCAAGAGATTTCTTTGCTAGGTCTACGACCAGTTCCAATGGAAGGGAAAAATAAATAGAGAGGAAGAAAGAAATGAAGGAAGAGGGAGGGAGAGAGAGAGAGAGAGAGAGAGAGAGAAAGAAAGAAAGAAAGAAAGAAAGAAAGAAAGAAAGAAAGAAAGAAAGAAAGAAAGAAAGAAAGAAAGAAAGAAAGAGAGGAGGGGAGGGGAGGAAAAGGGAAGGGAGGAGAGGAGAGGAGAGGAAAGGAGATGAGAGAAGAGGTGAGAGGAGGAGAGAGGAAAGAAAAAAGGAGAGGGGAGGAGAGGGGAAGGGATGAGAGGAAAGAAAAAAGATTTCCTTTTGGAAAGAAGGTCCTCAAATTTGGGACAAGTTGTTTTCCACGAATTTCTTGGTAGGTCAGTTGTTTGGAACCCAGAATGAATCTTCTTTGGAAATAATGTGGGGGTGGCTAGGTGGCACAGTGAATAGAGTACCCACCCTGGAGTCAGGAGGACCTGAGTTCAAATCTGGCTTTAGACACTTAACACACACACACACACACACACACACACACACACACACATATGTGCGCGTGTGCCCAGGACCTAGCTGTATGGCCTTGGGCAAGTCACTTAACCCCAACTGCCCTCCAAAAAGCAAAAAAAAAAATAAATAAAGACCTTTAAAATAAACCAAAACAAAACAAAAAGAAATAATGTGGTTAGATCACTAGGGGGAAATGCATTCAAATTTCTGAGCTGCAGTACACAGAACAGAGCTACCCAGGACAACCTAGAAACATATCCATGATACCTCTGAGGCAGTGTAAGCCAATATTCACCCAGTTGCAGTCTAATGGTAGGTCAGAGGTTCCACAGACAGACTGCAATATACCTTAGAGAAGAGGAAATTGAAGCCCAGAGAACAAATGTTACTTCCCCAAGGGCACAGAATTCCCTCCAGAAATGATTACTATTGATATAAGGTCTGAGAAGCAGTTCTCAGTTCAGGTCTTGGTTGCCTGTCACCCATTTTTTCTTCTTTTGCCAGTTATTGCCTCATCTACTTCCCTTCCGAATTCTCTTTCCTCTGCTCGCTTTGTCAAATAATGTTCTTAGTTCTTCTTACTTCACTTTGCACCAGTTCATACAATTCTTTCCACATTTCACTGAAATATCAATTTCATCATTTTTATGGCAAAATAGCATTTTATGATATTAATATATGATAAGTTGTTGAGTCATTCCCCAAAAGTAATAAACATTCTTTTAATTTTTGGTTCTTTGCTACTATAAAAATTGCTGATATATTTGTGTGTGTGTGTGTGTGTGTGTGTGTGTTTACAGATGAGTCCTTTTCCTCTTTCTTTGATCTCCTTGGCATATCAGCTTAGTACTGGGATCTCTGAGTCAAAGGGCACATATACTTTAGGGACTTTTAGAGCATAGTTCTAAATTGTTAACGGAATGACAGGACAAATTCATAGTTCCAGCAGTGAATCATTGTGCCCACTTTATTACAGCCCTATTCAACATACCTCTTTCACTTTTTTGTTCTTCTTAACATTAGAGGTTTCTTCTTGTGCTATAACATAGAGATAACATGCAGATTCTTGAAGGAAGGAACGGTGGATCCTAGGAAGCAGCAAAAATCTGCAGCAGTGACAAAAATGGCAGCAATATTCTAAGTACCCATTGGTGGGAAAGAATACAAATTCCAGTGGCCATCTGACTATAGCCCCAGTATCCAAGTTCCTTGATAACCACAACTGAGTAAGTCAAGGGTAGGGTCATAGACCTTGGAGATCATTTAGTGCCATTCTCATCATGTAACATGAGCAGATTAAAAGCCAAAGAATGGAGATGACTTGTTCAAGGTTACATGGATAGTATGTGGCAAAGTTGGCCTTTAAAGATAGTTCTGTTTATTCTGAATCTACTGTTGTACAATACGTCTCTTTTTAAGTAAGTTGTTGCCTTTACAATTGAAAAGTTTCAGAACTCCAGTAAATTGCTATAATGTCACTCATGAGCAGCTTTCCTGAGGACTGCTGCTGTGAATAACTTTAAGGATCTAATTGCACAGTATAATGAACTCTATTTATTCAGCAATAAACTAAAGCACAGCATTCACAACAATATAACATAATATACTAAGGTGGCCGCATGGTCTTTAACAGAACATATCATTCAGTAAGTCATAATCTCCTCAATCTATACACAGTATCCAAGTAAAGTCCTCTTTCATTTTGACTGGAGGCTGGCTTCCAATCATACTTAAGCCAATCATTCTTAAAGGGTAGTAGAAAGTACAAACATTATCCACCCCTAGGTCACAGTAAGTCACAATCTCATCAGTCAATACAGAGTAACCAAGTAGTCTTCTTAATCTTGACTCAGGCTGGCTTCCAATCATCCTTAAGTCAATCATCCTTAAAGGGTAATCACTCTTAAGTCAATTATTCTTAAAGGTTAGCAGCAGGTACAAACACCATCTACTCCAACAGTAAATCACAACCTCATAAGTCAATACAGAGTATCCAAGTAAAGTCTTCTTTCATCTTTACAGGAGGCTGACCTCCAAACCCCATGGTTCTTCCTCCACAGCTGATCACTTCCAGTACTTACCTGAATTCACACATATGAAGCTCTCCACTCCTGTTCTATATCTCAGTTCATGAGGACTGCTGCATTGCAAGTCCTTCCACAGGGCTGTTTCTAGGAAGACAAAGCTTAACAAAGCCAAACAAGATTTATACACATTACAGGTATTGTCGTCTCAATTCACTTTCTGTCTGACAAAGTAACAGAAATCAATAGAAAAGGCTTCTGTCTGAAAAATTAAACTCAAATCAACAGTGAAGTTCTCTTTCAGGACTTCTGTAACAACAGTAAAGTTCTCTTTCAACAGACAGAATGTTTCTGTCTGACAAAGTAACATTAACACAGACATAACATAGTGCTGCTAACATCACAAACATTCTCTCTTTGCTCTGCTTGCTCCCAGCTTTGCTTGAGCTTTTCTCTGCTCTGTTCCTTCCTGTTCTGCTCCTTTGGCAAGCTCCTCCCACCATGGGCTCCATGTGATTACATTAGGCATTTTAAGGACAGGCAAGATCTTTCAAATTTCTTTTGGCCTATTAAGGGCAAGGAAGGTCTTCAAACTCCTTACACCTACTAGAAGTAACAGAATAATGATACTAATTTTATTCATCCATAGAATGTGCTTCATTAATGTATATGGAGAATTATAGAATCATAAAGTTGGAAAGAACCATAAAGCATCTACAGTTTTTGGTTGTGTTGCTTTGTTTTTGATTTTAGGAGGGAGGAAGGCAGGGCAATTGGGGTTAAGTGACTTGCCTAAGGTCATATGACTAGTAAGTGTTAAGTATCTGAGGCTGGATTTGAACTCAGGTTCTCCTGACTCCAGGGCCAATTCTCTATTCACTGTGCCACCTAGCCACCCCTAAGCATCTGCATTTTAGACTCCCTATTACTGCAGCATTCCTACATGTTGTCTTCTGGCTCAATTCTATTTGGGCATTTTTATCAATGTGTCATTGTTCAGTAGTCTCAGCCATGTCTGACTCTTCATGACCTTATTTGGTTTTCTTGGCAAAGACATTAAAGTGGTTTGCCATTTTCTCCTCCAGCTAATTGTACAGATTAAGAAACTGAGGCAAACAGGGTTAAGTGACTTTCCCAGGGTCACACAGCTAAGACGTGTCTGAAGTCAGATTTGAATTCAGGAAGAGCTTTCTTCCTGACTCCTGGTCCAGAACTCTGTCCACTGCCCTCCTAGCTGCCCTGGTTTTGTTCAATCCTCAGCTCCAATTTTATCTTCTAGAAGAGTCCTTTGCCACTCCACCTAGTCCCTTCCTTCTAAGATTACCTTCCATCTACTCTATTTCTTTCTCTCTCTCTCTCTCTTTATGTATGTATTTATGTATGCATCATGCATGCATATATATGCATACATACATGTGTGTGTGCACATAGTTGTTTACAAGCTATCTTCCTTCTTTAGTATGTGAGTTCCCTGGGAGCAAAGCCTTTTTTTATGCCTCTCTTTGCATCTGAAGTAAAGCACAATGCATTTTGACTGGCTGATGGACTCTTCAATACTTTTCTAGTAATCTGTAATTTCATTGCCCTGGGTGTTCACTTCATCAATGATGATTGCAACCTTTTTATTATTTAGTAGGTAAATATCAAGTGTTGCTGTGGATTAAAAAGAAATCTTCATCCCTCAATCAGTTCAGCTCTCCAAAATTTGTATATAGGTCTCCAAATTTAGCTGATCTGACAAACAGAAAACAGACACACTGTCCATCAGAGCCACAAGAATTCCTCTTAAGGTTGTATTAATACCCCTTCCCTCAACCCTTTCCTCTCCTTAAAAAAAAAATTAGCTGAGTAAAATTTAAAAGTTGAACATAATATTGGATAGCAATATAATTTAATCTTATAAATACTTTTTTCTTTTTCTTTTTGGCAGTGGGAGGGTAGCAGTTACTTGAGTCTCAATTCTTGCAAAATGTTGGCTTATTCTATTGCAGCTGGAATAATTTTCAAATAAATAAAATGAATGCCTTATTTGACATTTGGGCTATGTCTATACACACCAAGATAGAAGAGTGTCTATTTCAGTTTAACATTTGGTCATATACACATGCATACATAAATATTCATGCATGTTACACATATTTCTATGTATCTATGATATTTAACATTTCACATATTCCAAATATATGATCTCTACATCTATACACTGTATATATGCATAAGAGATGCATATTTATGTGCATTATATAGGTATACATATATGTATATGGAGAGAATGAGAGAGGAGAGAGAGAGAGAGAGAGAGAAAGAGAGAGAGAGAGAGAGAGAGAGAGAGAGAGAATGAGAGAGAGTTATTTGGATGTTTTGGTTGAAATTCTTATTGCAGCTCTTCTGCCATCTACTCATTCATATAAATCCCTAGATCTATTATTGAAACAATTGGGACTTTATGTCATTTCAACTTGGCCCCTCAATAGGTTCATAGGCTTGGAAATCTAGAAATACAATTATCCCTTCCACATTGCAGGGGTTAGGTTTGTGCTCCCCCCACCCCCATCTACCCCCAATCTCTACTCCCACATAAAATTTGTTTGGCCCTCCCTTTGTACCACAGAAAAAAGTCTGAATTTTTTTCTTTTATGGGGTGTTTACAGCCCATAAATTTGGGTTAAGTTTTTGGTCACAAGCTATATGTTGGTCAATGTTAAGTAAAAATACTGTCTGAAAAAGAACTTTTTCCATGTCATCTTTTAGCCTTTGTGTGTCATCTGAGGTTTCCACAAAATTCTTCCAAATTTCCTTTTAATTTCTTATGCCCTGCAATAGGGAAAGTCACGGTGTGGAAGGGACAGCTATATTAGGAATCTTACAAGCCTGGAGGCGATGGAAGTCTAATTAACTGCCCAAGGGTCAGAGGTAGATTTTTCAACACTGGTCCTCTTACTCCAAAGCCACTGTACCTTGAAAGCACTAGGTGATCTCAGTTCATTTACTTGAGTTAGTATTTATTAAGCATTTACTATTTACCAAACACTGGACTAAGTATTGAATCTAAAAATGGAAAAGTGAGAGAGTCTCTAATCTCTCAGGAAGCTGACATTACAGTTGGTGCAACAGTCCATATAGGACAGTTCATTGGATGTCAGATAAAAAGACCTGATTTTCCTTGAGTTTCAGGGAATGGATACAGAATGAAAAGAGGACCTTCCGGAGGAAAAAGCAGGAAGGTAAATAAGGTATGGTAATCCTGACAAAGCAGATGTAAAACCCAGGAGTCTTCTATCTTGCTGGAAGAATTATAGTTGATAACTCTTTATCCAAAGGTCCCCAAGGTTGGAATGGATTGGTGTCTCTGGATTCCCTTCCAGAGGGATAGGGATTTGCATATATCCTGAAGGGGGAAAGAGAAGAGAGTGTTGGCTAGAAGGTTGGGAAAAAGGGATCCTCAAGGCATCTGCTCCCCTGGACTCTGGTGCCTGGTGGATCATAGGTGGTGGACAGGCTGGGGCAGGAGAGAGAATAAAAAAAACTGACTTTACTGCTAAATGTGCTATTTTACTTACCTCTTATAGAGAAAGAGATTTTGGAGTCTGTAGAAAGTATAATTTTCTTATAGATGGTGAGTTTCACCAGATGTTTTGGTTTGCAAATGACATTGTACTGATTGAACCAAGCCATCGATGACTACTGAAATTACTCAGGAAGTTTCGTGCCTCTGACAAGTGATTGGTCTAGTAATTAGGTAAAAAAAAGCAAGTCAATGAAGAATATATATTGCTCTGATTATGACTCACATTTATATGGGAATCCAATTGAATTAATCTGCATATCATAAACACAAACACATACATACACACATATATAGACTCACATATAATATATGTGAGCATATGCACACAGATATTGTGATGTACATGTATACATATGTGTACTTGTATACACACACACACATATATATGTATATATATATATGTATATACTTATACATACATACATATAGTCCATTCCAGGCCACACATTAAATTTTCTCTAAAAATAGGCAAAAGTTACAAAGTATGGAAGATGACTATTGTCAACCTTTTAAAAGTTTGGTTAAAGAGACAAACAAATATTAATATAAAAATTACAGAATGTATTCCTTATTATTCCCTTAAGGCTAGCATTACTTGCTCAAGGAGTGCAGAACTAAGGTCCTGACTGATGAATAGAGGAATCATAAGACTTTTATGCATTTTTGGAATCATCCCAGTTCAAGATGACTATGTCACAAAACTTTATGACTTCCATTTGTTATCATGTACATGTGATACAGAATTCCTTGGCTGTAAATGCAAATTGACAAGGACCAGAGCAGGGTCTATTTACATTTTATCATCTCAGGAAATCTGTTTTGCTTTCATGTGAAGTAAGTCCCAAGATAAGGGGAATCTTGCCTCTGGTCTTTGAATTTGCAGACCCAGGGAAAAGTGGTTTGTTTGAATCAGACTTTAGCTAAAATATGATATTAAATAATTATCACTATGGAGCCCCAGTACTACTCTCTTGCCAAAGTTTACTCTATTGCCATTCACACACCCACATTCCTGAAGTAATAAAACCTCAGATTCCTTCAGGAGCATCTTGACAAGTTTAAACCTCCTGTGTACTGTATACCAACAGACACTGGAAATATGGGAGGAAAAAAAATAAATGCACACATTTTATCACGAAAACAGTCAACTTTAAAAAAAAAACATTTTTTGCTCAGGGAGTTCCAAGGGATCACTCGAAGTGAATACCCCAAGTACAATCTAACCCACTCCTGTACTCTCATTCTATTCTAGATTCAGCTCATTGTTCACTTTCAGAACCTGTCCAAAAATATCTATTGGAAAGCACAAATAAACATTTTAACACATCATCAAGGACAAATGAGAACAGAAAAAGTGGGCAGATTATGTAAAGAAAGCAAGGGAGAAAAGGCAAACCATCTCCATGTTTAACTGGTATACAAGAAATGTTAAAAGTTGTAGAAAGCCAAACAACACATTGAATGTCTTCCCTGATTCTGCAGAGGGCTTATGGAAAGACATGGCTAAGAATCACATAGCCTGAGAAAGAATGTATGGGCTATTCTTTGTGGCAATGAAGGGATTTCTGACATCAAAGAGATCAGAAATTGATTGATATAAGTAATAATTATCTCATGACAAGAAGTCTAAGCACCAGATGATAAAAAATTTGGGCTACAAAAGTTGAGCGACAGGAACCAAGACATAGACTGGTTGGCCTTTGACTCAATGAAAATAGCATACACAATGAAAAAATTCAAAGAACATTTAAAATACTAATATTACATAATGATGAATTTTCTTCATTTTTATTATGAAGGAAAATTTTTATTTCATGTTAAATTTTCAAGTGCTCTGTTTAATGAAATAATGTTAAAGATAACTAATTCTTCAAATTATAACAACGGAGCAGCTATTTGGCAGAGTGGATAGAATTCTGGGCCTGACATCAGGACATTATCTTGAATTCATATCTGGCCTCAGATACTTTGTAGTTGTGTGACCCTGGGCAAATCACTTAATTCTGTTTGTCTCAGTTTCCTCATCTGCAAAATGGGCCAGAAAAAGAAATGGCAAGTTATTCCAGTATCTTTGCTTAGAAAACATCCAAAAATGGATCACAAGGCATCAAATATAACTGAAGAACAACCTTATAACAATGGTTTTGCAGAACAGAGCCCCTGGGAATTATTTCCCCAGACTAAAAATATATAAAAGGAATTTTTTGAACATGAATCAGATCAGTAAGACTAGGAGCTTTCAAGAAACAAGAAGAGGTCAATTCAAAAGATAAAGATGCCTAAGGACCTTTTTAGTTTGGTGACTAGTATTTACATCACAAAATAGTTAAATATGGCTCCCTCAGATAAGCAAGGGAGGCTTTATAACAGCAAAGATCAGTGCTCCATAGCAGAGGACAAAGCTGGTGTCAATGACCAGCAGAAGACCTTGGCATAGTACATAAAATCAGAAGCCCTCCTCAGAAGTTATTGGTGATTTCATGACACTGGAGGTGTGTGTTGTCCTGGATATGTGTTTCCTATTGATGTACCTCACCATTCATGTTCCCTTTTCACCTGGGAAAAACTTATATATATTTATATATACTCTCTCTCCCAATGGTGATGTGTAGGTTAAGGATGGGGAATAACCTGTGGTACAGTGTATCACTGTGTGTATGGGACTTCTTCTTCTTTATCTTACTATAATTAAAAAAAAAAACAACCTCTCATGTTTTAAACTAATGCATCCTCTGGCTCTGTAGTAAAAGAAATACATTGGTGGGTGCCCATGAGCTATGGGCTAAGTGATGTTACCCCACACTAAAATTTGCCTTGAACCAGAGGCAGCTTTTAGGGAAATATATATGTAAGAAGGTCTATTGCCTGCTATACTTCACGTATATCAAAAAATCCTTTCCTTCTATGAAGAATCATTGCATCAAGTAAGGATTTTTGCTTTAGATCAAGGGAAGAAAAGAGAATAAAATAGAAACTGTTATCATGTACCATGCCAGAGACTCAACTCTAAGAGTCAGACTAAGAGGAAGTAATATCAATGGTGAGTCACTAAGAGGAAGTAATATCAATGGTGAGTCATAGTCATAAAGAAAGAGTCAGGATTGAAATCCATGCCATTTGAATAAATTTAACATTCTTTTCCCCATCACCTTTTCAAATGAAGAGATAAAGGAAAATGGGGGATTGCCAACCTTAATCCAAATAATTTAGGAATTGAGTCAGTTTATGAGTCATCAGGAAACTTATGAAGCATATCCACAAAGCTAATATAGCTGTATAATGTAACGACCAGAAATCAAATATATTTTCACAATAAGTTCTGTTTGACATTTGGATATACTTTAGAAATAAATGTAAAGGGAAGAAAAGGGAAAAATATTAACTTCAGGGCCACAAACATAAATTATTATTAGCTTCTCCCTAGGTATCCATAAGAAGAAAATTTATCAAAATTTCATAACAAACTTCACTGGAAAATACCAAGAATTTCAAAGCTCATTCACAGATGATAAATGAGAACCAATATTAGACTGGCTAATATTTGGGCCATGTTTTACCTCTCTAAAAATGACCAAACTTGATGTCCCTTCTTTCACATGAATACTCTCCTCCTTTCCAAGTCAATTTTAATTAAGAAGCAGTAATTTTTAGGTACAGTTGACTTTATCCAAATGTCAATCCAAGATGGCTTCAAGAGTTTGCTTCATTATTGATGGTAGCATTTTATGAACACTTTCCAAATAGAGCGTTATGATAGATATTGGTCAGAATATTACTCTCTAGTGAAAATGTAGAAGCAAAATATTCAATTGAACACTAGCATCCTCTTCCGCAGTTTAACACAAACAGTTGAAGATAGACCTTTTGCTGTATAGCTGTCTGGTTTTTAAATGAATATCAGGGGTCCATTTTTTTAGTTAAACTTTTCTTCATTGTGTTTGTATGTTGCTTTTTCAGGGCTATCTGCATAAATGCTCAAAGACTTTACTGCAAAATTAATATCCTCGCTGTGAACAAGACAACAGGGCAAAAACCAAGATGACAGAGGCTGAAATGAGGTGAAAGGCAAATCCAATTTTTCCTTGCACCATAGAAACCTCGTCAGGACCAGCTTTATCTGGTAATCCACATTTAAACTTTAACCTGTAGGGGGGCTCATTGTGTTAGTTAATGTAAGCATAAAAGGAGCCTGAATCACTAATCAGATTAATCATATTTTGTAAGACTCAAAAGCTTCATTAAAAGGACCTGGTATCCAAGTTACACATTTTAGGAGGGGGAAAAGTTTTCTATGAAGAAAAAAGTAACAGTAAAATTCCTACAAGTTGGACAAAAATTTGGCCAAGCAAATAAAAATGCCAATTTTCCCCACCCAGTCACAGGAGGCCCAGTCCTCATATAGAATAAGCAGGTTAATTATTTCAGACTATTCACATGGACGATATGAAAACAATATTTTTTAATTATCATAAATCTCTATTTCATCCTTTTTGATAAATCTGCCAGAGGTCTGCACTTTTCTAGTTAAACAGGCTTCCTACTGCTCATTGATTACATGTAGATAATGTCTATCACCCACTTTAAGAAGTTAATTAGTTGTACAATTAAGAAGAAGAATTGGAGAGAGGAGGGCAGACACCTCATGATGATAATCAAAAGAGTTTCAAGGTAGTGATTGGGAGGTGTTAGGATTTTACATCAATTCTAGAGAAACTGTTTCTAAACCTTTTGTTTGTCTGTGTACATGTACTTGTGTACAAAAGGTGGGAGGGAGAATACTAGAGAAAAGCTTTTTTGATAATCAAAGCATGGCTATCTGGAGCCATTGTTTCACTAGACTCCTACATAGTGAGTTGAGGAAGTAAAACCTTTGAAATGTGCAAATGGATTTTGTAGCTGTCAAACTATATGGAAGACTAAGCCACAAGGAAACTCCCCTTCGAAAACTGAGACCTTGGACTTCAAATCAACCAAAATTTCCTAGCATTTCTTTTGGTACATGGATGCCTTACTAACAAAACTTCAAATAAGCAATCAGAGAAAGAGCAGGGAGGGAAATCACTATCAAATATTAGCTCATGCTAACTTACAAGAAGTGTGCCATATAATTCCCTCCCCCCCCCCCTCTAATTAGGGGGAAGGAAAAATGACTTGATTTTTTTTCTTTTTGCAGCTCAATAAAGATCACCCTTCTCAAACACTACTTCAGATGATGACATATCTATATCCATCCTATCTCTTGATCTAAAATTGCCCACACAGACACTGCTCATCAAAATACACTTAAGATTTTGTATCCAGGTCAGGCTAAGTTGATATGCTAGAAAAATCTCCTTTATCTGCATTCTGCCCACACACAGGTTGGATATTCTTGAATTTTTAAGGATCAAATTATGTGGCACAGAAACAAAGCCCATAAACCAGCCTCCAGCTTCTAATGTGAAAAACAACAATCACCAGATAAGCTGTTATTAAGACAGACTTAAGTTTTTCAGTGTCATATCCACAAAACTGTCAGGCAATGTAATGAGAGCCCAATTCAAGGGTTTCCAGATTTATAGACAAGCTCAGGAAGTGAAAGGGGGCCATTCTTGAGTTCATGAATAAGAAAAGTTTGACTCTAAAACTATCTCTTAGAATATTTCTATGGGGTCTATCACCATGACATCCAGGCATCACATACAGCTACCATACATGACAAAACAATGCACAATTATGCTTCATTTCAGGGATCTGCATTCTGGTTGGCCTGGATTCTTTTTCTCCCTTTCAAATCTCCAAATATTTATGGATAGTAGCTCTTGGTATGAGGGGAAAATATGCAAACTACCAAGTCCCTTTTAAAGAAATTAAATTCATTATATCTAGAATTTTTATGTATTTTACATGTATCTACTTAATAGTCAATCTCATTTTTAAAGTATATCACTTAGAATATGTGAGTTCCTCTAATCCCCAATAGAATGTATCCATCATCCTCTCACTTCCAGTGATAGCCACTTATAATGCCATGGTTTTGCAAGAATTTTGATTTTTTCCAGGGTTTCAGCCATTGTTGTGTTGTATTGGGAGTCACATACAGCCTGCCATCTAATACAAACAATCTCACGTCCTTAAAATGGTGCTGCAAAACACAGCCTCGCACAAGCCAAGATTTATGCTATTTTGATCACAGGGTCTGGTCTCCCCAACACAAATTAATGAGAGGTGTTAGCAATTTTCTAGGGAATTCAGATCACGTATACACAATTTGAACAATGCACTCAAATCCCTCCAGTTGTATTCCTACTTGAGTAATTTTGCCTACACTAAGTTTTTTTTCTTTTTCTTCTTGAGTGAATTATAACAGTTTATACCCAGCTGAAGGATGTCAACTTATTGATAGAAATGAGAGAGAAGGGAAAGTAATCTCATTGGTGAGCATATTCCCAAAACTTAGCAATGTTAAAATCATTTAATGGACTTTAAATGATTCAGAATCAAATAGTTATGGCCCCATTTCTGGACATTCTTGATATAATGTCTAGGTCCTTCAATTAGTCAATTAGTTTAGGACTGTGGTTTTTTGAGGGTAGGGGCACTGAGATGTGGAGGGAAAAGGCTTTACAACTATAAAACCCTTACATGGTTGCTTCCAAGAAAAAATTCCCCTTGGAAAAGAGAGCAGCTGGAGAGACATCTGTGGGCTGAGCAGAGAGCCCTAACAGAACAATTGTTCATACATCTGTGGAAATAAAATAAGTGATGGATAAAATGTAAATTAAGAGTGAGCATTTTGAAGATACTATTTTAAAATGTATAAGACAACATAAAACTGATGTGCATAAAAATATCTTGGCTACTTTTTTATTGGCAGTATGGTAGAATTATTTGTTATTTGCTATCTTATGGAAGAACAAGCTATATACTATATTAAGAAAGTTCAGCTGCGTGTGCAAAGCTATGTATTTGTTCATGCCTTACTTGTATGTTCTTCCCCCCACACACACTTTCTGAATCTAATAAAAAAATTGCCTTTTTCCTACAAGAAATATCAATATTTGCATTGGTGTGCTCTGTACAGAGGGGAAGCGCCACAGGGTCCTGCATACAACATGTGTTTGCTGCCCTGTCTGTAGTCACTGCAGTAACCTGAAATATATTTTATGCAAGCAAAATACTGTATCATGTAGTGCAAACTGTGCTAAACCATATAAAATCAAATAGAATGGTCCAGAAGATCTTGTCTAAATGACTTATAGATATTTTCTTTCTTTTTCTTTTCTCTTACAAATTTATCCAAATAACTTAAGTCTTTAAGAGATTGAAGGTCAATAATATTGAAAATTCTTTTTACTCTATTCAAGAGATAATACTCAAGTACTATGCTGCCTGGGCAGTCCTTCAACGGCATAGTCCTAGGCACAGAAGACTTCAAAAGAAATTTTATAAATTCTATTTATTACAGCAAATATATTTTAAATTCCTAATATATGTGTGGAAAATGTGCTTGGTGCCAAGGAAAAGTTTTTTTAAAAGCAGAACATTTTCCTGGTTCTTCATGGAATTTGAAGTTTAGAAAGAATATGAGACAAAAATACAATTATTTAATAAAAAATCATTTAATAATTGTCTGCTATGTGCCAGGAAATATGCTAAGAACTGAAAAGATACTGACAAAACAAATAAAACAACAAAAGTCTTTGCCTTCAAGGAGCTTATATTATATCAGGGGAGAAAACCTAAAAAAATAATAACGAATAAAATGTACATAAATTAAGAAAAAGTAAACTTCAACAAGGAGAGTCACTAACAGGTAGAGGAATGTGTAAAGGCTTTGTGTTGATGGTAGCACTCAAGCTGATCTCTAAATGAAACATGGGAGACAGAATAGAGAAAGCATTCAATTTAATTTTCCCAAAATTGACATTCAAACAACTTTAAAATTACAAGTCAAATCTAATGTTGCTGTGGCAGGACCACTAAAAGGTGAGAATGAATCTTTCTTCCAGCCTAAGGCAATTTAGGAAGCCAAGAAGAAAGATTTGTGACACAGGGCTACAAGCTGGCCTCAGCCCACATGGATAAAATGCCAGGGGCGGGACCAGGTCATAGTGATAGAAGTAGCAGTAGCTTAAGGAGAAGTTAAGGGGACCTGGCACCTGATTAGAAAAAGATAATGGGGGACTCTTGTCTTGGACTAGACACAGGATGAGATGCTGTTGAGCAAATAAACTGCCTATAAATTGACCTTCTGGGTCATTGCTCAAGGGCAGAAAGGAGTCCTTTAAAACAGGAAGGAAAGAAAGCCCAAAAGGAAGGTATCACTTGTGGTCACAAGGGATCAAGGACGCTGAGGAAAAGTATCCCTTTGGGTCCCAAAGGAACAGGAACCTTGAGGAACAGTATCAACTATAGTGCCAAGGGATCAGGGTGGTTTGTTTTGTTTTGTTTTGTTTTGTTTTGTTTGGATAAGGACCAAAGTGCAGACTAGGAGAACAGTGACTATATCTTTCCCAACTCAAACTTCCGTGAAAGCATTGAAGTCCAGTCTTCCCATCTCCAAGAGCTCTGAAACAGCAGATGGAAGAGCTTGAAATTTGAGAGAGTGTATGTCTACCACTATTACCACTCTTATACTAGTAACAGAACATGAATTTAAAATAAAGTTCAAAACCAAGAAATAGGTGCAGAAAAGGAGCAAACAACAACAATAACTAAAAGAACATAAACATAAAGAGCTGCTATGGTGACAGGGAAGATCAAGACACAAAGAAAATAATGAAGTCAAAATAGCTACACACAAAGCTCTAAAGAAAAATGTGAATTGGATAAAAGTCAAATAAGTATTTCTAGTAGAGCTTAAAATAATTTTCAAAATCAAAGGGTGATGGGAGTAAATTAAGTAAAGAAATGGAAGCAAAGGAAGAAAATAATTTAAAAAGGCAATTAACAGCTTAGTAAGAGAGGCAAAACAAAAATCCTGAAGGAAGTAATACCTTAGAAAGCAGAATTGGGCAAATGGAAACTAATGACTCCATGAGACATCAAGAAACAATAAAACAAAAACAAAAGAATGAAAAAAAATAGAAGAAAATGTAAAAATATCCCATTGGAAAAACAACTTAAACTGAAGAGAGATAATTTAAGAAATATTGAATTACTTGAAGGTTACAATCAAAGAAAGGTCCTAGACATCATATTTCAAGAAATTATCAAGGAAAACTGACTCAATGTCCTAGAAACAAAGGGTAAAGTAGAAATTTAAAGAATCCACTAATTACTATTTGAAAGAGATTCCAAAATGAAAACTCCCAGGAATATTAGTCAAATTTCTGAGTTCTTAGGTCAAAGAGAAAATACTTCAAGCAATCAGAAAGAAACTGTTAAAACAACATAGTGCTACACTCAGGATTACACAAGATTGAGCAGGTAGCACATTAAAACAGTAAGGGGCTTGAAAAAGGCAAAGAGATTGGAATTAAAATCAAGAATAATTTACTCAGCAGAACTGAGCATAATTCTTCAAGGGAAAAAAACATATGTAGATATATATACATACATATATGTATACACATACATATATATACATAAATACATACATTTATGTGTATGTCTGTGTGTACACACACATATACATATATACATGATGAAATGGAGAACTTTTTTAAAGAATTTCTAATGAAAAGATTAGAACTAAATAGAAAATTTGATATCCAAATAACTTAAAAGTAGCATAAAAAGGTAAATATGAAAGAAGAAAGAGAAATAAAGAACTCAATAAGTTTGAAGTGTTTACCTTTCTATATGGGAAGGTGATATGTGTAATTTCTAAGATCTTTATCATTATCAGGGCATTCAAAAAAATTCTGTAGAAAGGGCATGAAAGTGAGACAATTATGTTGGGATGATATAAAAAAATGGGAAAGTGAGAAAGTAGAATGAGCTGGGAGAAAAGAGAGGGGACTAATAAAAAAATTATTTCACATAAAAGAAGTAATTAAGGAAGGGCTTTTATAGTGAAGGCGAAAAAGGTGGGGAGTGGTGGATAATGTTTGAATTTCACTTACATCTAAATTGGTACAAAGCCCTCCTCCTCTCCCACTGCCCAGCCCCCACCCAAGCTCCACCCTATTTCATCAAGCCCCTTTCCTTTATCTAGTCTGGCCCACTCTTCTGATTTTAGCAACCACCGAATTCAGAACTTGAGCAGTGAACTGCGAGGTAGCTGAAGTTCTGCTTCTGCGACTCTCTTTCCCAAGAGCTCGCTCAGTGCGTTTCATCTTGTTCTTTCTTGCTTTCTGTCGCCTTTGTCCTCTCTCTCCCTCCCTCTCTCCCCTTTCCCTCTCTCTCCTTCTCCTCCTCTCTTTCCTTCTCCCTCCCACTGTAAGGAGCTAGAGCCACTCGCGGTGGTGTGCCCTCGTCTTCTAGTTGCTGGGGTGCAGTCCATCCCTTAAGATCCATGCCCTGTGGAGCATCTGTCTCAAGAGCTGGGTCCCATTTTATTGGTCAGGATGCTTTAAGAGCATCCTGAAGTTAGCCTTTTATGTGGACAAATTGTTAAGAGAGAAAGTGAAGAAGTGAGGATCCCAGCGATTCCTGTTTCGAAGATGCCTTGGCCAGAACAATACAAAACAGCGCATTGTCATGCCCAAGTTTTACTGTAATTACTGCGATACTTACCTCACTCATGATTCTCTATCTGTGAGGAAGACACACTGTTGCCGGAGGAAGCACAAGGAGAATGTGAGAGACTATTATCAAACATGGACGGAAAAAATAGCCCAGAGCCTGATTGATAAAACGATCACTGCATTTCAGCAAGGAAGAATTCCTCTCAGCCTGTTATCTCTTTCTCCACTAGGACGGCCTCCTCACCCTGGCATGATGCCCTGCTCCTGGAACGATGCCTGTGGGGCTGCCTTCTGGCAGGAGGATGCCCATGGGAGGCCACATGCCTATGATGCCTGGCCCTCCAATGATGAAGCCCCTTCCTCATCCCATGATGGTGCACACTCATCCAGCAATGCCCAGACCTGACAGATAAATGAAAAGAATACAAAGAAACCTATTTCTCAGTTTTCTATTCTTCTATTCCACCAGAATATCATGGTGCTGGTCTCTGACATGGCTTCCCCCCCTTCCCCTTTTAAAATGTTGGCACACTTTTACATCACTGTAACTTTCCCATGATTCCCCTCTCCTCCCAATATATCCTTTCTGCCCTCCCTCCCTCATTGTACCCCCCTCCTCAGTGTATCCCTCCCCTGTGAAAAACAAGCACAGTAATAAAAATCAACACACAAAATACATAAATAAATAAATTGGTAAAAAGAGAGAACCCCTCCTCCAACACACACATACACACACACACACACACACACACACACAAACTGGTAAAAGAAACCTATCTTACCAAGTAAGGAAGTAAAAGATGTAGGAGACTAAAGAAAGGAGAGGGGAAGGAGGAGCTTATAAAAGGAAGAAATGATAAAAGTATGTATTGGTCAAAAGCAAAGCAGACTTTAGAAGAGAAACAAGATAAAAGGGAGAAGGAAAGACAGAAGAAAATAGGATGGGTGAAAATTTACAATTAATAATCAAAACTGTGAATGTAAATGAGATGAACTCACCCATAAAATGGAAGAGTATAGCAGACTATAATAGAATCCAGAATCCAACAATATGCTGCTTATTAACACACACACACACACACACACACACACAGATACCCACAGAATTAAAATAAGCAGATGGAACAAAATCTACTATGTTTCAACTAAATTAAAAAAAAAGGGTGGCAATCATAAGCTAAGAAAAGTAAAACATAAAAAAAGACTTAAATAAAAGAGATAAAGTAACTACATTTTAATAAAAGACACCATAGACAATGAAATAATATCAATATTAAACATATGTGGGATGGCTAGGTGTCACAGTGAATACGGCACCAGCCCTGGAGTCAGGAGGATATGAGTTCAAATCCAACCTCAGACACTTGACATACTTACTAGCCATGTGACTTTGGGCAAGTCACTGAACCCCAATTGCCCTCCAAAAAGCAAAAGATAAAATAAAAAAATATTAAGCATGTGCACCAAATGGCATAACACCCAAATTCTTAATGGAAAAGTTAAAAGAAGTATATGAGGAAATAGTAAAATTACACATGTTGGGGACCTCTACTTTCTCCTCTTTCATCTATCTAAGAAGTAGATAAATCTCACCATTAAAATAAGTAAGAAAGAAATTAAGGGATGAATAGAATGATAGAAAAGTTAGACATGACAGACATCTGGAGAAAACTGAATGGGAATAGAAAGTAATAGATCTTTTTCTTGGCTATACCTGGCACCTTCATGAAAGTTGACCATGTATTACGGCATACATATCTCAAAACCATTGAAGAAAAGCAGAAATATTAAATGTACCTATTTATGACCATACTTCAATACAATTAAATTTAATGCTCCATTAAAGCAAAAATCAAGAATTAATTAAAAACTAAATAATCTAATCTTTAAAAATGAGTAAGCCAAAGAACAAAATATAGAATTAGAGAAACTATAATTATGTTAAGGGAAATGACAAGAATACAATGACATTCCAAAAAATGTGGGATGCAACCAAAGCAAAACTTAGGGGAAAATGTATATCTTTAAATGTATACATCAATTTAAAAAACCCCAGCAAATCAATTAACTGGGCAGGCAAATAAAAAGAAAAGCTAGAGAAATAATAAATTTTAAAAAACTCCAATCAAACACTAAAATGAAAATCCTGAAAATTAAAGAAGAGATTAATGAATTGAATGTTTAAAAATATCTTTAAACTAAGAAATAAAATAAGCAACTGGTTTTATGGAAAATAAACAATAAAAATGATAAATAATTGGTTAATTTGATTAAGAAAGAAAAATATAAATTGCCATTATAAAAAATTAAAAGGGTGAATGCACCATTAATGAAGATAAACTTAAAGGAATTATTAGGAGTTATTTTTCCCAATTATTTTCCAATAAATATGACAACCTAAGTGAAATGAACGAATATTTATAAAATAAAACTGCCCAGATTAATGGAAGAGGAAATAGAATACTTGAGTAACTCTAGCTTAGAAAAAAGACATTGAATAAGCCATAAATGAGCTCCCTAAGGAAAAATCCGCAGGACCAGACAGATTCACAAGTGAATCATACCAAACATTTAAGGAATAATTAATCCCAATACAATACAAACCATTTGAAAAAATAAGCAAAGAAAGAGCCCTACCATTTTTCTTTTATCACACAAATATGCCTTGCATACTTTTACAATGGAGAAGAAAAAAGAGGCCAAAAAACTATAGAATAATTTCCTTAATGAATATTGATAGAAAAAAATTAAAATAAAATACTAGCTAAGAGCTAAGATCATATACTAATACCAGCTGGAGTTTATATCATAAATCCAAGGTTGGTTAAATATCGCGAAAACTATCAACATTACTGACCATATTAATAAGAAAATACATTAAAAATCATGTGATTATGTCAATAGGTACAGAAAAAGTCTTTGACAAAACACAATACCTTTTCTTAAAAATAAACTTAAAAAAAAAAAAAAACCTCACTAGAAAACATAGGAATCGATGGAGATTTTCTTAAAATGATCAGTAGTATCTATCTAAAACCAATAACAAATATTATCTGTAGTGGGTATTAACTTGAAGCTTTCTCCACAAAATCAGGTGAGAAGTAAGGATGTCTATCATCACTATTACCCAATATTGTGCATGGAATGATAACCATAACAACAAGACCAAGAAAAAGAAGCTGAAAGAACAAAAACAGTGAAGAAATAAAACTTTCACTCTTTGAAAATGATTTGATGGTATACTTAGAGAGCCCCAGAGAATCAATTAATAAATTAATTGAAACAATGAACACTTTCATTAAATTTGTAGGATATAAAATAAACCCATGCAAATTATCAACATTTCTTCATACTACCAAAAATATCCAATAGCAAAAGATAGAAAAAGAAATTTAATTACCTGGAGACAATATAAAATATTTGGAAGTCTACCTGCCAAGACAAAAACCAGGAACTATACTATGAATACAAATGCAAAACATTTTTCACACAAAGTTAGATCTTAAAAAATATACTTTTTTTTGCTTTTTTTTCAGAGGGCAGTTGGGGTTAAGTGACTTGCCCAAGGTCAAATGGATAGTTTTTTTGTGTGTGTTAAGTGTCTGAGGCCAGATTTGAACTCAGGTACTCCTGACTCCAGGGCCGGTGCTCTATTCACTGCGCCACCTAGCCACCTTATATCTTAAAAAATATTGTTTGTATGTTATAATAAAAATGACAATTTAAATTAATTTACTTATTAAGTATTATACCCATCAAGTACCAAAGAATTATTTCATAGAGCTAAAGTAATAATAAAATCCATCTGGAAGACCAAAAAGTCAAGAATATCAAAGGAATTTTTTTTTTAATATGAAGAAAGCTGTCTTAGCAGTTTCAGATTTCAAAGTATTTTTAACATTTATTTATTTATTTACTTTTAGTTTACAAGCAGTCCCTTGAGTTTCAAATTTTCTCCCCTCCCTATTTCCCGCTCCCCGTGGCAGTATACAATCAAGTACAAGATCTGCAAATACTTTCACATTGGACATTAGTCTGGTTGTATAAGAAGCATTGTAACCAATGGAGTGAACAATAGGTAAAAGGAAACAAAACCAAACATGGAAAAGAGAAATAGCATGTAGATTGCTTCAGTCTCCATTTAAACTGTGGCCTTTCTAGATCTTTCTCTGACTGTATATATCTCCTTCCATCCTGAGACTTGTGGAGTTGTCTTATAACTGCGTTGCTGAGAAAAGTCCAGTTTTTCAAAGCTGGTTGTCATGCTTACTATGTGTCTGTGATTGTGTACAAATTTTTCCTGGTTCTGCTCTTCTCACTTAGCATCAATTCATATAAGCCTCTCCAGGTGAACATGAAGACCATCTCCTCTCCATTTATTATAGTATTCCATTACATTCATATACCACAACTTGTTTAGCCATTCCCCAACTGATGGGCATCCCCTTAATTTCCAGTTTTTTGCCACCACAAAGAGAACTGCAGTAAATATTTTTGTACATATGGGTCTTCCTCCCACTTCTATGATCTCTTTGGGATACAATCCCAGAAGTGCTATTACTAGGTCAAAGGGTATGTAATTATTTATAGCCCTTTGGGCATAGTTCCAGATTGCTCTCCAGAATGGTTGTAT
>CM053600.1:170643273-170662966 GCA_028646575.1 Pseudocheirus occidentalis
GGCCTGTAATATTTTCTCCTTTAACTGGGTATTCTGGGACCTGGCAATAACATTTCTAGGAGTTTTCTTTTGGGGATCTTTTTGAAAAGGTGATGGGTGAATTCTTTCAAGTTCTATTTTGCCCTCTGAATCTAAAACATCAGAGCAATTTTCTTTGAGGATTTCTTGAAGGATGCTTTCCAAGTTCTTTAGCTTCTACTTGCTCCACTCTAATTCTGAAGGAATTATTCTCTTCAGAATGCTTTTGAGATTCTTTTTCCATCTGAGAAATTTGACTTTTTTAAGGCATTCTTCTCTTCATTGGCTTTCTGGGCCTCTTTGGCCATTTGAGTTAATCTATTTTTTAAAGTCTTGTTTTCTTCAGTCAGGTTGTTGACTCTGTTTTCATGATTTTCTCACATCGTTCTCATTTTTCTTCCCATTTTTTCCTCCACTTCTCTTATTTGTTTTTCAAAGTCCTTTTTCAGTTCATCTATTGCTTCTAGGCATTCTTCAAGTGTCTTGGAAGCATTTGGTGTGGGAGTTCTGACTGTGTTGTCTTCCTCCCATTCCATGCTTTGATCCTTTTTGTCCACAAAAAGGTATTCTAGAGTTTTATTGCTGTTCTCATTTTGCTTCCTTTTCCTCATGTTGGCCAGTCAATTAATTAGTTTTTTTTTTTTTAGCTTTGTGGAACTCTGCTTCCAGGGAGGAAAGCTCTGTTCCAAATCGCTGTGGTTTTCCCAGCTGCCAGAGCTATTGGGGGGATGTTGCAACCCTCCCCCCAGCTTTGGATTGCTGAGAGCGCACCCCAGGACCACCACCCAAGACAATGATCTGGATCCAGGCCACTCAACACAAGAGCACTTGGCCCTGATCAATCGACTCAGCCCTCCTGTGGTGTCCGCAGGCCAGGGGCTCTGAAGCAGCCCAGCGGGGGCAGCCACTGGTTACAGCAGTTCCTGCCCTTCCCCCACTGCTTCCTTGCCCTGGGGGTAGATTGGCTGAACTGCTTTTCCTCCCCTATATTTAGCTTGAAAGCTTCAGTCACTTTCACTGACCTGTAGTCCTGGCTTAGTAGATGTGAAGATTGCTGGAGGTGCTTTAGATCTTGTCTGAAGTAAACTCACACTGTGACTTGGGAGGTTCAGCTCTTCCGAGCTGCCCTGCAGCCTGGCCGCATGGAGGTTTCAGGCTGGGCTGGTCTCAGCTCCCGGCCTGCAGGCCTGTGGTATGAGCCCCTGCTTCCAAGCTGCCTTTCTCTAATCCCTATTTTTCACACCTTGGTAGATGTGGAGTTGCTGGACGCTGTAGATCTTCTCTCTTGTAGACTGGCTGTGGCCTGGCTTGGGTCAGCTTGGCTCCTCCTGACTGCCCTGTGGCCTGGCCATGTTTTGATTTCAGGCTACCGCAATGATCCACTGTTGATGAGCTGCCACGCGTGAGGGATGTGTTTTCTGTATTTTTGTGAGTTTGAGAGTCCTAGAATTTGTTCAGAGTTCATATTTTATGGGTGCCCAGGGAGGCTGTGTGGGAGCTGCAGGACCTTGCTGCTTCTACGCTGCCATCTTGGCTCTGCCCCCACACTCTCTCTGCAATACATTTTCAACTTGTATTCACAAAGATGGTTTTCCCATCATTAGACTGTGAGTTTCTTGAGAGTAGGGACTATCTTTCTTTATGTTTTTATTTTTATTCCAAACATGGGCACTATATCTGGCTCATAGTGAGTATTTAATAAAGGATTATATCTATCTCTTTACTGCAATCAGATGCCAATGAGAGGTTTTTAAAGTGTGGATCTAGCAATGAAACTATTTTACTCAATGATTTTCAGTGGCCTCCTATTGCCTCTTGGGCAAAGTAAAAGTATTGTGTTTATGCCTTTTAAAACCCTTGACAACCTGACTGAAACATTTTTTTCTTGATTCCTTATATAGTATACCTTTCCCATAACTTATAATCAAACTGTTCTTTGCTCTGTCCCTCACACATTACACTCCATCTCTTAACTCTTGCCTTTGTTATGGCTATCACTCACTCCTGAAATTCACTTCCTCATCATCTCAGTTTCATATAGCTTTCTTATATGAAGATGCACCACAAATGCCCCCTTCTACAAGAAGCTTTCCTGATCCTATCAATTGCTTAGGTGCATCTTGCCTTTTTTATTTTATATTTACATACTTTTTAATTATTTGGTATCTATTTTGTACATACGTAGATTGTTTCATTTTTTATCTCAATTTGTGCACCCAGCACAATTACGGGCACATAATGGGTGTTTAATGAACATTTATTGTTTGAAATGACTTAGCCAGGTTCATATAAGTAATTTTCAACAGAACTGGAATCAGAAGCTATGTCCTCTGAGTCCAAATCCAATGTGATTTCCACTGAATCACTCTATCATACTTAGAAGCCTCCCACTTTGATTCTCACTTTCTATCCTTTTCTGTTCCTTTTATCAATCACCTCTTACCTCACTTCCTACCTTTAGCCTCCAATACTTCCTTGTTTTTTTTTCCTTTGGCATCCTTGTCCTGTTATTCATTCACCTGTTCTATTTCCATTCCAGAATTCTTTTTATCACCTGTTGTTTCTGTCTTCTGATCTTTATATCCTGATCATTTCTTGTAACTTTCTCTATTTTACCACCCAACTCCTGATGGCTTTTTTTAAATTATATCAGACCTTGTCCTGTCCTCAATCACTTCCCTTTCCCCTGACCTCATTTCTATCTTATTCTATTTCCCAACCCTCTATTCCTTACCTGGTTCTTTTTTTAGTAACCACTTCAAGGTGGTGAGTTTTGCTTATAATTGCTTCAGCTGCCTCTTAGATCTCTGTATCTCACTCCATTCATTTGCTAATGTATTCTTTCTCTAATGTAGTCATCTGTCACCTTCAATAGAATGTAAGTTCCTTGAGGGGAAGGGTTGTTTTTTGCTGTCTATTTGTATCTCCCTACCTAACATAGAGTAAGCACTTAATTACTTGACTACTGATTGGTTGATTAATTAACACTCATGTGACCATCATTCAATCTCCATTCCTTTATGGACCAATAATAGTCTATATTATAGCTAGCCTTGGTTCATTTCATGGCAAATACATACACATTGGGAGACAATTTGATTGCTTACTTCTTTGAAAAGCACACCATACAATACATTTGGACAAGAAGGATTGATTATTTTGTCAGAATGGTGAATTCCCATTGTGATAATTCTCTTCACCAAGGCAGATATCAATTTATTTACTATTCAGTAGATAAGTTCTGAGTATATTTTTTATTTTAAATTTTATGAGATAAATTTGACTTCTTATTGTACTGCTTAAACTTAAAAGCACCTCTATAGATACCTGATAAATCAAAGTAATTTTGCTGGCTCTAATAATTAGTTGTAAAGATACTTAAGCCCTGCATATAATAGGAATATAATAAATATTTATTGAATTGAATTTGCCATGTGCTTCCAATTGATCGCAGGGATTTTTTTTTCCCATAAGAGACAGTTCTACTACCATGGATAAGATCTTTGATAAACTGAAACAGAATATATGTAGCAAGGAAAAGATTACCCAAGCCCAGACCATGTCTTATCTTATTCTTATAGTCAAATACTTAAATAGATATGTGTTATTCAGTTGACATTTTTTCTAATGATATAGATGGCAACTGTTCCATGTCTGACCATCATGCTGAGAGGCTCTTGTCCACTTCCTCTCAAAAGCGCACCATAAAGAGTGTACCCAGCAAGCACTGGGAACCTTTCTTGTTCTTCCCCTAAAGTATAAGAATGTCAGTATAAAATGAGGTATGTTATCTCTCACCCACATTATCTGACCTATCCATCTTCTTTTTCTATTGTACAATTCATTTTGTACCTTACAACAAATCTTTTGGGTTTCTAAAGGAATCAAATAATATGTCATTGGCATATTTTAAATTATATTCATTCTTCAGTTTGTCTATTTTCTGGCACATAGATAAATGTCACTTTCTACTATCAACTTCTAAAGTTTAAATATGGAACTCTAATAGAATGTACTCAATTATTGACATAAAAGATATGAGGGAAAAGAAATATAGTAACTTTGTTTAAAGTGTCTTTATGTTGTTTTTTTTTTCTTTCCTAATGCTTCCATCACTTAAAGGAAGTAGGCTTATTCTTTGCTCTCTCTGTACAGAGGTCTTAAAGGACCAAAAAAATGTGTCTGCTATGTCTTAAAAAAATACATTCCATGAACACACTGAGCATATTATTCATGACTCACTGGGCACATAGAATCTTTTCTTTTCTTCTGATAATAACACAGATGACTGCAACCTCCAACACAGAACTGTTTCTTCTTTGAGTTTTTGAGAAGACACATAGACTTATTATAAATCTTTGAAAATAGCAGGACAGTTGTATTAGAAAATGGTCAAGTTACACTATATATAAAAATGCGACAATTTCTTCCCTTTAAGTTTCACAGGTTGTATGTTTTGTCCATAAGATTATAATTTTCTGCTTAAGGTAAAAATAAAGCAGCAAAAATTAAGTGACATATAATGTGGTTATAATTGTTACTCAATTGAAATGATATTAGAAAAGATTTAATAGAATTTCAAGAAGTTATGTTTGAAGTTTAAAATATATTCCTCCTCATTTGATGACAGTACCTTTAATTAATGGATCTGTGTATTTATGGAAAGTATTTTGACCACTGGGGGGCTCCAATTTTTATTATATGAATATAAGAGAAGCCTGAAACCAAACATGATTTATTTTTCCCTCTTCAAAGTTCAAATCTAGATAAATTTCCATCAGGCATATATCTGTTTTCTTCCAACATCCAGTAAAATGAAAACCTAGTCCAGTTTTCCCAGGTTTATAGAGATACCTGTGTCCCTCTAAGCTTTGTTCATGGAAATAGCTAGGTTTTAGTCTGCATAAGCCAAGAAAATATAAGCAAAACATGATTAAAAGAAGTTTAAATGAATTATTCAAGGCACAGCCTAGAAAGCAACTATGGGTTTAACTTTGGAAAAGGGGTGAGGACTTACAACAATGCCAGTAACACCAGAGCTCTAAGAAAGGAATCAATAAGTAAGTTTTCCAGGTGAATATCTTTCTTGCAAAACTCCCTGAATGGTGCTTCCTAGATGGTCTAGATATATTGAGGAATATGACTTTTTGAGGATCATAAACAACTCCTCTTAAGATGATACCAATATCAGGATATTGACAGCAATACCTGGATGAAGAGTCACTGAAGAATTGTAAACATACTTCTAAGTGCTTCAGTAAGTTGACCAGAAAGTTTCTAACTTTAATCTGATAGCATGAATGAATGCTCTTCTTCAGAGGTTTATCTCCCCCATTCTCCTTGTTCTCATACCAATGACTCTTCAGAGCAGAACAACAAAAGTGAAAAAAATAATAAAATTAACCATTTAAACTATCAAATTGACATTTCTATAGATGGTCAAAATAATGGATTAATTATACATATACATATGCATTTATATATACACACTTATACATGTATAATTATATATATAATTGTATATGCCACACACATACACACATGTGTGTATATGTGTATGCACACACATGTATGTATGTATGTGTATATGTATATGTGTGTATGTGTATACACACACACACACACATTTTAAAATCTGCCAATTCAGCACAGCAACATTTTTGAGACAAGTACTGAACTTCTTACAATGAAGGAATCATAAACCCACTCATTCTTTAAGATTAGGTTGTTTAGTCTCCAATTAATTTTTATTTTGTTCTGTGATTCCCTTATTAAATATAATTCTATTGCATTGAGATCTAAAAGGATACATTTAATATTTCTGCTTTTAACTACATAATTTTTATGCCTTAATACATGGTCAATCTTTGTAAAGGTGTCATGAACTACTGAGAAAAAGATCTGTTCTTTTATGTTTCCTTTACATTCTCTCCAGAGGTTATTATATGTATCATATTTAAAATTTTATTCACTTCCTTGACTTCTTTCTTATTCATTTTTTGCTTAAATTTGTCTAGTTTTAAAAGGGAAGATTCAAGCCCCAACTGTTATAGTACTATATCCATCGATAAGTCAATTAACATTAAAAATTTGTATGTTATAGTATTTTGTGCATATAGATTTAGTATTGACATTGCTTCATTGTCTATGGTACTTTTATCAAAATGTAATAACCCTATTTATCTCTATTAATTAAATCTATTTTAACTTAAATTTTGTCTGAGCTTGTGATTGCTACTCTTGCCTTTTTTTTGCATCAACTGAAGCATAATAAATTCTACTCCAGTCCTTTATTTTATCTCTGTGCATATCTCTCACTTTTAAATGTATTTCTTAGAAACAACATAGTTTTGAAGTCTGAGTTTTAATCCATTCTGCTCCCAATTTTTTAATGGATGACTTCATCCCATTCACATTTAAAACTATATTTACTAATTTTCCCTGTTATTGTTCTCAGCCTCTCTTATGATCCAAACCCTCCTCACACAGCTGGTTTACTTCTAACCACTATGTCCCTAATTTATATCATTTAAAAATATCCTTTCCAGATCCTCTCCCCTAGCTCTTTTATTCTTTATTCTATGCACCCTACTAAGACTCTTTCCTTTATCTTCTCCCCCCAACCCCCTCCTAAATCTTAATCTATATACCCTTCTAAAAGTCCCTCCCCTATCCTGTCCCCTTGTCTTCTCATTTCTTCACAAATTGAGCAGAATTTTAATCCCTTTTAGATTTACATTTAGTTTTCTCTCTTTAATCCAGATCCAAATGAGAGTAAGGTTCCAGAACTAGCAGCCCTCTTCTCCTATCTGCTTCCTCTGTATTGGTTCTTTCCATTAGTAAGAGATAATTGCTGCTTTTTAGCTTTTTCTTATGCAATTTGCTTTTTTAAAAATCCTCAGTTCATCCCCAAACTTTCTTTAAAACTCCACAAGTATTTACAACAGTCTTAAGCATAATGTTAACATTTTCACATATAAGAAGTAAATAGTTTGACTTTATTGAATCCCTTATAATTGATCTTCAATAGTTTCCTTGTATTCTTTCTGGACCTTACATATAACATTTTCCAATGAGTTCTGGTCTTTTTATCACAAATATTTGAAATATTTTCTATTTTACTATGTTAAGGACAGATTTATTTGATTTATTAAGTTCAGAATAAAATAAAATTTAAAAAACAAGTGATACATCACTCCAAGAGATCTTGTCATTCTTTGCCCCTCTTGTGATACAAGTCTTGTGTTTTTATATATATATATATATATATATATATATATATCTATATATACACACATATGTGTTATATATATAACTATATATGTAAATATATAACTATACATATAACTATATACATCTATCTATTTATCTTTCTATCTGTCTATCTATCTATCTATCTATCTATCTATCTATCTATCTATCTATCTATCTATCTATCTATACTATACTATGATTGCCCAGGTTCAAGATAATGGATGATGCTCTTGCATTTTCCTAATCACCAGTGGAGTGAAGCAGGGACCTGTGCTTGTTTCTGTGCTTTTTAGCATGGTGTTTTTAGTGCTATTATCAGACAGACACTTTCAATGAGGATGGAAAAGGCATTAAGGTCATCTCCTGCACTGATAGCAAACTACTTAACTTGAAAAGACTACAGGCCAAGACTAAAGTAAAGGGAGAGTTAATAATTTTTGTTTTGTTTTGTTTTGTGTTTTGTTAACAGATGGCTATGCACTCAGTGGAGACTCTGAGGCCAAATTGCAACAAAGTATGGATAATTTCTCTGATGCTTGTTCTAATTTTGGCCTAACAACTAACACCAAGAAAACAGGTTCTACGCCAGCCAGCACTGCACCATCCATCTGTGGAATCATCAGTTACAAATTGAGAAATATGCAATGCTGTGGATAATTTCACTTACCTTGGCTGTATACTTTCCAGGGATATACACATAGATGATAAGTTTGATGTGCCAGAGATAACACACTGTTTGGGAGGCTCCAAAAGAAAGTGTGGGAGAGAAGAAATATTAGACTGTCTACCAGACACTATGCTGACCTCATAGTTGAATGCTTGTGAAACTTGGACAATATACCAGTGTCATGCCAGGAAACTGAATTATTTTCATTGTAATTTTTCTATGAAGACTCTGAAGATCACCCAGGAAAGTACCAGACACTGAGGTTCCTTCTTGAACGAAACTGTTAAAGTATTCAAACTTTACCGCATAGAACTCAACTCTGATTGGCTGGCCATGTTGTTTTAATGTCAAGCATACAATTGCCTAAAAGACTTTTATACAGAGCTCACACAAGACAAAGAGATCAGAAGAAGTGATACACTGGCACTCTCATGGTCTCTCCAAAGAACTTTGATTTCTTAACATGAGAGACACTGGGAAATGATCACCCAAAATGGTATGCCCACATCAAAGAAGACACTATGTTCTATGAGCAGAGCAGGATTGCAGTAGTTCAAAAGAAATGTGAGATGCACAAATTTAGAAACTTCTTCACTCCAAATATTTATGTGCATTATTTGTGTCTGATCTGTAGTAGAGCCTTCCACATTCATATTGGTCTGATCAGCCACAGTCAGATATACTGTACCTTGACTCCAGCATAGAAATGTCATTTTGATCCTCTTTGAGAACAAAGGACAACAGCCAATCAACCAATATGAAGTTGGCCCAACAGCAAGAGGAAAAAAAATTAGGTGACTAGAGAGAATTATATAAAGAATCATGACCTCAAATAGAGTTTTGAAGACAGGAAGTAAGTCATAGGATGATGGATTTAGAGTGAGAATGGACATTAAAGAAATTGCCAAGTCCCTTCCTTTTATAGATTAGGAAACTGAGGTATAGAGGGGTGATATAGAGGGGCAGTGAATAGAGCACCGGCCCTGGAGTCAGGAGTACCTGAGTTCAAATCTGGCCTCAGACACTTAACACAAAAAACTAGCCGTGTGACCTTGGGCAAGTCACTTAACCCCAACTGCCCTCCAAAAAGCAAAAAAAAAAAAAAAAAAGACTTTTTCAGAGTCACACAGCTACTTTGTGTCTGAGGAAGGATTTAAAATAAGGTCTACTTGACTTGAAGTACAATGGCCTATCTACCATGCCACAGGGGCAGATGACAAGACAAGGTAGCTAGAGGAACAAACACAGTTCAAAGATACAAGCAATGCTGGAACTGGGAGATCCAGACAGCTAACAATATTAATAATTAGCATTTATGTCACTTCCAGGTTTACAAAGCACATTACAAATCTTATCTCACAAAAATCTTCAAAGGTAGCTATGGTTATTATCTCCATTTAACAGATGAAGAAACTGAGTCAGTCAGGAGTTAGTGAGGCCAGATTGAAACTCATGCTTTCTTGTTTGCTTCTATTTGTATACTCAAAATTTAGCCCAATGCTTACCATAATCAACTCTTAATAAATGATTTCTTAATAAATAAAATTAATAACTATTAAATACAATTTATCTATTTCTACTATAGCTTAAAGTCTGCAGATCACTTCACATATATTATGAGTCATATAATTCTATGAACTGAGTGAGGTAAGTCTTATTATTCCCATTTTATTGAAGAAAAATATAAGGCGGAGAGGATCCCTTGGGTAGTGTCAAAGAAGGATTTGAACCCTGGTCTTCCTCACTCCAGATACAGCACTCTGGCAGTATGCCACAGTGTCTCTCTAATATAATATGACCTCTCCATGTCTGCTTCCTCATTAGAGCACCATAAATTTGTGGAGGGAGACATGATTATTTTGAAACCAACAGTGATACCTATTAATGACAGTATTGGCAGCTTAATTAAGAAGTCTGCTAGTGATTATGTTAATAAAGTTGGCACATTTTCAGTTCAGATTGACACTCTCCAAGGGACTTAGCATAACTGATATATTTTTTTTTCAGTGATACTGAGACAGGTCACAGAGTATGTGAGAGAATGCCTTATTCAGTCTGGTGTGCAGAGACCCAACTGGAAAAGCAGCATCTCTAAGGCATGCTGTGAGGCACTGCTCAGAATGGAACATATTGAAATGACCCTCACCAAAGGAATACATGGCAGGATAGGGAGAGAGGGGCCACTGATACAGGCAGCAAGATAAACGTGCTCTGAAATGACAGAATGGTGTCCCTTCATGATTTGACTGGCTAACTGCAGAATGGCTACATCTGGGGCACATCTGCACCAAGCAAGGGAGCCAGTTCCAAGAAGACTAATTAATGGGCCCTACCACATTTTATTCTATTGTTCTTCTTGAGAGAATTGCCACGGGTTAAGGAGAAAGTCTGACATACAGTCAGGAATTGTGCTTCACGACTTGATCATTCTAGTACGTTTCTCTACCCATAGCAAACATATGAGAATTTTTAAAAAAATTAATTAAAGCTAGATTAGTGAGTAAAATCCTGGCTTTGATATTTACTATCTATGTGACTTTGAACTATTCATTTCATCTCTATAAACATCAGTTTCTTCATTGATAAAGGGAAAGGATAATCTCTAATGCTTATCTTAGTTCTAAATCTTGTAGCATCCCTTCTTATGTTTCAGTGAGATTGCTAGGTGGTCTAGTACTTGGAGTAAGGGATAGTACCAGGAGTTGGGATAGACCCGAAAACAAATTTTGCCTCAGATATTCACTAACTACGGGACCTTTAATGTCTCTATGATTCAGTTTCCTCAGTTGTAAAATAGATATAACAGTAACACCTTCTTCCCAGAGTTGTTGTGGATATAATGAGATAATATTTGTTATCTCGTTTTGAAAACCTTAAATCATTATGTAAACATTAGCTATTATCATCATTATTAATATTAATAAAACAACAATGCAAAGAATGCAGGATTTAGAGTTAGAAGAACTAGACTAGAGGTGGGGAACCCATGGCCTTGAGGTCTTCTAAATTCTCAAGTGCGGTCTTTTGACTGAATCAAAATTTTATAGAACAAATCCTTTGATTTGAAGCCTTAAGGTTGCAGGTTTCCCACCCCTGATCTAGATAAGTGGATTTTAATACTGGCTCTACTCTTTGGCATTCATTCTTTAAAGGCTGGCTTGGACAGCTAGGTGGGGTAATGGAATGAGTACCAGCTCTAAAGTCAGGAAGACTTATCTTTGTGAGTTCAGATCTGGACTCAGACACTTCCTAGCTACCTGGGTAAGCCACCTAGCCCTGCTTGTCTCAGTTTCCCTATGTGTAAAATGGGCTGAAAGAACAAAATGACAAATCACTCCAGTATCTTGCCAAGAAAATCCCAAATGGGGTCACAAAGAGTTGGACGTGACCAAAAATGATGAATAAGAAGAAAAGTCTAGCTCAAATGCTATCTCCTGCAGGAAACCTTCCTAGATTCCTTTAACCATTGATAATTTTCAGCAATATCTATTTTATGCATTGTCTTTGCACCACAATTAATTGTGTATGTGTTGTGTAATGTGTCCATACTTGAGTATAAACTCCATTAAGACAGGCCTACATACTTCTATTTGTCTTCCCTGGGAAAGTGTTTCCTAAACAGTGACCCAATTCAATGGGAGTGGTTTTAAAATGAGCAACTGGGGAGTCAATCTTATATTTCAATGTAGGGTAAAGCTTAATAATAATATCTCTAAAGATTTATTGTGAGTCTCATAATTCTTTAAGGCATGTCAGACAAGTATTATTCCCATTTTGATTGCCTTTTTATAAATAGGTTAGAGTAGTGGTTCTCAACCTGTGGGTTGCGACCCTTTTGGGGTTTGAATGACCTTTTCACAGGGGTCACAGTGGTCTCCCAAGTCCATTGGAAAACACACATTTTTGATGGTCTTAGGAAGTGAGACACCGCTCCTCTATCCATCTCCAGACAGGTCCACCCACATGCAGATATGCCCATATATGAATATTAAAGGGTCATGATATTAGGAAGATTGAGAACCACTGGGCTAGAGGATAGGGGCAACTTTATGTTGGGTATATCTGAATAATAACAACTTAAATGAAACAAATAATACTTGAAGAAATGACCTTGGTATTACGTTTTCATTGATCATTCTGAATATTAAACATACCCACATTTAAAATTTCATAGAAAAGACATTAACAGTGACCAATCTTGATCATGGCATACAGATAATAAAACACATTTCCCTCTTTTAATTTGATAGGTGGAGGCCTAGAGCTACAAAAGAAGATGGGTAGGTTCTGGGTGCAGAAGGTAGCATACAATGTCATTCTCTGTGGTTGTGTTGGTCACTTTGGGTTATTTTTTTTCTTTATTTCAAGGGAAGAGTCAATGTAGGGGAATATTAAGAAATAACTGGTTTTAAAAACAAATAAAAACGCACTGATCATTGATTGATGGAATACATTTTTATTTAGCTTTTAGAACATTTTTACATCCATCATCTCCATTTAAAACTTTTTGAATGAGAAGATTTCATATCACTTCCAAAAAAAGGAACTGACAAGGGCAGTAGTAATAAGGAATATTTATGCTAAATTTAACTCAATAAAAATGAATGAAGTGGAAAACAAGGTGAAAAAACACATTTAGGAACTAGATAAGGGCAATATGAAAAAGACTTTGTAAAAAAAAATTGCTATCCTTTCTTAAGTAATAGTGGATTAATTACATTTCAGGTTTGCCCAAGTTCCAAGTGTCTGCCAAATGCTATATAGTTGCAGGCATTTGGAAAGCCACTTTGCCCGCTGCTAATGATATTATCTATTCTCCCCTCCCCTTTATACTTGTTGTCAGCACCCATATTTCAATAAAGAAAGTGCATTTGGTTATATTTAAACTGTGTGTTTACACTGTGTATAGAATGATTGTATAATGGATGTCTGATTGAAGGCGAGAGGCTTGTACATCATTAATGCTATTCTCCTTCCTTTGTCACTACTTTTAACTATCGCTGTGTAAGACAAACATCCCCTTGCATCCATCCCCATTATGCTGCAAACTATTATACAATAAAAAGAAAAGCTTGTATTTCTCTTGCTATATATTAAAAAAAATAATGAAGAGGATAATTATCAAGGCTCTATTGCAATTTCACAGCCCTGCTGTCAGTTACAAAGTGCTAGAGCTGCACTCTCTGAGTTCATAATGTCAGGAGAACCCTGTGATTGAAATACAGTTACTTAATTAATGTCGCTCTATTATGACTTTCCACTGCTATGCATATGGAACATGCTCAAGGATAGGGACGTGGGCTTTCAGAAAATGCAAGACAAGAAATGTTGGGGTAGGAGGAAGGGGAGTTCACTTTTAAATGGAAATGATGGATTTGTAAAAATGTCCTGAAAGCTAAATAAATAGAAAAAAACTGCATTCTATCAATCACTAAGCACTGATTAAGCACCTATTCTGTCCCAGGAACTTTTAGGAACTGGAGATACAAAGACAAAAATGAAACAGCCTCCCTTCAAGGAACTTGTATTCAACTGGAAGGAGGCCACATACATTCATATCATATATCAAGTAACTGTATACAAAATAAATTCAAGATGAGTTTTTTTGTGGGAAGGAACTAGTAACTGTGGAAATCAGGAAAAGCTTCATGGAGGAAGAGACAACGGAGATGATTTTTAAAGAAAATGAAGGTTTCTAAGGGGCTACAGTGAGGAGGGAGTGCATAACACATCTGCGGAACATCTCTTGCAATTTGAGGCTAGTAGGTGTTAAATATCTGAGGCCACATTTAAACGGAGGTCATCGTGATTTCAGGTCCAGTGCTTTATTCACTGAGCCACCTGGTTGCTCCCTCTCTGTTCTTTTAGAGGGAGTGTGGTGGACTGGGGTGGATGTAATATTGAATGCAGAGTCAAAAAAAAATCTAGATTCAAATTAACTTCTGACAAATTAGCTTCTACCTGTGTACCCTTGGGCAAATCACAACCTCTCTCAGACTCAGGCAACCCTCCAAGTCTATGTTAAATGAATTGAAATGAAGGTAGCTCTTGACACTGATGAAACCACAGGTCTTGATGTTCTATGTCCTTCTAGGGGAATTTATCTTTCACCAAACTCTAGCCCTAAAAGCTAGTAATATAATCACAAAGTGTTAATAAGGAATTAAACCAATTAAAGATGGAACCATACTTTTTTGTGACAAAATTAAGGTAAACAATCACATTGGACAAGTAAAAACAGACATTTTTCGTGGTTATGAATAGCTTAGCCTGTAGAACTACTTACTTGGAAAGAATTCAGGAATGGGAATGTAGTTTTTTTCAAGTAGATCTTAGCAAGAGATAGAGAAGATTAGTCTTTCTTGCTCTCCACCATTGATCCTGGTGCACTACAATGTTTACCAGCAACTTGACCAGAGGGAAATTTGCCCATCCAGTAGTTTGAATTCATTGATGTGAGAGAACTCAAGACCTAATTGAGAGAGCAGAGATGTTAGCTCCTACAGACATGGATATAGAAAGGTTGTAGCAATGGGACTACTGGCAGCAGAGAAGAGAGTCAGCTATAGAGAAGAGCAGAACTTGGGAACCCAGCTGAACAACCCATTCAGAGAGATACCTCAATCAAGGGGAGCTGCGTGAAAACTAGGAAAAAGAGGAATTTCCAGGGCCTGCAATACCAGGGGTTGCAAGCTGACTTTGTCAAATGTGTATCTTACACATATGCTTTATAGCTATGACACCTGCATCATAGATACTGTATGTATTTGTTGGAAAGATCACTTCGGGTTTATAGGAAGAATGTGTTATGCCTATTGTTTTTACTAGTCCATCTTTTTAAAAGCTAAGTGTGTCTACTGTCTGGTTATTAATAGGAAGCACCTAGTGGAGGTCCATAAGCTAGAGTATTAGATTGAATCATGTCAGCCATGTCTGACTTCATGACCCCACTTGGAGTTTTCTTGGCAGAGATACTAGAGTCATTTTATCTTCCAGCTCCTTTTTAAGATGAGGAAACTGAGGCAAACTGTGACTTGCCCAGGACAACCCAGCTAGTAAAAGTCTGGGGCTGGATTCAAACTCAGGTCCTCCCAACTCCAGAGCCAGTGCTCTATCCACCCTGCCACATGGCTGCCTGGAACGTTAGGAGCATAGCCAAAAAAAATTTATCCTGGAACCCAAGATAACAGTCATCCTCAGGGGGCTCTATTCTCTAAGAGCAAATTGGGGAAATGTTCTAGAGGGGTGGCTACATATTTTTAATATCACATTACATGGATAATCTTTGCTTTGGGAAACCTGTACTGTGGAAACTTCTGATACTAATCCACAACTTTAATGTCTTATACTTTGAGAGGTCTGCCAAAGGCAGACAAGTTAAATGAATTGCCCAGGGTCATGCAGATCAAATAGGTCAGAAAAAGACCTTGAACCCAAGTATCCCTATTCTAAGACCAATCTCATATCCATGGTGCCAAATTTCCACTCTAATAAAATGTTAATGAAGTTTTACTGGTGCATAACTATGTGATATCTCATCATTTATTGGTTCTTATCTGTGTCAAGAATTTGCTTCCTACACATTAATTTCAGTACAACACCATGAGCTATGACTGGCTTTAAAATAGGAGACCCATTTGTAATCATTGACTAACTTAACCAAGCTATGGTGAGATTCAAATGAGATAATGAACCTCAATAAATATAAGCCTTTTGAGGTCAGGGATTTGTTTGGCTTTTTCTTTGTATCATCAATGCTTAGCAGTATGCCTGGCATATTGTAAGTGCTTAAAGAATGCTTGTTGATTCCCTGTTTAAAGTGCTTTGCAAACCTTTAGTTGTCACATAAATTCTAAATAATGGAAAGACATGAATGTTATTTTAACATATGACACCCTTTGATTTTACCAGTGGCATTGTTATTTTTACATATGCAGTACAAGACTCCCTTTCCTTTTTCTTTGATGTTTCTAAATAGTCTCCTGCTGAGAATATTTTCAGCTCTGTATATGATTGTCATATCTGAATGTGCCACTGCATTTATCAAGTACTGTGCAAAGGGTGTTAGTTAAATAATTGTCCAGCACAGATTTTGGGTCTCTTTTCTGATACAGATTCCTTAGAATGGGGAAACTTGTCTGAAGTGTGAAGGCTTTATATTTAAAAGCAAATAGTAAAACTTTGTCCAAGTAGTAATATTTTAATGATGCATTAGAGGAAAAAGACCATAAGGCAATTTTTACAACAGTTTACAGTCATTGATACAGGCTTGGGGGGGCATTATTAATATCCATAAATAATAAGGTAGTAAAAGTAAGGGATCAAAGTTGGAATAACAATTTTTCTCTTTTATGCTATTCTTAATGGAGTCACAGTAAAGCAAATCTAATATTCATGCCCTCTATCCATGGTAACAACTGGATTATTCCTTCAGACCAAGCTCTTGATTGCATTTGAAAACAAAAGTCTCAATTTGAGAATGATGATGAGAGTATGATGTCATAAGAGTAGGTGGCAGTATATTAAATGCCTTAAGGTTTACAAAGTACAAAATATTATTTTATTTGCTCTTTAGAACAACTCTGAGAGGCTGGAAGTATTATTATCCTGATTTTAAACATGAAGATACTGAGATTGGGAGGGGTAAAGTGACTTATCCAATGTTATATTGCTAGCAAGTATCTGAAGCAAGATTTAAATTCATATCTTTCTCACTCCAGGATTAGCACTTTATTAGCCCTCTATACACAACACCAACATGTTCTAAACCAATAAATAGTTGAAGAAATGAAAATAAAAATAACACTGAGATTTCACCTTATATTCTACAAATTGGCAAAAATAAAACACAATAGGGCTGTTCAAAGACTCTACTGGTGGATCGCTTAAGTAAGCCAATTATTTAAGATATTAATTTGTAATTTTTCAATAAAAATGACTAAAATTCTCTAATGGCAAGGAAACAAGTACTTAGCACCTTGTTTCTGTTGAGCCTTGCCCATGATTATATCAAGTCTTTGTTAAAAAACAGAATTTGTGAAATCCACAGTGGGAGGGACTTGCCAAAGACAGTAACAAGAAAGATGTAAGAGATGGGCACAACATGGAGGAGCTAATGACTATATAAAAGCAGAAGTGCAAGCTGGGAGAGAGCAGAACTGAGAAGGGAACACTCATGGTGGGCAGCATTCCGTTTGTCTGTTCTGTCTGTTGATTTGTATTTGCAAAACTTTGACAGAAGCCCTGGAACCTTACTGGAAGCACTGAAAGAGAATTGTCTTGTATGTTTATAGAGGTCCTGGAGAAGGGTTTCAGAGGTCCTGGGACTATATTGCCTATTTGTGTTGAGTTCTTAGACCTTGTTTGTTGGTCTATGTTGAGTTCTCAGACCCTGTTTGCAGGTCGGTGTTGGTTTCACAGGCAGATAGTGAATTGATGATGGTGCTGGCAATGTGCTTGAATGTTGTTTTGCCTCTGTTAAGCTTTGTATTCCCAGAAACAGAAACTGTGAAGGACTTGAGGTGTACCGGACACTATGAACTTCAATATGGAACAGGAACTGTATGAGAATCTGAATGAGGAACTGAGAGCTACCTGCCTGTGAATCCAGGTGACAGCTGGGTAGATTCAAGCAAGACCTGGACTCATGGGAGAGGAACCATGGAATCTGGGAGCCAGCTTTGAGTCAAGATGAAAAGACCTCTCCTTGGGTACTTAGTGCTTACTGAGAAGATCATGATTTACTGTAGCCTAGGGGTGTGAGACCTTTGTACTTTGTACTTTGTACCCCTTAAAGATGACTCAGTTAAGGATGATTGGAAACTAATCTCCAATCAAGAAGGAAGAAGACTTTGAGTGAGAGATTAAGACAATGTGACTTAGGGGTGAAAAAAATCTTTGACCTTTGTACCTTGTGTCCCTAAAGGAGGATTGCTCCTTAAGGATGACTGAGTTAAGGACTTACTGAATGATATCTTTTGTTTAAAACTATGTGGCCACTTTAGTGATAAGTTGTTATATCATTGTAAATGCTGTACTTTGGTTTCTGTGAATGTTTTTGCCTTAGTTTCCTCTTGAATAAGTAGAGAGTTCACTGTACCATGTGATCAGAACCTTAAAGCTACAGCAGCAGTCCTCTGGAGAACTCCTCATGCTTGGCTTTGCAAATTCCCATGCACTATTGACCCAATTCTACTATTAGTATAGATGCAAAAGACAAATTAGATAGAGATAGTGGACGAATGGATAAAGTGATAGATGATAGTGGTAGAAAAACAGACAGACAGACAGACAGACAGATAGATAGATAGATAGATAGATAGATAGATAGATAGATAGATGGATAGATGGAGGGAAGAGTATGTTCCAGGCACTGTAGTAAGTCCTAGTAATACAAATAGAAATCTAGACAATCCCTGACATCAACGAGCTTATTTTCGAATTGAAGAAAATCACCGACAAAGGGATCTAGAAGGCCCACTCTAAAGGGGGTAGAACAGTGGTTTTCAACCTTCCTAATGCCGTGACCCTTTAATACTAATATGTGGGTATATCTGCATGTGGGCAGACCCACCTGGAGATGGATAGAAGAGCAGTGTCTCAGGTCCTAAGACCATCAGAAATATGTTTTCTGGTGGTCTTAGGTGACCCCTGTGACCCCTGTGAAAGGGTTGTTCAACCCCCAAAGGGGTTACAACCCACAAGTTGAGGACCACTGGGGTAGAGGTATATGAACACAATAGCATGGTGTGGAGACAACTGAAAAGTAACAGAAGTCCTCTGAACATAATCATCCTACCTACTATCAAACTTTGTTTCCATTAATTCAGTCACATATTCAATACCCTAGGCCAAAACTGGGGATTCACAAACAAAATAAAAAAAAATTCTGGCTTTCAAGGAAGTAATTTTTTTCAGGGATCCCAACATATAAGGAGTTAAGGAAATAGAAGAGAATTTGAGGAAAGAGAACTTAAGAAACCCTTCAAGGAGGTGGTACCACCTGAGTTAAACCATGAGGGAATCTTAAGGTTCCAAGAGGTATAATCCATAGAGAGGAGATTATATTTGTTTTAGGGAGCAGTAGTCCCTTCATTTCTGCCACAGCACTAGGTATAAGATGGACTCAAGCCTAGGAAATCATCACCTATATTATCAAATATCATCTTTGAATTTCAACCATATAACTCCTGACCTCAATCACCATAGTGGTTTCCATTCATCTTCCAGACTTATTTACAATCTTTGATAGAGTACTAAAGGGTTTTCTCCAACTTGATCCTAAATCTCATACTTCACCACAATCTCTTCTGCTAGCCCCAAAGCATTGTTTTCCAGAATAGCAAACTTACCCAAACTTAGTCCCCTCTTTACTTATCCTTTCCAATTTTTTTCATGCTATTAGCCTCATCCATTTCCTTACTTTCAGCATGTTTCCACTGCAACAACAACAAAATCTTCCTAATAGAGTCCTGCCTGGCTGTGGTATTGTTGTACACATGCCCAAATCCCAGGTCACTATATACCACCTGACTTGTGGCCCACCATTAAGCCCCTTCTGTATTGCTTTCTTTGTCCCTGTTTTATATTTTAGTTTGAAACTGCTTAAGGCATGTCTGGCCATATTGCTGAAGGCATTCCTTGACTCTGTCTCCCCTGATCAGTATTTCCTTTCTTCTCCTTGAATAATTATAGTATACCAGGCTCATTACAGTACAAGGATATTATCTAAGTACCATCCTGTCCTGCCCCGTT
>CM053600.1:170663466-170685368 GCA_028646575.1 Pseudocheirus occidentalis
AGAGACAGAGAGAAAGAGAGAGACAGAGAGAGAGAGAGACAGAGAGACAGAGAGAAACAGAGAGACAGAGAGAGAGACAGAAAGAAAGAAAAAAGAAAGAAAAAAGAAAGAAAGAAAGAAAAGGAAAGAAAGAAAGAAAGAAAGAAAGAAAGAAAGAAAGAAAGAAAGAAAGAAAGAAAGAAAGAAAAGGAAAGAAAGAAAGAAAAAACAGGATGGAGGAAATTACACAATAATCATAATTATGAATGTGATCGAGAGAAGCTAACCCATAAAATGGAAGTCGACAATAGAATGGATGAGAAACAATAATCCAACAACATATTGTATACAAGAGACACACTTGAAACAGGGAAACACCCACTGAGTTAAAATAAGCAGATGGAGCAGACTCTATTATGCTTCAGTTGATGTAAAAGAGGCAGGGGTAGCAATCATGATCTTAGACAATGCAAAAGCAAAAATAGACCTAATTAAAAGAGGTAATCAAGGAAACAGCATTGTGCTAAAAGGTACCTTAGACAATGAAGTAATGTTGTGAAAAATGTATAGCAAGTTTTTCTGATACAATCCTCATTTCTCAAATATATAAGGAATTGAGGGAAATTTATAAATAATAAAAGCCATTCCCCAATTGAGAAATGGTAAAAGCATATGAACAAAGAGAAATGTAAGTAAATTTTCCCTTTTCTTCTCTAGGGCCAGGTTTTCTCATCATAATCACACAATGTTCAGGGTCATTTTCAGTTTTGTTCTTTCACTTTACATTATTGTAGTTCTGGTTCTATTTTCTCGAAGTTGTATCAGTTCTTATATCTTCATGTGCTTCTCTGATTTTTTGTATTAATTATTCCTTATGTTGTACTAATATTTCATAATATATATGTACCAGATTTTTTGTTTAGTCTCTGCTCAGTTGATGAATATATACTTCATTTCTAGATCAGTTCTTTGTTTTTTTGTTTTGTTTTTTTGCTGCTAGTAAAAAGTGCTATTAATTTCATATACACATATATATGTATTTTTTATCACATTAGGATATAGCATAAAATATAGTTTAGGGATAAAAACTTAAAGTCTTATAATTGGGTTCATGTTATTGACTTTGTAGTCTTATTGGAGATATGGTTAGACAGCAATTTGTCTGAAAAATATTTTATCCTGCTCTGGGCAGACCACATCTACATTTTTTAGTCAAGTATTCAAAGGCTCTTAATGTGGAAGAGAGATTAGATTTGTTCTCTGGGTCCCAAAAGGAAAAACCAGGAGCAAAGGATAGAAGTGGAAAAGAGGCTTGACGTTTGGGGGAAAAGATCATTCAACCAAATAGAAGTATCCAAATGAAGAAGTGAGGGCATGTGTTAGACTTCACTGGAGGTCTTCTAGTAAAGGTTTACTGACCCTTTTCCTTATGTGTTGTAGTGCAGAACCTCTTTTTCATTATGAGTTGAATTAGATGGACATTGAGATCCCTTTCAAATATATCTCTGGTGGAGTGTTATAGGGCCCTCTCCTTAACTACTATTTGCTAAGGGATTTTATCAGTGATTTAGATGAAGACACAAATGACATGAATAACAATATTTTTTTCATGATATGAAACTAGAAAGCTTAGCTAACATGATGGATTATAAGCTTTGGGATCTTACAAGGTCTCAACAAGTTAGAGAGATAGGTCAACTTTAAAGCTCACACACATACACATTTATATATATATATATATATATATATATATATATATATATATATATATATATATATATATATGGACCTACATTGAATCGTATAAAATAGTTCTATATTTGTTAGGTTAAGAAAGTTAATTGTACAAATACATGATGGTTATACAGTAATTGTGCAACTAGATGGCTCAGTGGATAGAGAAGCAGTCTTGGAGTCAGCAAAACCTGAGTTCAAATCTGACCTTAGACACTTTATGAGCTGGGTGAACCTGGGCAAGTGGCTTCACCCTTTTTGGTTAAGTTTCGTCATCTGTAAAATGAACTGTAGAAGGAAATTCAATCCACTCCAAAATCTTTATAAAGAAAATCATTAACAGGTTCCTGAAGGATTGGCTATGACTGAAACTATTGAACTACAACATAGAGTAAATAGTTTAAAATGGCCTGGAAGCATTAGTTTATTGAAAGTTCAATACGTGTAAGCAATGTAATATGACATCCAAAATTGTTGTGAGTAGAGGATGTATTAAATAGGTTGCCCATACACATTTATCCATATACTTATAACTACATATGTGTTTTATGTGCTATATATAATTATAGATATATGTATAAGTTGATATGTGCTTGATTTATATAATACTTCATGGATTATACTACAACTGATATACATCATCTCTGTTGAAATATAATCTCTAGAATGAGGGGGCTGTTAGTCTCATTGTTCTGACCTGGTTAAATAAAATCTATAATATCATGTTTAATTTGGGGAAACACATTTTGAGAAAGGCATTCAGAAGTTCATGTGTTTGTAAAGGTCAACCAGGATGGTGAAGGGAACTCAAAACTATGTTATATGATGATCATTTGAAGCAACTGAAGATGCTTCTTCTAGGGAAGAGAAGACTTGATGAGGAGGGGGATTTATAATCACAATGAGGTTGTCTTTGAAAGGATATCATATGGAAGAAGAAGGCTCAAACTTATAATGCTTGGTCTCAGGGGTCTTAATAAGCAGATCGTTTAAGAAATGGAATGGACTGTCTTCTGAGGTCTCATTGCTGTGGGACTTCAAGTGGAATGTGGATGCCAATTTCTTGGGAATCTTGTAGGAGGGGGGATGTCATACTTAAGTAAATATAGTAATAATATCAACTGCTATGAGTGTGACACTTTTTATCATCTGAGTTGCTTTTCAAATCCCAAGAGAAAAGAACTACAGTTTTTATGATCCCCATTGTCAGATGGAAAAACTGAGATTTTGACTTGCTTATGACTCGAGCTATTAAGTTTTAAAGTGGGTATTTGACTTATAAGTCAAAGTTCGGGGCTCTTTTCATTTTGCCACAATAAGTTCCTTTGTTGCTCTGAGAATGTCTAATTCTATAAATAAGTATGTGAACCCATTTCTCATTCACATGGTCTTCCCTCTCACCTTTCTCTTTTGAATATCCTGTTCTTATGATTTCCTTTGTTCACTTAATACCTCTAATATTTCTATCTTGATATAATTTTGTCCTTCATCAAAATGACACAATGGTTGGAGAAAAAGTGGGAAAAAATGAACTCTCAGAGTGTAATGCCAAGCAAAGGTAAATTCCAAGGTTCAGAATACCAGCATAACAAACTCCATTTATTCAGTGACAGATTAAGGCAAAACATTCACAGTACAGAGGAAATCAAAATACAGTGTAACTCATTCATTTAGCAAGTAATGTTTAATTCAATCCAAGTACTACTCCACCCCCGGAAAGTACATTCATTTTGTCGGTCAATGTCTCTCTTCTCAAATGGATATTAGTTTCCAATCATAAACAAAGTACATTCATTTGGTCAGTCAAAGAGCACAAAAAGTCAAAAGTTCCCCACCCCTGGATCACAATTAAATTACAATACCATCCATTAATGCCAAGAACTTTCTCAAAAGAGGCAGGAGAGCACAAAAGGCCATCTACCCTTAAGCTACAACAAGGTTAAGATATCATCTCAGCATTGAAAACCCAAGGAAAGGTCCTTCCTTCATTTTGACATGAGGCAAGTTCTCAGCAATCTCTGCTCCTGGGGAGAAAAAGTTTAACAAAGCCACAATATACATCGCCAGTGTCCTCATTAATTCATTTTCTGCCTGTAGAACAGTTCCAGAACCCCTGAAAACATCAGCAAGACCCTCTTCCAGGATTTCTGTAAACACACAACAAGAAAATCCTCCTTCAGGGCTTCTGAACCAACGACAAGGTTCCAGAACCTCTACAACAGTAGCACTGTCCTTCACCAGCAGACAAATCTGGCAAAACAACATCAAAACAGACAGACAAAATACTGGCATCACAGCCATACCTCCTCCATTCTTGACATCTCTGGATGGCAGTTCTCAAAAGGCCTGGGTAGCTCCAAATCAGCCCTCAGCAGTCTTTCTCTCAGCAACTCTGGGTTCTGGCAATTCTCCTCTCTGTCTCCATAATACTGTCCCCCAAAAGTCCTTCTGGCCTCCTCTGCTTGAGCCTTCTTTCTGCTTGGGCTTCTCTCTAAATCCACGGCACCAGCTCCTCCCATTTCAGCCCTCTCTCTTCATATCGACAAATCTATCTTACAAGTGGGATTCACAGGCTCTGGGTTTTAACACTCAACGCAAAAACCAAGCCAATACAGGGGGGTCTTTAAATTCCATTACCATTATATTTTTGTATCAGCAAGGACCCTAGTATACCCAGGGTGGCTGCTAGCACAGGTTCTTAGATCTGCCTTTCTAAAGGAAAACCACTCAAAATGGGTTAACAATCTTACTTTAATCAATCAAACATATATCATTTACTTAGTTCAGGGGGAAAAGCCAATACCCTGAACTTCAGAGAGGGCAAACAGAATACAAGCAGAAGTTACAGGCAGACAAAGAAACAGATCAGCAGACAGGGCTCCAACCATCTGACCATTACATCCATACCTAGTTAGTTACCAGAGAGGGAACCACCAACATCTGAGTTTTCAAAGCCAGGCAGCTCAATGGCTGCCCAGAGTCTTGTCTGGCCAAATCACATAACTCTTTCCAAAGTGAGTCCCAAAGCAAAAACTCACATCAGGGTATATACAGCCTTCTCCTGCATCAAAGAATGTCACAATCCTCTTGACCCACTCCCTAATCACAAAGTAATAAGGTGTGGGTGTTCCTGAAAAACAAGCTTCCTGCCACAAGCTCATGTGACATTCAGCCTCTTATTCAGCAGAGTATATTTTCAAATCAGGAAAGGTTCTCTGAGTCACTTAATCCTATCAAAGTGCCTAGGGGCAGGAAAGGTCTTTAAATTCCCATAACACAGATTTCTTAAATATTATGCCAGAGAAGTGCAATTTCTAGCAAATTTTACTATACTTGGAATACTGAACTCTCTATGGACTCCATATCTGCCATCCAAAGATCAGCCTGCATAAAGTCTTGAACTTATCTCCAGAAACCTGAACAGTATTTGAATTCTGTCATGACTGTCAGACACAAGTCTATATCCCAATGAGATCAAAGAAATACGAAACTGATCTACATATACAAAAATATTTATAGAAACTCTTTTCATGGTGGAAATGAATTGGAAACTAAGGGGAGGGGTGCTGATCAATTTGGGAATGGCTGAAAAAATTATGGCATATGAATGTGATGGAATAGCATTGTGCTGTAAGAAATGACAAAAAGCATAATTTCAGAGAAATTTGTGAAGACTTTTTGAATTGATGTTGAATGATGTAAGTAGAACCAGCAGCAAAACTTATATAATAATAATATTATTATAAATTATTATTATTATATTATATTGTTATTATATTATTATAAACAATAATATTATCATATATTATAAAAATATTGTTATATATCATTATATTATTATAAAACTTATATAATAATATTATTATTATAAGTAATAATATTATTATTATTATAAATAGTTTAGAAAGACAGTGGTAATTATCAACACAATAAGTAATCATGATTCTAGAGTATTCATGATGAAACATGCTCCCTGCCTCTGTACAGTGAGATTATAGGCTCAGAAAAAGGATTGAGATATATTTTTCTTTTCGGATACCACCAAACCAGAAATTCTGCTTGACTGCATAAAAATGTAGTCAAATAAACGTATATTTTGTAAACATATAAATGTGTGGATATGTGTGGATATACATGTCATACATATATACATAGGCATATGTATACATACACACACATATACAGTTTGTTTTCTCAATGGTGTGGGATAGGATGGAAAGAAAGCAGAGTATTGTTTAAAAATTTTTAATTTAATTTAATTTAAAAAGTCTTGAGGAATACTAAGTGCCAGAGGGATCACACTATGCATCAAGAGAGGAAATACCCAAAACTTGTTAGGTCTGTGTCAGATTTTTAAACAACATGAAGAAATTTACCCAATGAAAAAACAATTGTTTTGCTTCTCTCACCATTGTTATTATTTCAGCTGCTTTCCTACAGGAAAAATGTGTGAAACATTAGTCGCTGAACATGTTTAATGGTTGATGAGAAAGTGATATGTTATCCAAAAGACTTCAGATTGTATTACTGACTTTGATTGTTGCCAAGTCCTCAAGCCAGTGCACATAAATCATGAATGCAAGGAATATTCTCCTGGACTCAAACTATGTTTAAACAAAGCAAACACTTCAATTTTCTTTGCCTTTGTGGAAGAAAGAAGTGTGTGCTTGGTGTTTAGTAGCAGAAAAGTATTGTTTTGGGAAAAAATTATAGCTTGACTTATTGTGGTAGAAAATAACTGGAATAAATAATGGTTACCAAACAAATTGTATATATGTATACTATTGAATATCATAGCTCTGTTTAAAAAAATGAACAAGAAATAGGAGAAATTCAGACATACATAGGAAAACTCATGTGAATAGATACAGAATTGAAGAAAACAGAACCAGGGCAACTATATAAAATGAAGAGTAACTATACAAGGGTACAGTAACTATACAAGGGTAACTGACAAAAACCAGGGTAACTACACAAAATGGACCACAAATGTTGTTGCTGTTAAGTCAGTTTTCAATCATGTCTGATTATTTATGACCCCAAGTAGGGTGTTCTTGGAAAAGAGACTAGAGTGGTTTGCCATTTTCTTCTCCAGCTTATATATGAGGCAAACAGAGTTAAATGACTTGCCCAGGGTCATACAACTAGTAAGTAACTGAGGCCAGATTTGAACTCAGGAAGATGAGTCTTCCTGATCAGGTCAGGAGTTCTATCCACTGCACCACAAAGATATGAATGATAATGCTAAAAGGCAGCTAAACTCAGATCAAATACAATGGCTACCTCTGCCACTTACTGATTGTGTGGTCTTGGGTAAGTCATTCATTCTCTCTACTCAGTTTCTTCATACAGGAAATGAGGAAGTTGGCCTAGAAGATCCCTTCCAGATATGTTTTGATCTGATGACTAATCTTGGGACTTAAGAACAGATGATGAAGCACACTTCCCTTCTCTCAATAAAGAGGTGGGGGTCTAAGGGTTTGTAATACTATTTACATGACTTAGATGAGTTTGCTTAATTTTTTTCTTTTTTTTTAAGAGAAGGTTCTATGGACTACATTTATTGGAAAAGAACAGTGGTATAAAAAACTTCAAGGCATCAATAAATTACTTTTTTTTGGAGGAGGGAAAGCAAGGCAATTGGGGGGGGGAGCCTAAGTGACTCACCCAAAGTCGCACAGCTATTAAGTGTCAAGTGTCTGTGGCCCTATTTGAACTCAGGTACTTCTGATTCCTGGGCCAGTGTTCTATTCACTGTGCCAGCTAGCTGCTCCAATAAATCATTTTCTAAAAATAAAATGATTATTTGAAGTTCCATAACCAAAAAATTCACATGTATTCAATTACTTACTGTTCAAGCTAAAGAACTGTAATAGAGTACATAGCACATCAAACATAAAACAATAATAGTAAGACAATAATTTTCCCCCAGGTTGTTTCTATCTGACATACGTTTTAAAACATATGAAGAAAGAGAACATAATAGTGGTGGTGATGATGATGATGATGAAGATGAAGATTATGATAACCTCTCAAAATTCCAAACAATTGTCCATTTAGTGGAGAGGTCAGCCCATACTCTATTCCATGCTTTCTACCTCCTGTTCTGAGAACAAGAATCAAATTAACACTACCATTCCTTAAGGGAATATATCAATTCTCCATGTAATTGCCCTTTCCCCTAAGCCTTTCACATTTATTCCTTCCTCTTTCCCAGATAAATCCAGTGCCTTTCCAAAAAGATCATTCAATGAGAAGAGCTGCCAAAATTACATGTATTATATCATCCTGACTTTCTGTCTGTGTTAGTCTGGAATGTCTCAGATCTCACCTGGGACGGCAGGGCAAGAAGGATACCCCAAATGGGCTGCAATACCCTTTTCCTTTTTCCATTCTCCCAGAATGGGATATCCTAGAACTTACATATTATTGTAAGTCAGGAAGAAAGCCACCACCTAGAAGCTTTGCCCCCTTAATTTCCCCCTGCTTGGGTTACTTCATAGCTCTGCAGATTTGCATGAAATGGAACTGAAGAACTCCATTTCTTCTGAATGAAATGAAGAACCACTAATCCTTTCTGCTCTGCATGTGAACTTTCTTCTGTATCTCATTTCACTCAGCTAGATTGAGTTCTCTCATAGCAGGGGGGTGTTTAGAGTTTTCCATTTGTTTTCTTATGTCTTAGTGCTTGGAACAAGGTAAGTTAAAAAATAATAATAAATATACACATAAATGCATATATGCTTGCCTAATCAGTTTTTCCACTTTATTATGTATTCTCTTTAACCTTTTCTTTTAAATTTTGAGTTTCAAATTCTACTCTTTCTGCTACAACTTCCCCACCCAATAAAAAGGAAAATAAAATGATATCAATTATATGATTGAAATTATGTAAAACATTTTCCTATTATCCATATCCAAAAAAGTAAAGATAGGGAGACAATCATACTCCAGTTCACACTCAGAGTTCACTTGTCTTTCTGGAGGCAGACAGCTTTCTTTTTCCTCACGAGTACTTAGGAATTGTTTTGGATCCTTGTATTGGTCCAAGTAGCTAAATCTTCCAATTGGTCATTATTACAACATCGGTGTTACTGTACAGAGTAATCTCCCAGTTCTTCTCTCTTCTCTTTGCATCAGTTCATATAGATTTTACCATTTTTTCCTGAAACCACTTTTCTCATTATTTCTTATAGCACATTACTCCAATGCAACCATATACTATATCTTGTTCAGTCACTCCCTATTTGATAAAAATCCCCTTAATTTCTAATTCTTTGTCACCAGAAAAGGAGCTGCTATAATTTATCTCTTTGCAGTACAGACCTATGTATCAGCAAGCACCCTTGCATCCCCAGGATGGCTACTAGCACAGGTTCTTAAATCTGCTGATCTAAAGTAAAGCAACTCAAAATGGGTTAACTTTCTTATTTTAATCAATCAAATACATATAATTTACCTAGTTCAGGGGAAAAAGTCATTACCCTGAACTTAAGAGAATACAAACAGAAGTTACAAGCAGACAAAGGAACAGATCAGCAGACAGGCTTCCAGCCATCTGACCATTACATCCACACCTAGTTAGTTACCAGAGAGGGAAGCACCAACACCTGGGTTTTCAAAGGGGGGCAGGGAGAGGCTCACCAGCTTCCCAGAGTCTCGTCAAGATGAATCACACAACTCTTTCTAAAATGAGCCCCAAAGCAAAAACTCATATCAGGGTATATATATCTTTCTCCTAGATTAGAAAATAATAAGGCATGGGCATTCCTGAAAAACAAGTTTCTGAGTCACTTAAGGCTATCAAAGGGCCTAGGGACAGAGAAGATCATCAGATTCCCATAACAATTTACTAATGATATTTGTGGGGCAAAGAATATGCACAGTTTTATAGCCCTTTGGGCATAGCTCCAAATTGTTTTCCAGGAAGACTTGACCAATTCACAAGTACACCAACTCCTCCAAATTTATCAGTGCCCCTATTTTCCCCTCATTCCCCCAAAATGTGTTTTCATTAATTTGTTGGAGCATCATTACAAATAGAGTTGTTGATTCTTAGAGCAAAGTTTTAAATAGATGTTTTTATGGTATAATATTCATAGTCAACAAACAAGGTAGAATGAAAATCTTTCAAAATGCATAAATATGCTGAAATACATTAGTCATAAGGGAACATAAAAAGACATTTTTCCTCTCTGACATCCTTTATGTAACTAATGTTATCCCAAGGATGTTTCTGGTGAACCTACAGAAGATGAATCAGAAGCAGAACCTAGAGTGACAATATTCCAATTCAGTTGCCAAAAGGAGTCACTTTATCCAATTGCATAGGAGGGCAAGTTGTCATCTGATGGTTTCACTCAATTCCATACAAAAGCAGTGGTAATGAGAAAATAGCAATGAAGATGAGAATGAAGGTGACAATGACACCAACAACATTTACTAGAAAATTATCTCTTTAAAATGTCATCAACACAAAAAAACTTCACAAACACATGGAGCAAAATGTTACATATTTGAGAGTCTAATCATGTTTTGTTTCTGTCTGCCCCTAAAACATTATTATAATTTGTGAATAATTTAAGTATGGCTTCCAAGGTAAAGGATGAATCACACTGAAATGTTCTATCAATCATTATGTAAATGGAAGACATCATATTGTGATTCCCTTGGACTCTCATTAAAAAACTAGAATCCATGACAGGTTTTTTTTTTCCCCCAATAGTTTAAAAATGTGAATTGGGCTGAATAAGTGCAAAATTCTCAATTTATGCCAAGGAAAAATATAAACTAAAATGTCTAATGTTCAACTTGGAAGTCAAACAGAACCAAAGAACAAAGGTGATATAAATATTCTTTTTTTTTTTTTTTTGCTTTTTGGAGGGCAGTTGGGGTTAAGTGACTTGCCCGAGGTCACACGGCTAGTTTTTTTTGTGTGTGTTAAGTGTCTGAAGCCGGATTTGAACTCAGGTACTCCTGACTCCAGGGCCCGTGCTCTATTCACTGCGCCACCTAGCCACCCCTAAATATTCTTTTCTCCACCACAGAGCAGAGTTATCAAGGAAAGACTTGTGATTGCATGAAAACATATTCACTGATCCCATGAAATCAGAGCTAAATGGGAAGAGAACATTCACATTAGATCTATTGTACTGTTGGTATCAGTGGTGCTTTGAATGGTAAAATGGATGACAATGGATCAAGAAAGTATTCAAATAAAGTCATGCAAGATTAGCAAAATGTAGATCTCATCATGGCAAGGAAGTTTTAGAAGCATTAACACTTTCCACTTGAAAAGGATGATGAGCACTGAGTGAAGTGTTCTTAGACTACATAGTTAACAAGTTAAGAGTTTAGAGAAGTACTTCCTCAATAAGCAAATACAATTTCAGGGAACAAAACAAAAGTCTGCTAATTAGTATTAGTGGAACTTATGAGATATAATTAATAAGTTTACAAGCCAATGGAGCTTATAAAGTGGTTATGATCCAAGAATGGAACAAAAAGGCCCTCCAAGGGTGACCTCCACATTAATTCATCTTGTAATGTTTTGACAATGAAGAATTGAGAATTTTAGAGTCTGTGGGAGTCAAGATTAAGGAGTGAAAATGACCATTTTTACCCAGTACATCTACTATATATGATCCACAACAACTTAGAAAATGGACTAACAAATTCTAATTTGGAAAACCAAGAAAATGTCTCTATGAGTCACTTTCCTGCCTAAAGAAACCCAAAAAATATAGAAAGATCTGTGGACACTGCAGTGATGCCTAACCTCAGTACTGACACAGTATGGTACTGGCAGTGGTAGACAACATCCTGGTATTCAGGGTTGTAAGAGGATTGAGACTAAAAATCAGGGCAGGCATAGAGGAGACAGAAAGAGATCTCAGGAAACCCCTGAATTGGCACAAGAAGCCAGAATAGGTATCAGCTGGCAGCTCTATCACTTATTATAAAGTACTGGGTAACAGATCCAAAGCAGAGATAAGTGATCATGGGTAAAAGGGGTCTGAGGTATGTATGGAACAAGGAACAAGTTCCAAAAGTATTGTTATGTGTTCCTGATTTCAAGAGCAGTGTGGGGAGTCATTTTTAATCTTTAGCCCTCCAATAATCCCAGAGTGGAATAATAAGGCCAGGAGACCAAGACTGAAGGGGAGGCAATAATCTAGTTACATTGAACCTGCAGATACTCCAAGAGAGCTAGCTATGAATGAATTCACAATTCTACTGAAACTCAACTACATACAATTCAATGGAGCCAGACCTTGGTCAGAAATTTATAAAGCTCTGACCAAAAAGGTAGTGAACAGACCTATCCTGGGACCACAACACCTCAGAAGTAATGAAAACTTTTACCACCTCATAGACTGAGCTGTGAAAATAACAGAACATAAAAGGCCGATCCTCCCTCCCAAAGAAATGAGCAGAGCCTAACTATATCATAAAGTCCAAAATTAAGAAGTAGACTGGAAGAATGAGGAAAGAAAGACAGGCTGGGCAAGATGAATGGGAGAGGATGCATGGAGGTAGTGGATCAGCAGCAAAACAGACTCTTAAGGAGTGGACAAAATGAAAAAAAGAACCAAGGGAAAATATAAAAGAATTGAATATTGAGAAATACACTTCAATCATAACTGTGGATGAGAATGGAATGAACTCACATATAAAAGGGGATAGCATATGAATTAGAAACCAGAATAGAAAAATATGAAGTTTATAAGAAACACACTTGAAACAGAAAAATACACATAGAATAATGGATTGGAGTAGTATCTAATATGCTTCAGCAGAAGTTTAAAAAAGACAGAGTTAACATGATTTCAGACAAAGCAAAACAAAAATTAACTTTTTAAAGAAGTAAATAGAAAAGATAAATATTTTGCTTAAAGGTACCACAGGCAATGAATTAGCATCACTACTAAATATATATGTAGCAAGTTGAATTGCAAAATAAAAATTTTCAAGGAAATGTTAAGTAAGTTACAAAATGAAATAATAAAAAATATATTAGTTGAGGACCTAAATTTACCCTTCTCAGACTTATCTAACAACAAAAACAAACAAGAAAGAAGTTAAGTAGTTCAGTAGAAATTTAGAAGAGTTAGATATGATGGATAATTGAAGAATGTTTAATGACAATAAAAGGAAATCTGTCTATTTTTGTTCTGAATGGCACCTTCACAAAAATTACCTTGTGCTGCAGCATAAAAACCTCATAAAGAAATTCAGGAAAGTAGAAATCTTAAATACATGTTTTCTTGAAAATAATGAAATAAAAATTTATAGATCTATGCCTTTGAAATATAGATTAAAAATTAATTGGAAAATAAATAACTTAGTCAATAAATAAACATTCACTAAACATTTCCTATGTGCCAGGCACAAATTAAAAAAAAAAGAAAGATAAAAGATAACCAAATTACAAGCATCAAAAATTTTAAAAGGTGAATTCACAACCACTGAAGAGTAAATAAAAGCGATTGTTAGGAGCTACTTCACTCAACTGTATGCCAACAAATCTGATGATCCAGATGAAATGTATAAATACTTTTGAACTATTAATAGCACAGATTAATAAAACAGGGTGTAAAATACTTAAGTAGCCCTACCTTAGAAAATTAGTTTAATAAGTCATAAATGAGCTCCCTAAATAAAAATAAAGCCACCCATGACTAGAAGGGTGTAGAAGTGAATTCTACCATGGATTTAAAAGAAGAATTAATTCTACATAAACTTTTGGAAAAAAAAACGTGAAGTCCTATCAAAGTTCTTCTATGACACAAATAGTGTCTTGATACCAAAAAAGATAAGTCAAAAGAGAGAAAGAAACTACCTCAATTTCTCTAATGAATGTTTATGTAAAATTTTTAACTGAAATCACAGCAAGGAGCAGCAATATAATGCAATGATCAAATACTATGATCAAACTGTAGATGAGGAATGCAGGTTGATTCAGTACTAGGCAACCTGTCAGCATAATTGGCCTCATTGATAATAAAAGTAACAAAAATAATATGATAATTTCAATAGATACAGAAAAATTTATTGGCAAAAGAAAGTATTAAAAACACTTTAGAAATCACAAGAATAATAGGATCTGCCTTAAAATGGTAATTAAGATCTATTTAAAAATCAACATCAAGGGGGTGGCTATGTGGCGCAGTGAGTAGAGCACTGGCCCTGGAGTCAGGAGTACCTGAGTTCAAATCCGGCCTCAGACACTTAACACAAAAAGATAGCCATGTGACCTTGGGCAAGTCACTTAACCCCAACTGCCCTCCAAAAAGCAAAAAAAAAAATCAACATCAAGTATTATCTGTAATAGTGATGAGCTAGAAGTCTTTGCAGTAAGATTGAAGAAGCAAGGATTTCCATTATCATCATTTTTATTTAATATTGAATTATAAATTCCAGTGGTAATAATAAGACAAAAAGCAGAAATGGACAAATAAACATAAGCAATAAAGAAAGAAAACTATTATTATTATGCTTTTTTGAGGATTATATAACAGTTTACGTAGGTCAGGTAGGTAGCACAGTGGATAGAGTGCTGGGCCTCTTGAGTGAAGAAGACTCATCTTCACAAGTTCAAATCTGGACTCAGACACTTACTAGCTATATAAGTCTAGGAAAATCATTTAACCTTATTTTCCACATTTTCCTCATACATAAAATGAAGCAGAGAAGGAAAAGGAAAACGATTCCAGTATCTTTGCCAAGATAACCACGAATGAGATCATGAAAAATATGACATAACAGAAAAGACAATAACAGGAAATGATGGTTTATTAGAGAACCTTAGAAAATCAACTAAAAATCTCATCAAAATGATTGAAAATTTTAACAAAGCTGCAAGTTATTAAATAAACCTACACAAATCATCAACATTTCTGTATATTGATGACAAAATCCATCGAGAAAAGATAAAAAGAGAAATTCCTTTTAAAATAACTACAGATGGTACAAAATACTTAGATATCTACCTGCTAAGACACATATGCGGGTTATATGAACACAATTACAATAAAGACAAATCTTAAGAATTGGAGAAATAGTAATTGCTCATGGGTAGGCCAGATTAATATAATAAATATTATAATGCTACCTAAATTAATTTACTTATTAAGTGTCATACGAATCCAACTATCAAATAATTTCTTTATAGAACTAGGGAAAAGTAATAGTAAAATGTATCTGGAGAAAAATAAAGGTCAAGAATATAAAGGAACTCAATGAAAAATTATATGAAGGGAGGGAACCTTCATCGGATATCAAATTATATTATAAAGTGGTACATAAATGGGTATCAACACATCAAATACTCAGCCTTTATGTTAAGTGGAGTAAAAAGATTTCAGATTAATAACATCTAGCAAATCAAATTTAAAATCATGTAGGTGCAGAAAGAAGTATATGACAACCCTGTTGTCAAGCATGCACCTGAGGTTTTCCCAAAGATGTTTGCAATGAGTCTACACAAGAGGAATGTCCATTATGACACTTTTATTTAATAAAAAAATACATCATTTTATCTACCTACTGTAATGTTAATGAAATCAGAAGATCTTCCATGCCCCTTTCTATTGGCACCTAGTAAAGGCACTTAGCACCTAGTAAAGGCTTAGCTCCTTACTTCCAGTTAACTCCTTGGAAGTAGTTCACACCTTAACAGGAAGGGGCTGAACAGGGAGGAGTTACACTGTATATAAAGAGAGAACCAGGAAGACCTTGAGCTCTTTTTCCCAGTCTCTTTTTCCCACCTGGAGATTGCACCTTTTCCTGAGATCCTCCTTCTACAACTTCTACTAAGAACTTCTAAGGACCAGGCTGAGAAATTGTCATGAGTCTGAGAGGGATCCCTGCTTGAGGGATCCTGTTCTATTTGTGAAGGCTTGGGAATGTGGGTGTCCACTGTGTTAACTATGTGTATTAACTTTGTGACCACTATAATGACTTTGGCTTTCTGGTTTTGGGACTTGTCCTTCTGGTTTTGGGACTCAGCGTTATGGTTTCTGAATAAAGACCTTGGTTTGGCCTTCCATGTGGAGAGTTTGCTATATTTTGTGATCCAAAACTATACCAGCATATTCATAACCATCATGGGTGTTGTGAATATCTCATTATTGATACACCTACACAATAATCATTAGACCATTAGACAAAACAAAATAAAAACTAGAGGAATAGTAAGTTGACATGAGATGATTGCTATCCTCCAACAAATATAAAGAAGCAAAGAGCATGCATGCATGGTCCTCTGGCATTTAAAGGTCTTCATAAGCTGTGCCCCTAACTATTTTTCCAGTCTTCTAATACTTCAGTCCCCTCTACACACTCTACAATTGAACCACACTGGCTTACTTGATGTTCTTCACCCAAGATATTCCATTTTCTTTCTCCATCTCTTTGTATAGGGTCCTATTTGGCCTGGAATGCACTCTCTCTCTCTCTCTCTCTCTCTCTCTCTCTCTCTCTGTCTCTCTCTCTGTCTCTCTCTCTCTCTCTTCACCTCTGCCTGTTTCCTTGACTCCTTTTTATTCTTAGTTATGATTCCAACAGAAAGAATCCTTTCCCAGTTACCCTTCACTATTCCCCTCACCTCAGCTTCTAACACCTGCCCTTCTGAGACTGTCTCCCATCTGTTCTGTATATATCTTACATGTTGGATCTCTTACTAGAATATGAGACTCTTGAAAGCAAGGACTATTTTTTATTTTGATTTTTTTCTTTATTTTCTTTGCATCCATTGAACATAGGATAGGATAGATAGGATGCATAATAAACCTTTCATAATTTTTTTTTTCAAATTATTGATTGATTATTTGAAACTTTAGGCCAAATCAGATTGGAAATCTTTGATTACCTGTACCTGATCTACAGGTGATTCTGTGTGTTTATGTGTTCAGAGTGGCATATGAATAGTTGACTGATCACTATAAGAATTGAAGACCATGTACCAAAGCCTGGAGGGATCGTTATCTGGATAAGTGAAAGGAGTATCAACCCTAAGAAAATTATAAATCTTTGGAACTATTACATTATAAAATGTTGCTTGAAATACCTTAAACATTTTATTTTAATTACTAAGAGTAATTCTGTTTAGGTGGATACTACATATTTAAACATGTTTTTCCCCAAAATAAGGTGCACTTAATTAAACAATTAGAATTACTTATAAAATTTCTCTAAATGTTCCAATGTAGTTATCAAAAGAAAGAAAAACATTAACATGGTTACAATAATCCATGGTTCCAATAGTCCAAATGAAGCTCATTAGGCACCATAATATCAGAAAGTTTTAAATCCAGTAAGTTGCACATATGATCAATTTCTTGATAGCTTTCAAATTGCACTTAGTTCGCAATGATCCCCACAATATATTTCTGTTTACGTAAAGATGACTACTTAGTATTATAGACTGTTTTATTGCATCAGTTAATACACTTTTATTTGTAGAGTTACACAGATTACCATGGCTGTTATACTTCTCAACTAAGTTGAGAATGGAATTTATACCATTTTTTTCATGTTTAAATATCTCATTACAAAATGATGACAGGTATGACCTGCAGTTCAGCCCTTGGCCCCATTCTAAATCATATCTCCAACTTTTTTAAAAAGAATTTTTTTTCTTTTACCTATTGTTTCCTCAGAGGACGTCAATCAATCAATTAATTAAGAAACATTTTTTGGATCTGGAACTGTTCTGGGTGCTGAATCCCTAGTGTCTAAGAGTTTTCAGACTACTCGGTTAAGCAACTACTTATGTAAGCCTATACAATAGAGACACAAATAAATACAATGGATTTAAATGCAAGGTAGTTTGGGTAGAAGTCCATTTGCTTTGTTACTGCCTCTCTTGATTTTTCCACTATATCCTCCCACATAGTTACCTTCTCTCCTAAGCCCCTAACCTAGATTTTCAATTCCTTTTATGTGTTTTCTTCCCCATGAAGTAAGAATTGACATGATGACAGAGGTTGTCTTTCCTTTCTCTTGTATTTGTATTACCAATACTTTGTCCAGTGTGTAACACAGAGTAAATATTTAATAAACAGTCATTGATTTTTTTATTTGACTTATTACATCATTTTATATATTAGAAAGAAACTGAGGCAGAGAGCTTAAGAGACTCACTGAAGGCTCACACTTGGTTAGCATCAAAGCAGGTGCATTAATTTTATAGCTTTAGGGTTCTAAGTCCTACAATCTATTTACTATTCCAAAAATACTGTATCAAGAAATAATAATACCACAAAAGTACTCTTTTATCTCTCCAACATTTTTTAAATTGATTGAAGTCACTTTTGCTTTTAAAGAAGCTTGTTTCTTTAATATTCTCTCTAGTAACATGCAAAGCAGTAGGTGGTACCCCTCAATTTACATGTCTATATATGTGTGTCTTAGCTTACATCAATATTGCAGAGATTGCAGTTTCTAGTAATAGATAAAAGTAATAGTAAAAGATATCTAGTAATCCTGGGAAGATTTTACTACTGCCTAAACACAAGAACACACCCTATTTAGTACATATGATCTCTAATCGAAATTCGACAGAAATTGTGACCCACTCTGGTACATATTTGAACATTTCATGCTAGTCTCTCACTAAGAATTTATTAAGTATTTGTTATGGGAGGAGCACTATGCTAAACACTGGGAATACAAACACTAACAGCCCATACTCTCAATAACTTTAAATTATCTTGAGGAATGATAACATGAGAGAAACCTGAAAATAGTAGTGATGGGCAGAGTGGGTATGGTACAAAGGTACCTTGTCAAGATCTGTGGGGTATGGTAGAGAAAGTATGTAGTAGATCCTGAAGAGGAATGAAGCAAGGCTTGCCTGAGCTCTTTCCTTCAATGGAAGTTCTAAGAAAAGCCATTCAGAGAGAGAAGCTGTAAGATTGGAGGACATTTGGCATATGTGAATGCCAGTAAGCTTCCAAGATGAAGCAGTTTCCAGGATAAAGCAGAGAATAGTAGAGAATGTGTAGATGCTCCCATCTGTTACCGTATGAACTCTCTTGGATCCTTTGTAACAAGATTACCTAAGGAGCCTGTATAACGGAGCAGAAATTCACATCCAGTGCAACCTGAACCAACATTCCTTTTCTGCCTTAAGAAAAAAAATGGATGAGTATAAGAAGGAATGGAGGCTTTATGAGGTGGGGCAGATGGGGACAAACAGTACACATCAGCACCTCGTGAGTTAGTGCAGTTTTTTTTTTCATTCCCCGTCCTATGCTGTAAGTTCTAAGAGGGTGGAGACCATATCCTACTCTCTCCTATGTGCTCCAAGGTACCTAGCACAGGAGTATGTCTTAATACCTACTGAGTTAATTCTTCTCTTTATTAGGTCACAACCCAAGCATTGGCAGGGGCCCCTCAGAACTCAACCCAGCCTGCCAGTTACTGAGCACAAGTCCTTGCCAATGAGCCCTTGCAGGAAGATCTCCAACATAGGAGAGTCCAGTCCTTTCAAAGGCAGCCCATTTCACTTTCTAAAGAAAAGGAAAGTACTCATATTGGTTCTCAGTGGCAGCATTTTTTAATTAAAAGTAATCCCCCAAATCTTTTTCATGCTTTTGAAAACTCCTCTTCCTTGAAATCCCTTGAAAATTACTCCTTGGGAGTCTTTTAAAAATGTGTCCCCTCTCCTATGCATTTCTTCTCTGTGCACTGGGTCAGGTCCAATGTTTCCATGCACATAGTGCGTGTAAAATGAAAAAAAAATAAGTGATGTGTTTTCCTAACTTAGGAAAATAAAAACACCTTTATTAACTTTAATGAGGACATGCAAAATGCCAATTTGCCCCATTTTCATGCATAGCAATAGTTTGTATGGAATCCTTTCCTCAAGAAGGCAAAATTATGGAGAGATTTCCCTCAATATTCTATGAAAAACCTCTGGTATTATTTTATGCTTGTTTTTTTTTCTGTTTATTTTCCCCCACTTATGGTCTTTCCATATTGTCCTGTTTTTAAGACAAGAAATAAAATATTATTACATCATGGTCAGGCAATCAACAAATAAAATATTCAAAGCCTTTGAGGTTTTTGTTCCCTTGCTGTCTGCACTTATCTTCCATTAACCTTCTGACTGTTGCTAGAGAGGGCAGTTCCATCTGGCAACATGTACCTGCTGTGTTCTTAAACATATCAGGTGAATCTTAATGTCCTATTCTTTATGAAAACATCACTCTAGAGAGACAACAAACTCTGGGCTGACCTCTTAGAAGGGCTATAATCTAAGACCTCTGGTAAAAATTAGGAAAACAAAGCCAAACAGTGAAAATGAAAATAGAAAAGAAAGAAGTTCGAAAAGGATATGTTCTAAAGGAGCTTCTTTAGTTAATGGTTGCAAAGGGGGCAGGGTGGTACAATGGATCGATAGCCAGTCTCAGAGCCAGGAAGATAAGGGAGTTTACTTAGACATACTTACAATGTGATCTGGAGGAATCATTTAATCTCTTAGAGCTTTAGATAACTCTTTAAGATTATAATTTTAAGAAGAGATGGTGATTTGGGGGAGGCTAGGTGGCACAGTGAATAGAGCACCAGCCCTGGAGTCAGGAGGACCTGAGTTCAAATATGACTTCAGACACTTCACACACACACACACACACACACACACACACACAAACTAGCCCTGTGACTTTGGGGAAATCACTTAACCCCAATTGCCCTCCAAAAAGAAAACAAAAAAAAAGATGGTGATTTCCATTTAAATAATTTAATGATTGATTGTTATAGATTTTAGTTGATTGATTGATCTCAATAGATTATAGATATTCAATGATAAATTGATAGGACTGATAGATTCCTTCATCCAGTAGTACCATATATCCATGGATTTACAGGCCTAGTCCTTATACTGTTACAAAAGAGTTTGAGAATTGTATTGCATGTAAAGAAGACAGTGACAGGAAGTCCAAAGAATCCTGGATTTTAAGATAGAAGGACCTGGTTTTGAATTCTCCTTTAACATTTGTTTTAAAACTATAGGCAAGTCACTTAATCTATTTTCCAGTGACTAGGACAATATTTGACACACAGTAGGTGCTTAGTGCTTGATGAGTGATTGAGATTTCCTTTTCTATAAGTTAGAGATAATAATGTCCATATTTTCTTCACATTTCCACAGGGTTGTTGTAAGGCTGAAATGAGATCACAAATGCAAAACATTCTCTAAAGATCAACTAGTACTATCAGACAGGGGGAAAGGAAAAAGAGAAAATAATTGACAATAAAGAACAATATATATTATGATATCTTTAAAACATGGTTAGAGATCCTTTTCATTAAAAATTATTAGTCAGGAGGACCTGAGTTCAAATCTGGCCTCAGACACAACACAAAAACTAGCCATGTGACCTTGGGCAAGTCACTTAACCCCAATTGCCCTACCTTTCCCCTACAAAAAAAAAGTGGGGAAGGAAAAAAAGAAATTATAGCAATGAAAGTTGAAAAACCAATACAAATGTGTCATCCTTTTATGGAAAAGAAAAAATAAAAGTGAAATAAAACAATTTTACTTGTCATAACTACCTTTTAGTTTATTTTCTTTTTTGCATGCTACATTTTCTTTTCACAAGAATAGGAAAACTTTTATTAAATTTGAATGATTTCAATTTGAAGGACATCTCTTCAACTGCTACATTAACCACTTGATACCTAGATGGAATTGGTTAAGTTATCTAAACTCCCCTAATCTCTGTTTCCCCATCTGTAAAATTATGATTTTAAGTTGCCTTCCAACTCCATCTATGATCTTAAGTGTTTTTCTCTGCATTTGAAATGGGAATCATTAACAGAGTGGTTTTGGGTCAATGGAAATATATTCACAAAAATGTCTGCATTTTTGTGAATGTGAATTTTTGGAAATACTGTTTTGCAGAGAAATAAGAGCAAGCTGAGACCTGGGTTCAAGATAAATTTAGATGTGGATTTATTGATCAAGTGCACGACTACCAGAGTACCAGAGTTCTCACTCAAATTGGCAATGATTTCTGGATTTTCAGATCTTGGTTATATAGGCTAAAATCACAAAATTATTATAGGGAGGAGAGCTAGCAAAAGCTGTGATATACAGAAGCAAAAATCAGCCATTGGTCATATCTATATGACTTGGGGGAGTATGGCACATGACTCAGGGGAGTATGGTGTAAGGGTAC
>CM053600.1:170685868-170725868 GCA_028646575.1 Pseudocheirus occidentalis
TTGAAAGAAGGAAGAAAAAGAAGGTAGGAAAAAAGAAGAATAAAAGGAAATAGAAAGAGAGGATGGGAGGGAGGAAAATGAGGAAGGGAGAGAAGGAAGGAAGGAAAAAAGGAAGGAAGGAAGGAGGGAAGGAAGAAAGGAAGAGAGGGAAGCAAGGAGGAAAGGATGAAGACAGAAAAGAAGGGAAAGAGAGAGTGGGAAGTAGGGAAGTAAGGAGGAAGGAAAGGAGAAAGCTTTTAAATGTTCAATTATGTTAAGGAAATAGATGTATTTTGGACATTATATCACCATAATGTGAAACATTTCTTATATCTTTTTATGTCAGCTCATTCCTCTACTAGTAGGATAACAATAATAGTCTCTCCAGTATGTTACAAACAGGTTCTACTTGACCTCATTCAGTAGCATACTTTCTCATAGCTAGTAAGTTATCTAAAGTAGAATTCTAATCTGAAGCTCTTGAAGGCCAAGTCCAGAGCCCTTTCTACTAAGCATTGCTGCCTCTCATATTCCAGTATAGGGCACCTCCTAGCAAATACCCAAATGAAACCAAAGAGAGCTTACTATGTACAGAGCCCCTAAGAGCCAGAGTCCGTTGCTTCTCAGGTGTGTGTTTATGTAAAAGGCATGCTTCAGGGATCAGAGCCAATGCCTCTAAAGTATAAACTCATAAAACCCGAGTTTGTAAGATTGCGAGGAAGATGAACATGTAGCCCCTAAAACTATCGTGCAGAAAACAGCTCATACTGTGTAATTTACTTCTCAAAAGCTGTGCACTCTGTAAGTCTACACAAGGAGAATAACTTTCCAAAATCACGACTGTTGTCATGTTTTTATCGACTGCCTGTAATTGCTATGGAAATGTGAAACGCTGCTTTACCCCCCTTTCTAAATAGCAACATGATAAGCCATTCTGTCTTCCCCAAGTTTTCTGCAACCGATGCCAGCCATAGCATCCAATGAGCCCCTTAGACATTAGTGTATCAGCCATTATCTGTCACCCTCCCGGCCCAAAATAACAAATAATATGCCTGGAGGTGCCGCGGTTTGTGACTGCCAGTTTCCCTACATGGCATATGCCGAGATGGTCTCAGATGAGAGGTGATTGCACAGAAGTGTGATGGGGAGATGACTTAGCAGAACCCGTGATGATGTCCTAATGGCCTCCTGCTGAGGGGAACAGGAGTAATTGTTTGTCAAGGGAGGGAACACATCTGTAAGGAGGCATTCTCTGCAAACCAAGCAGCCATGTGGAAAGGCAAGAGAAGAGAAGAGATACTCAGAGAGTGCAGAAGGGGACTACCGGAGAGGGAGGAAATCTCAGGTTGTGCCTGACAAAACAATAGATGTGCCGGGGAAAGGATGAAGCCAGTAGAGTGATGGCTTTGGGGAGATTTCAGTTGTGCATTTCAGAAAATGCAAACAGTCGCTTTTGAAATGAACTGCCTGCCTGCTAAGGTTACTCATCTCAGCCCTCAACCTTGAATTGTAATGAAGAGGCAAAACGCTCTAACGCTGAGGAAGGAATTAGGGTTCTGAACAGAGGAAAATGCGAACCCAGTGTACATTCCCTCTGCATGTTTTCAAAGCCCAGACATTCCTTTCAACATTTGCCTTTTCAACATTATGTTTTAGACCCACCAACTTCCTTTGTTCATTGTTCTCCATAATGATCTAAAACGAACCACCATTTTTTTAAAAACCATCCTTTTCAAAAATCAAGGCAAAGCTATTGAATTTACATGCATTAGAAACATCAATGTCACCCAGTACAATTGAAGGATACTCATAGCCCTATTTGCTGGCGCACTGAGCATCTTCCATTTGATCAGAAATAAGCTGGGGCAAATAAGCTAATTAATGCTGCAAAATGCTAATTCCCTCAACCTTTTATCCTGTGTCTAAATTATGATTTTATCTAATTTCTGAGGAGCTGAGATGCTTGTGCCAACAGAGTTTGTCATTATTAAAATATAAATCAATGCATTAAAGCATGTTGGCCTATGGGAAAGAGTGTAAAAAATTTAATGCCCTCCACCAACAGCTGTGCTCCTGACCCAGCAGTTTTTTTGTTGTGTTTTCCTGACAGGCTACCAGATTGTATCTATTTTAGTGCTTGCTGCACATCTGAAGATATAGCAAACAAAAGGGATGTGCTTTCAGAGGGAGGGATCTTAAAGTGAGCAAGCAATGCTGAAGATAAGGGGTTGGTCCAAAATTTGGACAGGAACATTGGGACTAAATGACCTCAAAAGTACCTCAAAGATTTCAGGATCTCAACCAGATAACAAACATTAGACTAACAGAAACTTGTGCTTTGTGATCATTATATAGAATTTACTTTTCAATAGGAGACCCCCTCCTCACCACTCAAAAAATTTAGAAGGAAATTCTATACCTGTAGTTCTACTGGGAATTATTGATACCATCACATTTGGGTTGCACAGGGCAGCTTTGGGATCATAAGATTCTCCCTCTTCAGATCACTTCCATCTTCTCTTTACATATCTTCAGTCTAATTCAAGAAACTTTAGTTAAGGGCCTACTATGTGCTGGGCACTGTACTAAATGTTTGGGATACAAAAATAGGCAAAAAACCAAACTGTCTCCTCCCTCAAGGAGCTTATAATTGAAGGAATTCTATTTACAGTTGTTGTTTTGGGTTTTTATGTAAGTTGTTCAAATGTATGATCCTTGAGGGCAGAAGTGTTTGTTTGTTTTTTGGCCTTTCTGATATCCCCAGAGATCAGTGCCTGGCACATATTAGATACCAAAGAAATGCATGTTGACTGATTGACTGATTAGCTTCTAATAAATGAGATAGGAAACTCAGAGCCAAGCTATCAGACTCATCCAGACAAGTATCATGGAATCCCTGAATTCTTGCAGTCTGGTGCATATCTAAGATTCTTGAGATTTCATGAACTCCCTGGCTAAGGGCTATCATACAACAATATTTCTCTGTAGTAGAATCATGCTATTCATTTCAATTTGCTGGTTCTATTAGAACCAGCTGAAAAGCCAATGAGGAAACTGTTGTCCATAAAAATTGAGTGATTTTCCCAAGTTCTCACAGCAAACATGTGGAAGAGCTATGATTCAAACACAGGTTCAAGCCAAGAGTATTAAGTCCAGATGTAACCAAATCTATTTCCAACATGCCACACCACTTCTACCTATCCGACATAGCTCTATTAGTGAATGATCCAATGATTGAAAGAAATTTTATGCAAGGAGGAAAGCACTGGATTTGGAGTCAGAATACCTCCAGTGGGTTCCATTCTTGACTTTGCTACCATCCTTCCTCAGTGACTTAGCACAGGCCATGTGATTTTGCTTGTCTGGTCCTTCGTTTTCTCCTCTCAAATGGAATGAGAACTCTTCAGTAATCTTGAAGGTCACTTTCTGTTCTAAATCCCAAGATGCTGAAATGTCTATATAAAGGATAAGGGAACATGGAGTTCCAAAATGGAGCAGGTAACTGACCTACTTCTCCATTGACTGAGGAAACAGTCAGCTTTTATTGTTGTTAGTTGTTCAGTCATGTCTGACGCTTTGTGATTCCATGAACCATATCATTCCAGGCCCTTCAATCCTCCACTATCTCTCAAAGTCTCTCCTAGCTTATGTTCCTTGTTTCCATGACACCATCTATCCATCTCTTCTTTTACATCCCCTTTACCTTTTGCCTTCAAGTTTTCCTAACATTAGTGTCTTTTCCAATGAGCCCATCTTCTCATTATGTGGCCAAAACTTTTAAGCTTCAGCTTCAGTATTTGACCTTCCAATGAACAGATTGAATTAATTTCCTTAAGTATTGACTGATTTTGTCTCTTTGCTGTCTAAAGAACTCTCAAAAGTCTTCTCCAGCACTACAATTGGAAATCATCAATTCTGAGGTGCTCAAAACAGTCAGCACAGTGATTAAATATTAAAACCTATGTAAAAATTGACTTCAGCTTGTAAAATAAGTTTTACCTGGTTTTTGTCATCTTCATGTCTTCATGATACAAATTTCAGTATCAACTTGATACAAATTTCAGGATCAACTTAAGCTCTGTTTAATTTTAATTGAGTACTACCACATGCTGAGGGAATTCTAAGTTGCTTTTTAAATGGTTTGGTGAATGGCATACTTTCACAAGTCAAATATAGAGATAGTTGTACTATATCTACAGGCAACTTGATTTATGATCTCAGGGTCTTCTTGGACTACTAAATCACACTCACTCATGTAACCAAACTAGTCCTGTATCTAACTGTCTACTGAAATTGTCTTCCTTTTGGTATCTCTGCCATAAGTCTCTCTCCACCCCAATCTCCTCCACTTAGTTGTCAACAAAGGGCATGTCTGATTGTACCAACATACTCCTCCATAAACTCCATTGGTTATTACCCAAGGATCAAATATAAAATGCTCCACTTGACTTTTAAAGCACTTCCTACCTTTCCTGTCTTTATATGCTTAACTTCTTTCCATATATTTGACAAAATAGAGACTAGATTTTTATTGTTCCTCAAAAGTGATTGTGACTGTGCCTTTTTGTTGACTATCCTCAATGCCTGGAATACTCTCCCTTTTAACCTTTGCCTCTTCATTCCCCTGGCTTTATTTAAAACTGATCTCAAATCCTACCTTCTGGAGGAGTTCTTTCCCAGTCCTCTCTATCTACCTCCACTCAGTTGCTATTGCCTCCACTTCCCATTCCAGAAAGCCTTCCTTCTATTCTTTATATATCCTCAATCAATTAATAAACCTGTATTAAGAACTTATGATATTCCAGGCACTGTGTTAAATGTTGGGAATACAAGATGTTAAATGTTGCTCTGTACAATTGAATAGACTATATTTACATTTTTTGGTAAACTATCAACCCTGTTCAGATGTATGCTCCTTGAAGGCATGTTTCTTTTTTTTTTTTTTTTGTCTTCCTCTGCATCCCTGGAAAACCATGCCTGGAACAGAGTAGGTGCTTAACAAATGCTTGTTGACTGACCAGCTGAATAGATTCTAACAAACATGGTAGAGGACTTAGAGACAAGCTATCAGACTCATCCAGACATGTGTCATGGAAACACTGGATTCTTGGAGCTTGATACATCATTTAAGACACTTAGAATTTCATTAATTCCCTGGATATGAACTATCATACTATTACAATTTTCCACAGTAGAATTGAGATATTCATTTCAATATGATGATACCATTAGGACCATCTGAAAAGCCAAACCAGAAAAGAAATACAGTCCTTTTGCAGACACTATTTCATAGAGCGTTTGGGATTGGCAATCAGCTATTGTACTACAACAAGCAGGATCCATGTTCAGACTTTACCAAAATGAATTGTACAATCAATTAAACTCTCCCATGTCCAACGTCTGGACAAAAATAAAGACTCCATATAGAGAAATAGTAACAGCATGCCCACCTACCAAAAGTTTTACTTTACTTGTCACTACAGCAAGAATATATGGCCTACCTATCCTAATGGAGTCAAACATGACTGCTTCTGGTTTTTAACTCTTCTTTATCTAGGTTTCACCAAGTAGCAAGTCTTTGGGGACTGGGTCAATCAATCTTACAAAGCAAAAGGCATTCATTGATATTACTTGTTCATCTCCACAACTTTATACTTTAGGAGGCTCTACTTGTAGTGATTCTTTGGTGCAAGATAAGACCATTTGACTGAAGAAGTCCCCACATATCAAGCATTATTTTAATCTCCAATCTTCTTCCTCCCCAAGTCCCATTCCACTCCCTTTGAGAGTTATACTCTCAAACTTTCAAGCATCCCAGTTAGTCTAGGGGGTTAAAAGGAAATGGTCACACTTGTGGTTAACTTTTTATGTTATTATACACAAATGGGGGCTTTAATTTTATAAATGGGACCTCATAAATACTCATGATCTTAGACTCCCATAACTCCTAGGACTAAGGACTCTTATAAAATTTAGGAAATCAATTAAAAAGCATTTATTAAGCACCCAGTATTTTCCAAACCATTGGGAAACAAAAAAAATTTAAATATTTTCTTTTCTCAACAAAAACTTACATTCTACTAGGTAAAACAGAATGTACACAGTAGGGAGTGAAATAGTAATCAAAAGGTGTAGAATTCAGACTCATCTCTGACTCTAAAAAATACAAAATTTTACAAGGTAGATGAGAGGATAACTCAGGGAGGGAATGGCACTACCAGCTGAGGGATGGGGAGTGACCAGGAAACACCTCATGTAAGAGGTGGTGGAGTAGAAGGCTATGTGAAATGGGAAGGTATTCCAGGCATGGAGGACTTGAAGACAGGAAATGATACATCATATATGAAGCAAGAAGACCAGTCTGACTGGACTACAGCATTTGTGAGAGAGGTAATACTTAATGAGGTTGGAGAGGAAACTCAGAAAGTGAAGGAACTTAAACACCTACTGGAGTTATTTGGATCTAGGCAGAATGGCCTAATGCAAGACCACAGGCTTCAGAATCTAATGTCCTTGGATCACATCACACTTTGGCCAGGTACTAACTATATAACCCTGGGCAAATCATTTAACGTAAATGGATCTCAGTTTCCTCATTTACAAATGAGTGGGTTGAGCCAAGATGGTGGCATAGAAGCAGCAAGGTTTTGCAGCTCCGACATAGCCACCTCAAATACCCATAAAATACAACTCTAAACAAATTTTAGGGCTCTAAAACTCACAAAAATGCAGAAAACACATATCTTGCTGAATTCGGTTTGGCAGGTGGGGCTCATTGTGGCAGGCTGGGAGCCAAAACCAGCCCAGCCTGAAACAGCAGCCTGGCCCCAGGGAGGTCAGGAGGAGCCACAGCTGGAGTCTTCCGGAGAGTGGATCAGCAGCAGCTGTGGCAGTTTCCAGATTTATCAAGCCAGAAAAAATAAGGACTACATGAAAGGTCAGTGGAATTCAGCTAAATTTGAGGCAGAAAAGGTGTCTGGCCAAATTGCCCCCAGGGCAAGGAAGCAATGGAAGTGGCAGAAGGGGCTGCAAGCAGCAGCTGCCTCCACCTGGCTGCTTCAGAACTCCCAGCCTACAGATTGCAGGGGGGGCAAATTATTGTTCAGAGGCCAAGTGCTCTTGCACTGAGTGGCCTAAATCTGGATCATGGTCTTGGATGGTGGTCCTGGGGTGTGTTTTCTGTGAGCCAAAGCTACTGGGGGCAGCAACAGCCCCTTAATAGCTCCAGCAGCTGTGAAAACTCCAGAAATTTGGGACAGAGCTTTCCCCTCTGGAAGCAGAATTCCACAGAGCCAAAAACACAAATAATTTACTAGCATCATGAGTAGGAAAAGGAAGCTGAGTAAGAACAGTAATCAAACTCTAGAATCCTTTTTTGGGGACAAAAAGGATCAAAGCATGGAACTGGAGGAAGACAACACAGTCAGAACTCCCACATCAAATGCTTCCAAGAAACATGAAGATTGTCTACAAGCCATAGCTCAGCTTAAAAAGAACTTTGGAAACCAAATAAGAGAAGTGGAGGGAAAATTGGGAAGAGAAATGAGAATGATGCAAGAAAAACATGAAAAGAGAGGCAACAACCTGACTGAAGAAAATGAAACCTTAAAAAACAGATTAACTCAAATGGCAAAAGAGGCTCAAAAATCCAATGAGGAGAAGAATGCCTTAAAAAGTTGAATTTGCCAGATGGAAAAGAATCTCAAAAGCATTCTGAAGAGAACAATTCCTTCAGAATTAGAGAGGAGCAAATGGAAGCAAATAACCTTATGAGAAATCAAGATACTATCAAACAGATATAAACAAATTAAAAAATAGAAGGCAATGTGAAATATCTCCTTGCAAAAACCACTGACCTGTAAAACAGATCCAGGAGAGACAATTTAAAAATTATTGGACTACCTGAAAGCCATGATCAAAAAAAGAACTTAGAAATCATCCTTCAAGAAATTCTCAAGGAAAATTTCTCTGATATTTTAGAACCAGACGGCAAAATAGAACTTAAAAGAATTCGCCAATCGCCTCTTGAAAAAGATCCCCAAATGAGTGGGTTGATAAATCAGATTCTGTGAACTCTTTAAAACATATTTTGATTACTGTATTTCAGTATAATTATTTCACTTTATAATCTCATTTTATTTTACTCACTTAGAACATTATTCCAAAAAGGAGTTAAGTAGACATTACTAAAGTCTGCAAAAAAAAAAAATGTTTATAGATTCTTGATTGGAAGTTTCCTGAAGTCCCTTCTAGCTTTTAATACAAGACTTTACTATTATTGATTATTATTTTTAAATTGTTACTATTTGCTTTTTGGAGGAGAGAAGGTAGAGAAGTTTGGGTTAAGTGACTTGTTCAAGGTCACACAGATAGCTTTTTTTTTTGTCTTAAGTGTCTAGAGGCCAGATTTGAACTCAGGTCCTCCTGACTCCAGGGCTGGTGTTCTATTGACTGTGCCACCTAGCTACCTCAGTCCAAGACTTAAGAGGCAATGGAGAGCTACTGGAGTTTACTGAGCAGGGTAGTACTATGGTTAGAGTCATATTTTATAAATCTCACTTTGTTAATTTTGTTGGAGATTGATTAAAGATGAGAAAAAGACTTGAGATGGGGAGGCTAATTAGGTGGCTACAGATAAGAGGTGACAGGGGGCAATGAACGAAAGTGGTTAATATATGAGTGGAGAAATGGGGACAGAGTGCTGATGTTTCTATTAATAGCCATAGTTTACATCTGATGACATCAAAGATTGAACTCTTTACAGTTATCTCAAGTCCTTCAGAGACTATAGATCAGTTGAAGAAAGGGGTTGCCTTCCTAGGAGCTGCTAGTTTTTTTTTCTTTCTGAGAGAAGTCTTAGGCAATATGATGGGATTGGAGCTCTAGTCTCTGGTTTACTAACTGCAATGTCCAAGTGCTGCCCATTCAGATTCCTCAAGTGTGTTTCCTTGACAAAGGATTCCAGATCATCAGGGTAGTAACAATAAAGGCTGCTTGCCTTCTGAGATCTCTTATGAGAAAGTAAAACTCACTGAGCATGGGGGAGGGAATTTTATCATTATCACTCCAAGTTTTTTTCCCGTGTCAAGGAAATCTAAATTTCAGTGTGGTGTTCTGGGCTTTTATTGGGCCCAGGGACAAGGTGGAAACCAATGGGGGAGAGAACTAAACCTGAAATTTTCCAGAAGTAGGGCCAGAAGAAGCCAAAGAGATAAGACTTGGGGTGGGGAGGGGGTGGCTGTTCCCAAGATTAGACCTGGTCAAAGTAAAATGAGGTACTGGGCTATAAATTCCATAGAACTCTTCTGATGATTATAAACAAATATACTTTTAATTCTAAAGCACTTTTCAGTAATCATAAATAGGAAGGTATGTAACCTATAAGTTTAGAGTTTTCTGTGGCTCTTTCAGCACTAGCTCCATGGACTTCTTCATATCCCTGGCATTCAAATAGACTTTTGACTGCTCTGACAAAATCTCTATCTATGCCTTTTCCTTCATTCTGATATATTGCAGCTCACATGAAACAGATTCAGTGGAGTTAGCATTCATCCTTCTTGTACTTTGCAGTCCTATCAATTATCCTCAAATCCCACTTTCATCATGGTTCTAAATCTCCAGTGGTATTCCATTACATGTAGGATAAAATCTAAACTCCTTTTCATGGCATTCAAGGCCTTCCAAATCCTGAGCCCAACCTAATTATCCAATCTTATACTCTTTCTTCCTGTTTGCTAGCTGCTGTGTGACTACAAACAGGTCACCGAGTGTCTCTGATCCTCAGTTTCCATTTATAAAATAGTCAGAATTGAACTAGATATGTGCCAGGATTGCTTCCAACACTCAACCTACAATATGTTAAAATTATAATAATAATTAATAATATACCTGTAGCAGTACAGCTCCTGTCTCAGGCCAATAATTTAATAAATGTTACTTGACTGACAGGGTTGTGAACATCAAATGAAAATCAAATGATGTGAGGCTACCGGGTGGCACAGTGTCCGGGAGAATGCAAGACGTGGAGTTTGGAAGTCCTTGATTCAAATCTAGCATTAGACACTTACTAGCTATGTGACCCTGGGCAAGTTACATTACCTCTTCCTGACTCAGTTTCTTCCTCCATAAAATGGGGACAATAATAATACCTACTTCCCCCAAATTTGGGGAATAACAATATTTGCAAAGCACTTTGCAAATAATGAAGAGCTATGGAAATGCTTACTATTCAAATGAGATAACATGTAGGAAAGTACTTTGCAAGCCTGGAAATGCTACGTAATTGTCAATAACTCTTACTGTTGTTGCCGTTTTTGCTAGAATATTTCAGATTTATTCTCTGCTCCTAAAATCATAATCAAAATCGCAATCTCAGAAGCAAAAGGGATCTCACAGATAATCTAGTTCAATGACCCCTGTAAATGATTTCTAGACTATCCAAAACAAGTAGTCCTATAGACTGTGCTTAGAGAACCCTGTTGTGATGGGGATCCTGCTCCATCCTGTGGCAGCCCACTCTAGTCTTGGATATCTCTCATCAGTAGGAAGTCATTTCTTCTGTCTAGCTGAAATGAGTTTCTATATGCCTTCTGCCCACAACTACCAGTTCTCTCCTAAAGAGCTATGCAGAACTCTCTGCCATGGAATAGTCTTTAGAACAACTGAAGATACTTCGGATTTCTTCCTAGAGTTTTCTCTTCTTTTGGATAAACACCCCCTGCTTAATCAACATCACCTCATATGTCACAAAGTAAAGGCTCTTGTGCTATGATTCAACACATGCATCTTTTGTCTTTATATCCAGAACTAAGTCAATTTTTAAGGGCCACTTCTTTCATGAAGTCTTTCTAAACCTTGTATTCCTCTCCTCATCTTCTAAGCTCATGTTACATTTATTGTATATATCAGCAATTCTGAAAGTGTTTTCTGGAGACCTTGGGGATCCCTGAGACCTTTCCAGGGTGTCTAGGAAGTCAATACCATTTTTATGATAATACTAATATAATTAGTTTTAATTTCTAACATATTAAATGTCAAAATATGTAAATCACATAACTAGGTGGGGAATCTTCAAAACTTTCTAATAGTGCACGGTATTCCTGAGATCAAATTCTTGTGAAAAGTGAGAGGCAGAGAGAGAGAGAGAAAGAGAGAGAGAGAGAGAGAGAGGGAGAGAGAGAGAGAGAGAGAGAGAGAGAGAGAGAAAGAGAGAGAGAGAGATTGTAAACTCCTTGAAAGCAAAGATTTCAACTTAAACCTATTTTCCATATCTCCCAGTGCCTAGCATTAGATGCTTAGCCTGTATTTAATGAACAAAAGGACACATATTCATCTTATCCAACCCAACATAATTCATTTACTATTTATTTAGCGTTTGTGAATTTTAAGTATTAAAAATTCAAATATGGGGGCAGCTAGGTGGCTCAATGAATAGAGCACTGGCCTTGGAGTCAGGAGGACCTGAGTTCAAATCCAGCCTCAGACACTTAATACAAAAACTAGCCATGTGACCTTAGACAAGTCACTTAACCCCTAATTGCCTTCCCCCCCAAAAAAATTCAAATATGATATGGAAAGCATAAATCTGAAATTTGCTTAGAAACCTAGGCATAAATCTTATTTTTTAGAGAATGATATCCTGAAATATTATCATTGCCAGCTATTCTAAATTACATTCTATCCCCTTTTAATGGAATAGGATGAAATTTGATCAAAAAGATCAAATATCATCTAAATAATCATGAGAAGCCACAAAACTATTACAGAAAAATTTAGAAATAATGAGAATAAACTTATTTTACATTGCTTCAAGATTTGTAGAGTGTTTTTTCTCATGATAACCCCTAGAGGTAGGCAGTATAATTCATTTTATTTTAACATTAATTAAATACCTACCTGGTGAAACTATTATTATCCTTCCACCTAGAGCCATAACTAACCTGGGGTAACTAGGGATTTGTTTCAGAGTGATGATATTGGGTGTCTCACTTCTTCCACAAGAGGGAGGGCTTCCTCACTGTAACCACTACTCTTCCTATCCTTTGCTTCACTCTGCCATGATGTATGATTGTCCACAAGACATACTATCCAGTCACTGTGAAATTTCTCTTCCACAGTTTTCTGTACTCTCTGACCAGCATTTCTAGGGATTCTGACTGGGCTCTCTGGGGAATGGACTTCCTCTTTGCCTCAGATGATTAGGCTATGAACACCTTAGAGAAGAGATTTGTACCTTTCCCTGACTCCCTGGTACTTAGCACAGAGTATGTCGCATTGTAAATACTAGATAAATATATATTGATTTGACTGCCACTTATACATTGCTCTGCTTAGTCCCAGAGACCTGTAATTCTTGTTATAGCCCTTTTCCCAAATGGACTTCCTCTTTCTTACTGACACCTTCTAATTGTTTGGTTATATAATCCATCTTGATGATTACTACTCCAGGTACCCCAAAGGAATGTAGCTGAGCATTTGGGACTCAATACATTCTTCCTTCTTTTTCCTAACTCCTGATGCTACTAAGACCCAAGAACTCCATTCCCTAGTTCTGGCTTTCCATAAAATCATTTCTCTCATCTCTTCAACCCCTATAAAATTCCTAGTCTTCATTATATTCCTCCATACCCAGAAACTAGGAATCCCACCACTTAGTCCTAGGTTCTCATTGTCACCCAAAGGGATATTCTTGGTTCCAATATGCATCTCTACTGGTATAGCCTGGCTCTGACCAGGATGTTGGGTATGAAAATGTGAAGGAAGAACACCTCTGGTACTAGCATGAATTTAGGACAGAACAGGGAACTTGTTAAGCATGACTTATTTTCAGGACTTACTTGATTTTGAACAGCCTAATCTATCTCCTTCTCATGAAGACCTGGACTCTTCTCTTATAGGTATATGTCAATTACCTCCGTCAATTACATGACAGCAAGTGATAATGGGATGGCTCCCTTTATACATACATACACATATACATCACACATGTATATATGTGTACATCTACATATTATATATACATACATGCACATGTGTGTTTGTTGGTAAAAGATTTGCAAAATTCATTACACAAAGTATTTTACTATTTGGATCTTACATGGGGTAAATATTACAGATAATACAAATGCAAATTTTAAAGAAAAAGACACTTGGTCTCTATCCTTCTGCAAAAGGATTTATTCAGTTTTCTATAGCAGAACCACATTTATTTCAACTTCTTCATTGCTTATGACTTTTATGGTCAAAATTCTAGTTATAGAAATGTGATCTTAATTCCCGTTATGTCCATTGTTAGCAATGTCTTACTGCAGAGATCCTTAAGCCCGAGATGAGTTATAGGGACAATGGCAGAAGGAAGTTACAGGTTTCCCACTTAAAAGCTTCCCTAAACCATTAGCCCAGATACTGGCTCTGTCCTCATAGGAAAGACACAGCAGGCACACTTTCCATACACAAGCCCATTTTGCTTTTCATTGCTTCATTTCCTATGAGTGGAGCTAGGACATTCATTACCTTGCAATTCAAGACATGTTCAATGATGGGATAAAAACAGACCACTTTGGGAGGTAAGTTGTGCTGCCTATAATGCTATAGGATCTCCTTTTGCCATTGCTAGAAGTCACATTATAGTGTTTTGCAACTGGCAATTGGTGAACTGGGGGTAATGGGTGGAAGCTTCAGAGAGACACATTTTAGATTGATGTAAGGAACTTAAACATGTGATCTATACAAAAGTAGAGTTGACTGTCTCCAGAGATAGTAGGCCCTCCATAATAAGAAGTATTAAAGTGGCAGCAAGATAGCAATATTATGCTTATGTTGAAAATTGAAGTTTTAGATGGTCACAGATTGGATTCAATTAATTTGGAGGTAGCTTTTGATTATGAGGTTCTGTGATTCTGGGTCATGTAATATTCCATTGATTGTAATGATGAATAAAACACTCAATTCTTCTTGTGGCTTGTGCTTTGGCAACAAGATGTTATTTATTAACAATGTGTTTAATAAAAATATTCAATTAGTATGTTAATTGGTAGCACCAATCAATAGTCTTACAGTGATGATATATGGCTAGCAGTCATAGGGTACTACAGATCTGAAATGTCAGATAAGTTACTGGGACTTACTAAGTCATCAGAGAAGAATTAGATAAGCCTAATGAAAGCATTAGGTCATCTTCTTTGGAGAGCTTAAGGGAAGGCCCCCATGGCCTAAACAATAAAGTGTGTGGAAAGGGAGGCTGGATGAATGAGGATGCCAGGGCACTGTGCTATCCTAATATCCCCAATACAAGCCAGGAGTTATCATTTCAAAGGACTATTGGGGAATAAAAAAAGAGAGAAACCAGAAGAATGTCACCAGTGAGTCACAGGTATGATGGCAAACAGAGCTAAGTTTTGTTCTGCACTTCTGAGAGATGAGACCATAGATCCATAGGGTATCGAAATTGGTAGCAAAATCCACTCAGCAATGTAGATATTTATTTATTTTCTTTGGTGCCTGGAAAATAAAATAGATCTATCATATCAATCCATAGCTATCAAACTAAATAGAGCATATCTATGCCAGTGAGAAGCAAATAAAGATTTTTGTCAATGGAGTGTCAATTTTTTCTTTAAATAATATGATAGTTTCAAAGAGGACATTCTCCTGGACAATTTATATTTTTAAGAGAACATTTGGCCACCATTAAAAAAAAAGCTATAATGGAGTCTGCATTTTTATTTGCATAGCCCTTGGCAACCCAATGCCTGGAAATGGAACATTCCATGCTAATAATGAATCAATAATATGTTGATACTCTGTGCTGTGACTAATCAAGAGTCCTTATTCTCTTTCAGGACAATTCTAATCTGTCACTAATCAGCAGAGGTGAAGGAGTAGGAGGGCAAGGGAAGTGGAACACTTGATTGGAAAAATGGTGCTCCATGCACACTGTATCTTTACTCTGATACTTAGAAATTATGTTCAGTGTTTCCCAAGGGCTAGAAATTCATGAACACAGAATTAAAATCACCAATCTACTCTTCTTTCTGTGGGTCACCTACTGCAGATTTTTGAAATGCTTAACCTCTTGTCGCTTCATCTGTAAGAAGTGATACTAAACATACCTTTTCAGGATCTTGGAAAGGAATACATAATAAAGAAAGATTTTCCCCCTTGGATATAAAGACTAAATAATTATAGCTGACCATTTTATTGTTCTTTGCTTTCTGAGCATATTATAGCAAACATCATAGATTGGAGTAGGCCATTATGGCTCTGATTAAAGTGACCCCAAAGATAATCTGGTGTCGATTGCCTCCTTCAGGGAGAGCTCATTGATAAATGATAAAGCAAGGACAAAAGGTGCTGTTTTAGCTTTTCTCAAGGAAAATGACTTTGGGAAGAAGTCAGCATAGAAACTGAAAGAAAAAATAGGGAAGGGGTTTGTGTATATTTTTTTTCACTGCTAGTGCTCATGGCTCAAAAACCTTAAACTTTTTTTTCTCACTTTCTGATAGAAAGTGTCTTGCTTACTTACAGGAATAGTAGGATATTTTGTGGTGACATACACTAACACATAACTAGATTATATACTAAAATTTTCATGTCATGGTATCCCATTATGGAACCAAGACACGGATCTCAAAATTAGAAAGAATGGCATTCCTAACAAGAGGTCATCCAGCCTCAACTGGAAGATTTCTAGTGTTAGGGAACTCACTACTTTCTGATACATCTTTCAAGTTTTGAACCATTCAAATTCTCAGGCAGTTTTTTCTTCCTTATAACCAAAATATCTCATTTCTTTAACAAGAAGAGAGAAATGGCATCCAAGGAGGAAGTTTCAAATACAGTCATATGAAAACTAAAGCAGAGAATGCTGGGAATTTGAGAATGACATTGCGTCATAAAAGAGTGAGAAACATGGAAAAGCAAAAAATTTCAGAAAAATTGGCATAAAACCCATTAAAATTAGATCATTGCTGGAGATGATGTTATATACTGAATACAGAGTCATGGTCAGATCCAGGAAGACCTGAGTTCACGTTCGGCTTCTGACTCATACTGCTGTTATGTGCCTGGACAAATACTAAGCAACTCCTTAAGAAGATAAGTTATAGAGAAGCTACTGACCTGCCTTCCTAGACAGAATTGTCTCACCAGAGAGTCCCCCATATTGAAAGCAGGCCCTATCAAGTGCTCAAAATAGTGTCTAATGCATAGGCAGTTGATAAATGCTTCTTGATTTAACTCTCCCTATCCTTATCATTTTCAAAGCGTTGATTTAATAAAATGGACAGAGGACAACAAATAGATTAAAATGGAAAAGATTTATCAGTATTTCTGTAACAAATCATTTACTTAGTTAATGAGAAGGGAGCTGTTATCATATTTGGGTTCAACATTTCAGACCCCAGTTTACTACAGTAGGAAATAAAATAGCACTAAAGAAAATAGAGATAGAAAAAAGTAACTGGATTAGAATAAATCTATCCCAGGAGAGACATGAACCAAGGGTTATATAGTTTTGTGTGAAATGAAGCATTAATTTTCAGTTTATCTAAATGTGGGGAAGGTACCAAATAATCAGAAGAGTATCACTAAACAAAAAGGCAATTAAGAAAACATTAGTTACTAGCAACTTACAATCAAACTTTTTTAGATCTTTTAAATCTTTATGGCAATGATCTCTACACATATTGAGAGTATCTTTGACAAAATATAGAGATGATAACATTCAGAGTTTTCCTAAACACTGTTCTTGAGTAAACATCTTTAAAGATAGTCAACTATCTTTGAAGTCACAAAGTTGACTGAAACATTTTAAATATGCAAGATCTCACTGTGATGATTTTATTTTTTATCTCTTTTTAATATAAAGGAACTAATAGGTACTTTCTTTTTCATATTTTTTTCTTTTAACAAATGTTTTTCTCCCCTTCTCATCAGTCAGCAAAGAATAACTTTTGTCTTGATTTTGCCAAGGGTATATCAAGGGTAGATGCAAGTCTATAAATATTTATTTAATCATTAGTGTTCATATAGAACCTTAACATTTTCAAAGCATTTCACAAAACATTATCTCATTTTATCTTACCATGACCCTCAAAGTAAAATATTGTTAATATACCCATTTTATGGATAAGGAAACTGAAATCAAAAAGAGTTATCTGACTTGCCAAGGGTCATACAGCTAGTGTATATCTAAGAGGCATCCTCCTGAATTCAAAAGAAGTAATATTGTCCCATCAACTTTGTCTTAATCTTTGTCCTCTGGAAAACTGGAAAGGACCCTTATTTTTGTCATGTAGTTCCTGTTTGAAATCTTCACTAGAGTTCAATATCATCACATTCTGGATTTAATTTCCATTATGTCCCCCAATGGCTTTTTGGCTTCAGTGTTCAACGTAGATGATGCCAATTTGTATTGCTGGAGCCTCCATTGAAAGACATATAGTAACAAACAAAGCATGTGATTACTTAAAGGATATCTTGTTTCACCTGAAAGTTTACTAAAATATTATATAACCGATTTAGGACTGGTTCACAGAAGAAGTTTCTGGATGCTACATGTAATTTTCCTTTTGGAGATATCTATTTTTCAAACAGCTTAGACCACTGCCCTGTATATAGTACCTTGTAATAGCAATATCAACTGAAGCAGCTAAGTGTGCAGAGGATAAAACACTAATTATAAACATATAGCTATGTCAAACATATAAAGAACTGAGTCCGATTTATAAAAATATACTCACATATTGCTGAAAACAGCTAAGTTATTCACAGTTGATCATCTTACAATATTGCTGTTACTTTGTACATGATACATTTCACTTTATATCAGTTTATGTAAGTCTTTTCAGATGTTCTGAGAGCATCTTGCTCATCATTTCTTATAACACAATAGTATTCCATCATAATTATGTCCCATAACTTGTTCAGACATTCCCCAGTTGATACACATCCTCTCAACTTCTAATTATTTACCTCTATAAAAGAGTATAAATATTTTTGAACATATAGGTCCTTTTCCTTTTTTTCTTTGTCTCTTTTGGGATACAGACTTAATAGTGGTATTGCCATGTCAAAGGGTATGGTATGACCTTTGGGCATACTTTCAAGTTGCTCTGTACGATGGTTAAATCAGTTCACAACTTCACCAGCAATGCATTAAAGTTTCATTTTCCCCATGTTTTCTCCAATATTCAACATTTACCTTGTCTGTCCTATTAGCCACTCCAATATGTATGTCATAATATCTCAGAACTGTTTTAATTTGTATTTCTCCAATTGATAGTAAGTTAGAATATTTTTATATGAGTATAGCTTTGATTACTTTATCTGAAAACTGATAATATATTTTGATCATTTATCAAATGGGGAATGGCTCTTATTTTTTTTAATATGACTCAGTTCTCCATTTGTTTGAAAAATGAAACCTTTAGTAGAGAAGTTTGCTTCAACATTTTTTCACAGTTGCTATTGCTAACTATATTTCCTCCCATCCTATTTCCCTCTCCCATTTATTCTATTTTCTCTCTACATTCTCCCTGTGCCTCCTCGAAAGTGTTTTGTTTCTGACTACCCCTCCCCCAAAGTGTCTTCCCTTCTATTGCCACCTCTTCATGTATCCCCTTCCTCTCCTACTTTGCTGTAGGGTAAGATAGAGCTCTACACCCAATTGAATGTGTATGTTATTCCCTCTTTGAGCCAATTCTGGTGAGAGTAAGATTCACTCACTGCTCCTCACCTCTTCACTCTTCCCCTCTCCTGCAAAGCTTTTTCTTGCCTCTTCTACATGAGATAATTTACCCATTCTACCTCTCTCTTTGTCTTTCAGTACATTCCTCTCTATTACTACTCAATTTTATTTTTTAGATATAAACCCTTTATATTCAACTTATCCCTGTGCCCTTTGTCTATATATGCTGCTTTTAACTAGCCTAATAATAACAAAGGCCTTAAGAGTTACAAATATCATCTTCCCATGGAGAAATGTGAACAATTAAAACTTATTAAGTCCCTTATGATTTCCATTTCCCGTTTGCGTTTTTATGCCTTTCTTGGGAGTCAAATCTCCTATTGAGCTATGGTCTTTTCTTCAAGAATGGTTGAAAGTCCTCTATCTTATTAAATGTCTCTTTTTAACCCTGAGGATTATACTTAGTTTTGCTGGGTTTTACTATTGATTTTAAGGTGCCTGTGGCACATCCAATTTGAGCTGTCCAAAAGACATTTGGTGACGGGAGACTAGAACTTCGGAGAGAGGATAGGGATAGATATGTGATCTGAGAATAATTTGCATAAAGATAATAATTGAACCCTGGAATCTGATGAGATCTCCAAGTAAGAGAGTAGAGGGGTAGATTTATAAAAAAAAAGTAGCAAAAACAGTAACCCAGGACAGTCTTGTGAGGCACCCATAGTTAGAACGATGCTAAATGCATATCAAGCAAAGAAGACTGGTCTCCAAGTGAAAAATTCATGACCCACAGAAGGAATTCTTTGTAAGGAAGCCATTAAACTGGTTTTTATCTGTGGATATAAACTTCTAGCCCTGGATTGATGATATAGATATGAAAATAGGTTCAGTTCTGAGATTCTGTTATTTTAGATCAAAGTGTTTTAGTATCAGAGTAGCAAAAATATCTGTATTTGTAAAGACTGTTCTCACTTTCCATAAGTGGACCATTCTGCAGACCTCTATGCAAAACTATTTAACATAATATAAATTTGCTTCTACCCACCCACTTCATTTAGCCTGTATAACAAAGGCATACACAAAATAATACCTTCATACAAGTAATAAAATGTGCTGAGTCAACTTGAGTCAATCTGAGACTTGTTAAAGACAGCCTGAAAGTGTCAAGGTCCCCCACTGCATCATGGGTCATCTCCAGTTGTCCTAATCTCTATCTTGCCACTGGACCCAGATGGATCTAGAGGAGAAAGTAAGGCTGATGATTTTGCAGTCTTCTCTCACTCAAATCCAATGCATTTGCATCATCTCCTTGATGTCACAGTCTTCTTCAAGAATTAAAGAAAAACAAAATGTGCTGAAATGAAGACATATTGAATATTGTACCACAATAAGAAACAGATTTATGAAATAAAAGGTAAAGTTAAAGACAAAATATGTTCAGTGCTGTAAAGTTAACTAGGAGTGTGGTATGTTACCATTTCCTCACCCACTACATCTAGGCTTTATCATTGACTATTGACTGTGTATTTTTAATAAGCTATGGAGAGAAATTTGGACAGTGGCTCTATTTTTTTCTCTCATATATCCGATAGTAGCAAGCGATATTATCCTCTTCTAATCATTTTTTTTAAAACATTTGAAGTATCTATCTTTTGAATGCAAGAAAAAAAGTACTCAAATGATGTAATGCTTTTGCTTAATGTTTCATTGTGAACCTTTTTGGTTCAACCTCAGGTTCCTAAATTTTCCTTTTTTATTCTGCAATCTTTGCAGCTAGCAGCTCAATCAGATCTTCATTCCCTATTTCTCCTTGAGTCTCAATCAATTCTTCTAGTCGTTCTCATCCACTTCTAGCTCCAATTCTTATGCTAATTTTACAATCTTGTCATTCACTTCTTCAAATGTTTCATCTTTGTCAGATCCACAAAAATCAGGAAAAACTTCTGGCACATTTGTTTTTCAAACTCCACACATGTTCCTATTACATTTTCCTATATCTCAATAATATTCTGGATAAATATTATAGGAGTTCCAGAAATCTCTCAATGTCAAGTCCTTATGTGCATACAAAGCTGCAATTTTCTGGGCAAATGTAGTGCCATAAATAATACACCTAGAAATTTGTAGTCCTTGATCCATTGGTTGTAATGATTAGGTAGTGATAGGAGGAAGGTAGACCACTTTTATATTTTCACTTAAATCATCCAGATGGGGAAGGTCACCTGGTGCATTATCAAAAATAAGTAGAATTTTGAAAGGAATGCCATTATCATTATAAAATTTCTACACTAACAGAATGAAGCAGTGTATAAACCATTGTTCAAAGATGATAAATGTTATCTATGCCTTAGAGTTAGTGAAATAATGCACAGGTAATATTTATTTGTGGATTCCTTTCAGAACTTTGGGAGTTTCTGAATGTCACATGGGAACAGGTTTTAATTTGCAAGTTCCTGACTCATCCTCTTCAAGAAGTATAACAATTTTTTGAAATTTATGCCTGCAATAGTTTTTTTTTTCCTCAATTGAAATGGAAGTTTGAGCTGGCATTCTTTGATAAAATAGATTAGTCTCTTCTACCTTAAAGATTTGTTCCAGCAAGTAGGGACCTTTTTCTATTATTATTATTATTGCTATTATTATTATTATTATTAATTATTATTATTAGCAGTAACTTTGGAAACTATTTTGCTCCTTCAAAACCTTCACTAGCAGCCTGTCCTGACTCTTGCACATTATTAAATCCTTCACGACTTTTAAATTGTGCAAACCAGCCACTGCTTGCTATAAATACCTGTGTTCCTTCAGGGTATTTTACCTTTAAATCTTCAAAGAGTCTTGACTTTGGCTGGAATCATCATCACACTTAAAGGAATATCCTTTTGAGTCTAGTCTTCTGTGCACACAGTTAATAATTTCTCTATCTCAAAAATAGAACTTTCACTTTGTTTTGACAGATAAATCAACTTCATGTAAACACTATCTTTTTCATGTTCCTTTATCAGGGCAGTATTCTTCACTGTAGTATTCACAGCAGACACAGAAAGACTAAGTTTATTTGCTATCAGTAATAGTTCTCAGTCTCCATATTTTATAACTATGCTTATTTTTATTTCCATGTCTATTGGCTTAAGCTTGGGAAATCATTGATTTTTCCCTTCTAGAGCATGCCTATCACCAGCCATGGTGAAAATATAAGAATCTCTATGGAATACAGGTAGAGACACCATATCAATCACACTCTATCCAGACAGGCAGGAGATGACTTAGAGATGCTTCTCTGCTTCCTACCACTTACACTGCCTTCCCCATACAGTCTATTGCACAGTATCTGCTTTGAATGAGGAATTCTTATCTTTTTTTTGAATGTGGATTTCTTTCAGAATTCTTTATGCAAAGCCAAATTTATATAATGTGAATTTGTATGTGTGCATACATATCTATGTGAATATAGGGCATTAAGATCGATTAAAGTGATAAATAATGTTTTGAACACAAGTGAAGCCTGAAAAATTTATGAACAATATCTGGTGCTAAAGCATTAACATTTTCTCTACTACATTGATGCTGGTGATGAGTTGATTATGATTTCATCATCAATTCTTTTCAAAACTTATAGCCATATTGAAGCTTAGTCATCCAAATGAAGGTAAAATATTATCCCTATTAAAACAGTCCCTTTCTTTAAAATTCTGATAGGCGAAAACACAATATTTCACTTTTCTGCGAAAAAAGGCTATCTTCCCTCCCCCTTCACCTGCTGTGAGAATTATTCCTACATTATAATTAGTTCAGATAAAATGAATAGCAAGATTGCACTTCAAATTTTACTTTTCAGAGCTCATTTACATGATGGTCTATGATGACATGCTTATTAACTATTCTTTGGGCAATTGACTAGGTTAGTTGGTACAATTGTTAGCACAAAATGAAACTAAGCAATTATTTTAGTAAATATTTCTGCTCATAACAGAGGACTTCACTTTCATTTAGAACAGAGAAAGGGTTCAGGCACATTTACCAAGTGAAGCACTGTTGATCTGTACAAATAGAGTAGCTTTAAAATTGTACATATCTTGATATTCAAAGTACTTGTGTGGATCACATCAAAATGAATATTCCATCTTACGGTACAGATAACCGATTCATATCTATCCATCCTATCCCATCCAACTCTTATCCATGTCTTCTTATAAGTTGGTGATGGGAGGCCCACTCAGTGTTAAAGGTTTACTCCTTTTTTTTCTTCATCTCTTGAGAATAACAGTAAAGCACGTGGGCTGTCCACAAGTTATCCTTCTCTCTCCTCATGTGACCCATCCATTTTAATTTTCATTTGATTCTTAAAACAATCCTGTGGTTTGGGTATAACAATTATTGTTATTTTAAATGTTAGTAGTAAGCAACTTCCCTTCTTTCATCAAAACACTATGAAAATATGGAAAATGGAATATATATATTTATAGATATACATATGTGTGTGTATACATACATACATATGCTTTGGTGTCAACATTGCATATGAAATGTGTAGTTAAAAACTCTTTAACTGACAGGGAAACTACCACAATAAGGAATTTAGAGATTCTTATCCCATCTGGGAACAACTGACAGACATCTTAGAACAAGGCAAAGAAGGAATAGTTATCAGGCTGATCTATTTTTGGTAGTGGTCTGTGTTGTTCCTGAAATCAGGCAATGACACACAACACTCTTGGATCAAGTACTTTTTACCTTGACTCAGAAGAGGGAAGTAGAAGTAAAAGCCATCAAGGAGTCTTCATCTTTTCCACATACCCTTTTACTTGTTGCCTGGATGCCAGTGAATATCAGGGTAGCACAATATAACAACAAGTTAAACATAATTGATGACAGACTTCATGGGTATTGACAACAAAAGCAATTAGGGAATTTGGTGGAGAGAAAGAAGGCAGATGATTGTCCTACCTCCATTTTTATGTATCTTGTATCTATTTCTAAGATTTCACTAGTATATAGAGTTAGTGAGAGGTACTATTTCTATGGTTTCTGAGGAAACTCTCAGATGGAGAATCTCACTCTACCAGTTTATAGTAGCACCTTCTCTATAACTTATTTTCTTGGAGAGTTTCCTAGGTCACTGAGAGGTTAAATGATTTTTCCAGGTCAACATGATCAATATGTCTCAGAGGCAGGTATTGAACCCAGGTCTTTCGGGCTCCCAACTCTCTATCCGTGGTACCACGTTGCCTCTCCCATTAGTACATTTCTTTTCCACATAGTCCTGATGATGATATACCATTACACCAAGATAATGATGACAAAAATGCCCAGAGCCCTGCAATATTGAATATTAATCTATAAAATAAGTATCTAATGGAATGCTCACTTTGATCCAGATCAAAGAAGGATATGATTATTAATGTATGGCTATATTCTCTTCTTAATAACCTTGTGAAATGATTGAGTATTTACAGAAGACTTTTATTCAACTCTACACATACATAAACATATAGAATTCATTTATTTTGCTGTGTAAATTATTTCTTCAAAATTAACTACTTTCAAAATGTTCTTGATCTTCTGTTGCTAACAGATTTAAAAAATTAATATTTATGGCTGTGGTACACAAATAGATTTTTTCCCAATTTCTACTTATGTTTTACCCTTTTAGTTTTTATCACTTTAATATTTGGCATTTCTGTGGCCTAAAAAGACTGGAATCATTTAAGATTTAATGAAGAGCTATTTACCTCCTAAATCTTCTTCCCTTGAGTAATGAAATAATTACCCTCCCATAATCATGGAAATGCTCAACTTGAATCTTAAATTGAGCTGTTGTGAAAAGTGTTAGTGATGCCACATAGGTGGTCACCATGGTAACATTGGGAAACAGCACTGATGTCAAGCCAAGAATGCAGTATTTCTATTCCCACAAGAACTCAACCAGGGACTAAAGATGAACTCTTGCAAGGTCCCATGAAGATGACTGAAAGCTTACATTTGCTGGGCTTCCCAGTGGAAAATCCTTATCACCATTTTACATCCTCCTCAGAGGAGGAAGCCTAAACACCACCACCATCAACAATAGCAACAAGACATCCTCAATAGTTTTAATTAAAATTGCTTTGTAATGTGATATCACTGTGTTTTGTATGTTTCTTTTCAAAGTTGCTGTACATTAATGTGAGACATCCCAAAGGAACAACATGATGGTAGTAGAAAGGGAATTCACTAAAGCTTTATTCACATAACAAAGATAATTAGATAATCAGAGATTCTCTAAAATATCAGTACAATTTAACTCATTTTAGCAGCATGGATTAGAGAGGTGATTCCATAAATCCTAAAAAGGATATGGATTGCCTTGGATTTATAAAAGAACAAACCAGGACATCTTTGATCTTAGCCTGTACATATTATTTAGTATATTCCACTTACTATCATGTTTTAAAGATTAATTTGACAAGTGGACAATTTATATTGGTGACAATTAGAGTAATAAAATGTTTCAAGAAAGATCGTCCTTTTGTTTAGTACACAATATCACTTGAACTGAGTTTAAATTTATATAAAAAAAGTATTCTCCAGGAGAAGATCTGCTTAAATGAACAGGTGATTACAATGGGTAATATGCATCATAATGTTTTATGTGTAAAAGTAGCTGAATTCAATTTATTCTTTTAAAAAGACTACTAACCTTCATGCAATATTGTTTAAATTCTACTTGTTACACACGTTGTTTTTCTTTCCTCCTAGATAACATAGAGGTAAATTTAATCCATCTCCCCTTTAAATTAAGTTAATATTTTTTGTTGTTTTCTAATATTTTTTATTTGTTTTGTTGTTTAATTCATTCATTTTCATTACATTTTTGAATTACAAATTTTCTCCCCATCTTGCCCCTGCCCCAACCCTAAAACAGCAATCCCACTGTAAAACCCCTCCCCTGCTCCGCTCTCTTACTTTCTGGTAGGGCAGGGAGGGTCTCCCTATCCCAGCCCCTGTATATCTTAATTCCTAGTTGCAAGTATTGCAGATAAGTTGATATTTTGATTAATCTATATTTCCACCAGGGAACACTTCCTTGTCTTTCTCCCTCAGTTCCCTTCACACCAGGGAGGTGTGGTACAATGTAAAAAAAATGCTAGTTATAAAATGGCTGTAAGAAAGGAAGGAAGGTTAAAAAAAAGAAACGAAGGAAGGAAAGAAGGAAGGAAGGAACAAAGGAAACAATAATTTATATATCACCTACTACGTGCAAGAAACTGTGATAATGGCTTTACATATTATTTCATTTAATCCTTACCATCCTACAAGGTAGATGTTATCCTTATCCCCATTTTAGAGGTGACAAAACTGAGTCAAATAGAGGTTAAGTGACTTGCCCAGGTTCACACAGCTAGCAAGTATCTGAAGCTGAATTTGAACTCAAGTCTTTCTTACCCCAGAGACAGCTCTCTATCCACTGGCCAATCTAGCTGACAGAAGGCCAATATCTGAATCATAGGTAGACTACTCACTACCTGTAGGGTCTTGGAAAAGTCATTCTACTTCCATGGGTCTCTGATTCCTTATATTTATAAGAAGATAGCTATACTAGATGCTTCTTTAGGTCCCTCCTCAAGTCCTATTGTGCTTCCAAACCTCTTAGTACTCTCAGTAAAAGGTCAATAAAGTATTGCTTAATCAGGGACGTAGTAAGATGTATATGATGGAGCAATACCCTCTACATCATCTAAGGGAACTGATACTTCTAATAGTGAGATACATCAGAAAAGGGGGACCAAAGAGTTAAGATCAACAAGGTAATAACAAGAACTGTTTAGAAAGAATCCAAAATATGTACCTCAAAAGTTTGTGCTCCAAAACAAATACAGAGGATAAAGATAGACTAAGGAAGAATAGCAATAACAAATCAAATGACAAAAGTATAGAAAAGAAAGAAAGAAATGATAAATAATGAAACAAATGATTGGGAAAATAGGTTTTTTTACAAAAAGAGGCACAGAAAATGAAATTTTAGAACTAACAAGCACAATAAGTTGAAAAGGAAGAGAAAGAGTATTCTTGGTTACAAAAGTTAGAGGACAGAAAGATAGGAAGAGTTATATAACTAGATAAAAGCAAGAAATAAAAGAAAAAAGAAGTAAAAGAAGTAACAAAGTGAAGTGTGGGAACTTGAATGTTAAAGAAAGTGAGTTTATAGGAAAAGGATTGCCTATAAATAAACTGTTAAAAATACTGAAGAAATACAGTATTCTGTTTATGGAAGAAAAAAACATCTCAATTTGAAAAAAATGGGGGAAGGGGAGAAGTGTAAATATAATTCCCACAGTTTAAATGTGGATGGATTAAATAATCCAATAAAAGAAAAAAAGAATAGATTATATGAGAAAAAAGCCCCACAAATTGATGCTTATGAGAAACTCATCTTTAAAAATGGGGGGGGGGTGGAGCCAAGACGGCAGAGTAGAAACAGGACTTCCCCCTGGCTCTGGCTTTCACTTCCTCCAATACATGTAAAATGACTCTAAAAAATTTTAGAGCTACAGAATCCACAAAATGGCAGCAAGAAACAAATCTCCCATGCTGAAGGCAGCCTAGGAGACTGGCAGGAAGGGGCTATTGCATCAAGCTGGGAGCTGAGCCCAGCCCCATGTGAGCTGTGGTTTTGTCCCCAGGGCACCCCCAACCAACAGTGGCCAGAGTAGACTTCAGAAGAGTGAAGCACCAGCAGCTGTGGAAGTTTCCAGACTTCTCAACCCATAAACACCAAAGAAAAAGTAAAAAGGTCAGTGTAAAACTGTTAGAACAAGGACGGATGGAAGAGAACTTCTGACCCCTGCCCCCAGGGTGGGAAGCAGCCTCATGGCGGCCTCTGGTCATCCTGGCCTGCAGATTGTAGGGGGATCAAGCAACCATTCAGAGGGTAATCACTCTTGCTTAAACCTTCTTGGATCTGGATCACGGTCTTGGATGCAGGTCCTGGGGTGTGTGTCTGGGTGCCAGACCTTATGGGGGCTGCAGAGAGAGCACTTTCCTGGTTGCTCCAGCAGCTGCAAAAGTCCCAGAAATTTGGGACAAAGCTCTCTCCATTCTGAAGGCAGAGTTCTACTGCAGGAAAGAATTCAAAAGTCAAGTAATTGATTGGCAACATGAGCAAGTAGAAGAAACACAATCATGCCATATATTCCTTTTTCAAGGACAAAAAAGTCCAAAGCATGGAATGACAGGAAGGCAACAAGTCATAACTCCTGCATCCAAAGGTCCCAAGAAAAATGTGAACTGGTTACAGGCCATGGAGGAGCTCAAGAAGAATTTTGAAAAGAAAGTAAGAAAAATAGAGAAAAAAAATTGGGCAAAGAAATGAGAATGATGCACCAAAATCTTAAAAAAAAGAGTCAGCAACCTGACTGAAGGAAATAACACCTTTAAAAAATAGACTAATTCAAATGGCAAAACAGGCCCAAAAAGCCAGTGAGGAGAAGACTGCCTTAAAGAGTCAAGTCTGCCAGATGGAAAAGGAATTTCAACTGGGGCAATAGGAAACTAATGACTTTATGATAAATCAAAGCACTATAAAACAGATCCAAACAAATAAAAGAATAGAAAGCAATGTGAAATATGTCATCAGAAAAAACACTGCCCTGGAAAATAGACCCAGGAGAGATAATTTAAAAACTATTGGACTACCTGAAAGCCATGATCAAAAAAGAGCCTAGACATCTTCTTTCAAAAAATTAACAAGCAAAATTGCCCTGATATTCTAGAACCAGAGGGCAAAATATAAATGGAAAGAATTCACAATTGCATTTTGAAAAAGATCCCTAAAAGAAAACTCCTAGGAATATTACAGCCAAAGTCCAGAGTTCCCAGGTCAAGGAGAAAATACTGCAAGCAGTCAGGAAGAAACAATGTGAGTATTGTGGAAACACAATCAGGATAATGAAAGACTTAGCAGCTTCTACATTAAGGGATCAAAAGGCTTGGGATATGTTATTCTGGAGGTCAAAAGAGCTAGGATTAAAACCAGGAATCAACTACCTAGCAAAACTGAGTATAAAGGTTCAGGAGAAAATACAGTCATTCAATGAAATAAAGGATTTTCAAGCATTCTTGATGAAAAAACCGAAGCTGAACAGAACATTTGACATTCAAGTACAAGAAGCAAGAGAAGCATGAGAAGGTAAACAGGGGAAATAAATCATAAGGAACTGATTAAAGATGAACTATTTATACTCCTACATGGAAAAACGATCATTTGTAAGTCATAAGACTTTTTTCAGTATGAGGACAGTTGAAGGGAATATATATATATAATATTATATAAATATATATTATATATATTATATGTTATATAATATATATAATATGTGTGTATGTATGTATACATATATAGTATGTATACATGCATATATGTATGTATTGGTGGGTGTAGGTGTGTATAAATATATATGTGAGTGTGTGCATCTGTTTGTGCATGTATACATAGAGGGCACAAGATGAGTTGAATATGAAGGGATGATATCTAAAAAATAAAATTAAGAGGTGAGAGAGGAATATATTAGGAGAAGGAGAAAGGGAGAGATAGATTAGGATAAATTATCTCATATAAAAGAGGCAAGAGAAAACTGTTACAATGGAGGGGAAGAGCAGGAAAGCAAAAGGGAATGGGACAACCTTACTCTCATTGAATTTGGCTTAAGGAGGGAATGACATCCACATTCTATTGGGTATCTTACCCTACAGTAAAATAGGGAGGAAGGGGATAAGAGAGGGTAGTTAGAAGAAAGCACTTTAGGAAAGGGACAGGGTCAAATGAAAAAATAGAATAAGTGAGGGTTGGGACAGGATGGAGGGAAATATAGTTAGTCTTTCACAATATACCTACTATGGAAATGCTTCACATAAGTATACATGTACAACTTATATTGAATTACATATATTCCCAGTGGGGGTGGGTGAGGAGGGAAGAAAGGAAAAACCTGCAACTCAAAGTTTTAAAAACAAATGTGTGTGAAAAAAATCTTTTTTTTTACATGCAACTGAGAAATAAGATATACAGCATGGGGGTATAGAAATCCATCTTGCCCTGCTAGAAAATTGGGGGGAAGGGGATGATGAGGGAAGACATAATAGAGAACATATTTGGGGAAGGGGTATTCGGTAGATTAGGTACTTTGGGGTGGTGTAAGGGAAAGATAGGGAGAAAAAATTTTAACTAAAAATCATGTGCAAATGAATGTTGAAAACTAAAAATAAATAAATACACTGGAGAAAAAAATAAAGACACACAGAACAAAAACAAGAGGCTGGAGAAAAAATTTCTATCCCTCAAGTGAATTTAGCAAACAAGGAGTTACAGTCATGCCAAACATTTAAAACCTAAGAAGTTATAAACCAGGAAGCTCTATTATGCTAAAAGGAATCATGAAAACAAATTAATGCAAAACTTACATACAACAAATGACAGCATTAGTTAAAATGACAGCATGAGTTAAAAGCAGACAAAGTAACATAATAGTGACAGTACATTTAAACATATTTCTCTGTTTTGAAGAGATTTAATAGAAATATAAACAAAAGAGAAAACACAAAACTGAGAATACCTCTGAAGCAAGTGTAATTAGAAGAATCAAGTATCTTCTAAACTGGACTGCTAAGGGATAGATGTTTTCTCAGCATTGAAAGGAACCTTTACAAAAACTGACCATGTATTAAGGCACAAGAGATGTTGTAAACAAAAAATGAGACTGCAAAGTAATAAATACACCCTTTATACATCATGACACCACAAAAATATTAATCATTTCAGATATTACAAAAAAAGTTAGACCCAAATGATGACTTAACAGAAAATTCTAAATAATAAATGGATTAAAGGTCAAATCATAGAAATAATTAGCAATTGCATGAAAAGAAAATTATGAGGAAATATCATAGCAAAAATTTATGGAATGCAACTAAAGTAATCATAAGGGGGTATGTCATATGTATACAAAAATGCATTACCAAAATATAAAATGAGATTAACTGAAAGTATGTTTAATAAATTAGGAATCCAACAAATTTAAAAATTTAAAAGAAACATGAAAGAGGGGATATTAAAAATAAAGAGGAGGAATAAACTGGAAACAAAAAAAAACTTATAGATGTTGTAAATAAAACTAAAAGTTTATTCATTGAAAAAACAAATAAAGCTGATAGACCTTAAGCCAAGTTGAATAAAAATAAGGATAGAAAATCAAATTAACAACATAGTATAAAGTAAAGTGAAACTACAATGAAAACAGAAGAAATAGAAGCAATATTTAGGTCTTGTTATGCTTATTTATATACTAACAAAACTGAGAATACAAAAGAAATAGAGCAATGCCTTCAAAAATATTTCAAAAAGAGACATTAAATAAACTAAGAAATAAAAACTAATTGATCTCACAAAAAGGAATGAATGAGTTGTAAAGGAACTACTAAAGAAAAAATACTTTACAAATTATTCTCAAAAAATTGGAAAATGAAGATCCCCATCAGTATTGTTTTGTGAGACATGGTTCTAATACCTAAGCCAAGGAAGGACAAAACACAAGAAACTATAGACTAGTATCATTAATGAATATTTAGAAAACATTGTTACAAGATACTGTCAAACAGACTACAGTTACTATGTAGAAATTATTCATAAACAAGTTGTATTCATGTCAGGGATGAAAGGATAGTTCAAGATTAGGAAAACAATCAACATGGTTAGAAGTATAAAAAATAAAAACACCTAAAGCCACATGAATATCTTGTCAGATGCAAAAAAAATAAAAGCTTTTGACAAAATAGAACAGTTATTTAGTCAAAAAAAATTCTACAAAGTATAGTCTGAAAGGGACTTTTAAAATTTCATAAAAACCTATTTAAAATCAAAAGCAAATGACATAGTAGAAATGGGGATAGACTTGAACTTTTCTAACAAATATGGAAATAAAATAAGCACGTCTCTTCTTCCCATTGCTATTTGATATAGTTATGAAAATGCTGGCAATAGCAATGAGAGAAGAGAAAGAACTTAGTAGTATGAGAATAAGTAAAGCAGGGATAATACTATCCATATTTTCTAATGATATGATACAATGCCACACTTGGAACATCTTAGAAAATCCTCAAAAATATCAATTGACACAACAATTCCAGCAAAGTTTCAGGCTACAAAATAAGTGCTCAAAAAAACAACTGAATTTCTATATAATACTACCAAAATCCAGAAGGAAATAATTCAAAGGAAAATCTCCATCTGAATAATTACAAAATGCATAAAGTGTCTGGGGATATAGGGACAGACTCCTTAGCACATTTTGTGAGAAGAAATAATTGGGAAATAGCCAAACAAACTATCCTATGTGAAGGTAATGGAAAATTAATATGCTATAAAAAATAATGGATGTGATGAATACAGAAAAGCCTGAAAAGATCAGTGTGAATTGACGCAGAGTGAAGTAAGCAGAGCCAAGAAAACAGTATACACAATGAATACAATAATGTAAATGGAAAGATCACACATACACACACACATCAAAAGTGAATGTGGTGAAATTGTGAATAATTAATCAGGTTCAACATAAGAAATCTGAGAAGATAACTTCCACTTCACCCCTTGGCAGAGTTAAAAAGTGCTCTAATGCTGCACATTGCACATATTATTAGTCATTTTGATGTATTGACTCGTTGTGTTCATTTTTTTCCTTCTTTTGTCTTTAAAAAATATGAATTGTTAAATAGCATGACTCTCTGGAGGAGAAATGGAAGAAATATTGGGTGGAAATTCTGGTGACAGAAAGCACAAGAGATATGGATAAATACTATTTTAAAAAGAAAATAGCCCATCATTTTTTAAATGTATCCTAATATTTTAAGAACTGTTAACCACATAATAACCTAAAATAAATTAGTCATATTCTGTAGCTAAATCACAATCTGAAAATTTTTTAAAAATGATAAGTCATGTATATTTACTTCAGTGTTTCAAGAAATCTATTATTTTCATGGTAGTGTCTTTGACCAGTGTAGTTAGAAAGCCCACCAAGCCTTCATATAACATTTAACTATTTTCTAGGCTCTCCAAAATTCATACTGTACTAACCAACCTGGTGATAAGCCTTAGAGGGTTAGGATTTATTAATCTATTTTATTTTTAATTTTGTATATACATATATGTACACACACAAATATATATACAAATATATATAGATATATACATATATGCATATATCTGTGTATGTCTTCCTATTACCTTGATATATAAGAATATTGTTTCTGTGTGTATGTCTCCCAGTGTCTCTGTTTCTCTGTGTATCTCTGCATCTGTCTCTCACTCTGTGTGTGTGTGTGTGTGTGTGTGTGTGTGTGTGTGTACTTTTTGTTTTGTTTTGCTTTTTGGAGGGCAAGTGAGGTTAAGTGACTTACCCAAGGTCACGTGGCTTATAAATGTTAAGTGTCTGAGGTCACATTTGAACTTAGGTGCTCCTGACTCCAGGGTTGGTGCTCTATTCACTGCACCCCTTAACTGCCCCTATATGTGTACTTTTATATATGATTGTGTGTGTGTGTCTATCACTTCACAGAATTAATATTTGAAAGAGGGTTTAGAAATCATTTAATCCAAATCTTGTCTGTTTATTGAGAAGGAATCTGAGAACTAAATTGGAATGTTTTACGTATTGCCACACAAAATAGTGACTACCAGAACTTCTGATTCCAAATCAGTACTTCTTCCATCTTTGACAGTTATGAATATAATGGAAAGCACTGTTTGATATGCCCTACTGTGTCAAATAAACTACACTACACTTCAATTTTGCTTCAGAAAAATGCTCTGTAGTTTTTATGTGGAGTTTTTCTAGGAATTCTTGGCAATTCAAAAGAGCTACAGCACAAAGTCCCCATCACCAATAAGCTTACAGTCTAGTTGAAATAATTGGAGGAAGATATAAGAAACAATTAGAAAAAAAAATACAGTACATTACCAAATACATAGTGTAGGGAAAAAGACAGTCAGAGAGGTAGTGAGGTGACCCAGTGTCAAAAAACACTAAACCTGGAGTCAGGATGATTGCATTTTGAATCCTGCCTCAGACTTTTACATGTGACCTTGGGCAAGTCACTTCATCCTTGTCTGCAATAATTTACTTATCTATAAAATGAGGTTGATAACAATACCTACTTCCCAGGGTTGCTGTGAGGACAAACATACATTGTGAGTGTAAGGGATAATAGAAACTACCATACAAATGCTAGCTGTTATCATTTAGTGCAATAAAAGAAGAAGAAATAAGAAGGAAATACTACCATGTCTGTACGTAGGAAAATACCTTGATCAGGGTGGGATGAATAGAAAGCTTATAATTTGAAAAGGAGCTAAATCCAATCTTTAGGCTTACCCAAGGGCTTGCATATTGTTCTAGGACTGACTCAGGCTCTTCTGCCAAAAAAAAAATCTGAAGAATGAAAATTGTAATTCCTTCTCTCACCCAGGAGGTGCTGTGAGGGGCATGGATGGAAAATTAAGAGTCTCGCTATCAGGCATGATGCATGGACTTGGTTTTAGTCAATTATAAATTCCCTTGCTTCTATGGATTTAAGTCAAACACTTTGTGTTGTTTGAATAATGCTTGTGTAATTTAATTGCTAATTCCATTTTAATATATTATATTAAAATAATAGCTGCTAATAGAAATGATATGGGAGTAGACATAATAAAGCATGGTAATTTATCATGTAAATAAAGACAGTGAATAGTATATACAGTGGGCCAAATTCTGCCCTTGGATGAACACACAAGGGTCCTATTAGCTTCAGGATTAGCTATGTTCATGCATTTGAATTAGAGTATTAAGGTTTTATATGATTTTCAAAAGGGAATATTTTTTTTTCTGAATGAACTGTCCAACACAGATCTCTCTTCTTTTTCAGTTGTTGTTATAGTGCATGCATAAATATGTGGGACTTTATAAATATAGACACATACACATTCAATACTTTATAAATATATCCAGACATCTTGTAACTAATCTGTATCCTTGATCCATTTTTCTTCAGTGATCTGAAAAGTCATGGGTTGCATCAACCTATCTTCCCCATACTTCAGTAATATAGTGTACTCTCCACAAGTCCCTCAAATTTTGTGTCATTGCCCAAATCTTTCACATCTATTCCTTTTTGTTTTTGGTTCATGGGATGGGGAGAGAGAGAGAGAGATAGAGAGAGAGAGAGAGAGAGAGAGAGAGAGAGAGAGAGAGAGAGAGAGAGAGAGAGAGAGAGAGAAATTTTCACAATCCTCAGACTTCAAATTTATGCCTTAACATGATTCTCATTCCATGGTTATTAATAAAACATGATTTGTTTCACACAATTTAAGCTAGGAATACCTTGTACATTAATGGTCTATGTTACATATGGGTCTATAATACTTCATGTCACTAGCCTGCCCCTTGTCTCCTTGGTGGTCCAACCCAAAGAAAACTTCATTCTATGACAATTCAAGCTGTGAATTTCAAAAGTGAAATAGGTGGCCAGGAGAGATGGAGGCTTCTTTGCAATTTAATTCCTCCTTGCAATTTAAAGCATTACTTTAATGCTTTAGACCAAATATTATCTCACATCCCCATAAAAAACTTGAAGAGAGCTGTCATATCCATTCCCTCCTGAGTTATCTCGTCTCTGGGTTAAACATGACCAGTTCTTTCAATCAATCCTCATATATGATGGACTCAAGGCACTTTACTAACCTCATTACCCTCCTCTGAACACTTTCCAGCTTACCAGTGTCCTTAAACTGTGGCACCTAGAACAGAAAACAGTGCTCTGTGTGACGTCTGATGAAGGTAGAGTGGGACCATCATCTCCTTAAATTTGGAAGCTATGCCCCTCTGAATTCAATGCAAAATCATATTCTACTCAAAGAAATCAGAAAACTTGGGTGTAAATTGCAGCTTTGTTCCTTCCCATTTAAGCAAATCAAAACATGTCTTGGTGCCTCAACTTTGTGATCTTTAAAAAGAGAAAATTGGACTAAATGATTTTTGAAGTTCCTTCTACCTCTAAATACTAGGTGTGTAGGTACTAGCATATGAGTTTAAAGATACATAATCACCTCTATGACATGATAAAACATTGAATTAGTATGTTAGTGAAGGGTCATATATGATTTTTTTTGGTCCTATGATTTCATTGGTATAAGGATGTTTTCTCTACCAGTGCAAATGTGCAGCTTCTCAGTATGTCATAGTCTCAAGAGTTGTTTGGGGGCACTGAGAGAGTACAGATCACTGTAACTCCAGGTCATACAGCCACATCTCTTTCCTAGGCAAGATTTGAAGCAAGGTATTCCTGAATCCAATGTCAATCTTCTATCTATTGCATCAATCATCCTCTATGATAAATGATACTAGGTGATAAATGATTAGTGACTTTTGGTAGATTAGCCTTCCATAACTGCTCATCAGCTCCAATTGGTCAGGATCTTATGGAGTCAAGTTGGCAATTTCAGAGATCCTCTTTGTTAAACCACACCATCCAGTATAATATCACTAGTCATCATAGGGATTGTAGTGAAAAGTCCAAGGTTGGGTGACCTCTTCAATCTTTATATTTATGATGAATTTATGATCAGTCATGGTGTTTATTAGGAGGTTTTATGGTAGTAATGAGAATAAAGGATGGAATTTGTGTTCCATTATCATCCACATGACATCAAGAGATCTGAAGAAAGACTTTGAACATTTGGGGCAGACCTACAATGGAAAATTTATGGAGACTTGAGCAAGAATGAGACTGCATAAGGGGACATAAATGATCTAAGGACTGTATCATTGGAGAGTGTAGCCCTCTCTTTGAGATGACAGATCCATTAAAGGATCAAAGGAAGTATAAGTATTTTTATGCCCCCAAACATTGGCATCTTTAGAGTAACATCATCAAGCACTGGAATCCTGGTGAGAGAATGTTGAGGGTTCAGAGACTACCAATGTTATCATTCATATGCAAAATGCATGTTCTCCCTTGCAGCTAGATGGTTGAAAATGCGTTGTTATTTTGTTTTGTTTTAATGGAAACATCTTAATATACATAAAATACTGGTATTATAAAAGAATTGAGGGGGAAAGATATAGACAGAGACATATAGGGATTGAGACAGATATGAGACAGGGAGGCAGAGAGGCAGAGACAGGTAGAGAGAGAGAAGAGAAGGGACGCTCAGTTTTAAAAACTAACTGAAATGAATGGAATTGAAGAAAGATCAATGATAGATGGAATAGGCAAATGAATTACAAGGAAACGACAGAGCAATTTGAAGACCTAAAAATATCACTAATTACTAAAAATTAGCCAGTGTTTAACTCTATTTGTCCAATGGCCATTGAATGAAACACTGTAGATTATTGCTATCTATCAAGCTCTGACTTATATTTTTACTACAATCCAGTGGTAAAGATATGAGGCTTGATCACTAACAATAAAACCTTGAAATACCTTGTGACATTATACTCTATCATCTGGGAGAAAACAAACCTATAGACAGATCAATATTTACACACACACACACACACACACACACACACACACACTGAATCTAGGCCAAAAAACCATTTCAAACTGGTTGAAAACAAAAAAAAAATAGAGAAAGGAAGATGTCTTAATGGCAATGACTTGTGGTCTCCTTAAATGTAAGCTAACATGAGAACTTGTGTATTAAAAACCCAGAAAGTTGTGCACTATATTTGTATCCAAGGATGGAGCTTTATTTACGTTGGGCTGCCAGAACAACAAAGTGTGGGTTAGTAACACTGAGTACAGACTAAACCCCTCAGGTCAGGCTGTAATGATTCCTGGATGAAAGTCAAAGACACTCTTCATTAACCTACCAAAATTCTGCCTGGGGAAAGAAATCATTGTTCATTTAATGAAAGCTCATACTGATTTTAGTGCAACAACAAAGCACCCTTAGAAGGACATCCAAGGAACTAAAATACTTATGATCTTATGAGGAGTTGTTAACCCAGTTCATGTTTCTGGGTACAAACTGGGTAGAGTCATTCAGATTATTTTAAACATATTAGTTCCATGGTTTTTGTATTCCATTATGATGACCAGATCTTTTTTATCCCCACCCCTTTCAAAAACTTCAAACATTCAAGTGTTTTCTGGATTTCCCCCTTCTCCAAAGTGCTCCCTTTAATTCACTTGAGTATTGATGGCTCAGGTACAGTGGGTGGAGCCCATACTACAAGTGCATCACAAAAGGAGCCTTTCTTGGCACTGAGGTATTCACAGAAGCATAGCTGAGTGGTCAGTGAACTTGTTTCCATCTGACCATAGATTCCTCAAGTTGTTGTGGAAAGATGAGGGGAATGATGTTTTCATTTCTTCACAGAAGTACAGAACCACAGGATCATTGAGATAGAAGAGTCCCCAGAGACCAGATAATCCAATGTACATCTCTGAAAAAATAGCCACTAACATACTTAACATGTGCTCACTCAGACTCTGCTTAAAGGCCCCCAGTCAGAGAAAACTCACAACTCTCTCACCTCTGAGATAAGTATCCTTAGGGATTATCCCAATAACACACTCAGCAGGAAAAATCTGAAACACTTCTATTTCATAGCAAGTCGAATATAGGAACCCTTAGAATGGTTGGTTGTCTGGTCTCCTTTCTTTGGATCCTTCTTGCTTTTGTTATTGCTATATTGTTTTAGTTATGTCTGACTCTTCATGACCCATTTGGCGAATTCTTGGCAAAGATGCTGGAGTGATTTGCCATTTTATTCTCCAGCTAATTTTATAGAAAAGGAAACTGAGGAAAATGGGCAAATGACTGGCTCAAGGTCACACATCTAGGAAGTGGCCAGCTATGAACTCAGTAAGATGAGTCTTCCTGATTCCAGATCCAACATCCTACTACCTAGTGACCTCATCCTGCTTGGTAGTTGTCTTGAATTTGGGGTATAGCCAACAGAGTAGCACATAACAATTTTGATGTCATTTGACATATATTTTTATTCACATAGTTGTTGGGTTTATTTTCTTCATTTCTTTGGGATTTTGGGAAGACTATACCTGTCAGATATGTAAAGACACACATTAATATGTTCTATATTTTGCCAAGTTACCACGTTTCTCTAAAACTTGACCTGATATATTTTTGGTTTTTAGAATTGAGTAAGAAATTATGAGTAAATCAAGAGTAAGAAATCATATTTCAGAATGAATGATAACCATACTTCCACAGATTTGTGATCTCCTTAACATTAGTTCTTCTACAGGTCAATTTACTAGCCATTCATCTTTTCCTCCTGAGCAATTCAAGTATAACCACGAGAATAATAATGCTATGATGCCTTACAATTCAATCTAATCCAACAAGCACAATTAGAGACCTACAATATGTAAGGCACTAGGCATAGAAAGACAAAATTGAGAACTATTTTTAGCTTCCAGGAGTTTGCATTCTACTAGGGGAACAGAGCCCATTAGCAGACATACACATAGACAATATTTCAAGGAAAGAAACAGAATCATTAGCAAACAGAATAGCTAAAGACTTCCTTAAGAAGACAGTATATGGGACAGACATTAAAAGAAAGTAGAGGTGAGTAAGGAGCACATTCATGTGGATAACTATTCACAAAGCAAGCACTCAGACAAGTCAGTGACTAAAGCAAGGTCATTAGCATGCAAGGATTTTTAATCCTGATTCCACAAATCTGCAAGTGGTCATTGGATAGATTTCAGGAGATCTATGAACTTAGAAAGAGGCAAAAGTACATCTCTAATTAATTTCTAACTATTCATTCAACTAAGAAACCTCATTTTGAGAAGGGATTCAAAGGTTTTATGGATTGCCAAAGGGGTACATGACAAAACACACACACACACACACACACACACATTAAGAACACCTGCTATATAGTAAGATTGCCAAAGTATGTTTGACAAGATTCATGACCATCTACCACATTTGGTTTCTGACACTCAAAGATCAATATAGCAAGTCAACATTTTATGTTTTTACTGGAATGATAGTATCAATAGGAGCCTAAAGTCACATGGAAATGGGGTTGCAATTTCGTTTTTTTCAGAAACTAAGTGAAGGAACAACCTTTGTATTCTACATAAGAAGAGGATATGGATAGTATAAATTTGGAACCTTTTAGACTAGGCATATTTCAGTAGTCATAATTCTAAAATATCACAAAGAGAAAATAGAGAATTTTAACCAAGTCCTTAATGACAGCTAGTGGATAAAGCACTGAACTTGGAATGAGGAAAAGCTGAGTTGAAATCAGACTTCAAATACTCAGTAGCTAT
>CM053600.1:170730868-170742123 GCA_028646575.1 Pseudocheirus occidentalis
ATTCAACCCGAAGGGTTTTGAACTGCTCTACTGGTGCACACCTTCTTTCTAGGGCAGCAGGCAAAGAAGGCATATTGCCAGCAATAGCCTCCAAATTTATGCTACCTCATCCCTATATTCGCTGTGCAGTTGCAGTGGATATTTGCAATTTAAACACAAATGTGTACATTATTTATCATTATCTAATGCTATGCAGGCATGGTGGAGATGTTTTGAACCATAATCATGAGAACTCATATCTAATACCTTGAAACAAGAGATTGCTGTGGCTATGGCTCCTGGGAAACTAAACTAAGAACTAATAACAAAAATCCACTTTACATACACTAAAAATCACCTTACTTACTCTATGACTCAGGGAAATCCAAAGCAACCCCTTAGTTGGAAAAGTTGGGATTTCTTCATCTAAACTATACCATCATGACAAAAATAAGAATACCAAATACATGATCCCTCAAATAGGAACTCTACTGGAAGGCAATTCACTTTATGAGAAGCAAGTCTATTATTTTTAAATGGAGTTTTGACTTCTGTATTTTCATTTAAATGAACTTCTATTTAAATAAGCAGGGCAATGAGTCTACATGGAGACTCTAACTGTATGGATATAGTGAGCAATGATTTTAAGTGGCTCCTATGATATCACCATTATCTTGGTTATTGAAGACATTAGAAGCTGTTTGCTGTCAGTTAAATGATCACATCTCAAGTTCACCTGCTTTATAATTATTCATTTGGAGCAAGATCATTAACATATTCCTTAAGTCATTTACAGGCAATTTGACTCAATATTAACATTTTTCACTCTTTATAACAAATTAATGAGATATATAAATACATGGGTGCAATGACATTTTCTACAACTCATATCATAATTAGTGTATACTAAAGGTCTATGGCTTGGGTGTCTTGCTTATTCTGAGATAAGTAGTGTCTGAGACTCAGCAACAATTATAGTAGTGAGGAAGAATATGCAGAGGAAATGCAGCAGTCATTAGCATGGTCACATTAGCCTTCTTCTCCTTTAATACTAGTAAAAATTGGGTAATTCAGAACTCAATTCCAGGCACCATTGGAAAGAGCAAAAACAGCAATTTGGTTAGAAAGCATGTGGGAGGAATATTACTATAGGCTCAGCACTGTGTCAGCACCGACTCAGGCACTATGGTCCCTGCCCTGGAGGAGTCTACAACATGAATCAATAAATATTTATAAAATACCTCTACTTTTTTGTATCACTACAATGGAGGGGAAAAACACAACTTATACATATGAAGAACTATTGTAGAACTCATATGATGACTTTGTCATCCAGATTACCCCATATGCTTCCTATTGCATAGATGGTGAAGAAAACTTAAAATTTTGAGGGAAAAAAGTGAGGAAAATAACTTCGCAAATCATATACTAAGTGGTTGAGCTTCCCCAGTCTCTCTTTGTTTCTCTGTAGGAGCTGAAATCCTATACAGCATAGACATTTAATGGAAGTGATCAGAAGAAATAAGCTTCCTCTTCTACTGACATTTTTTCCTTCTTTCCTGGGTTTTTATATCTGCTACAACAATGAGAATAAAATCAGCTTTTTATGTTACTGGTAGCTCTTACCTAATATACTAGGATCTTTAGGACATTTGTAAGTATATACTAGGAAATGAGGCAGGGGTGGAGTCAAGATGGTGGTGTAGAAGCAGGAGAACTCTGTGGCTCTCCCCATAACCACCTCAAATACTTATAAAATATGGCTCTAGACAAATTTTAGAGCTCTAGAGCAAACAAAATGAGAGAGTAACAAAGATCCTGCTATAGGCAGCACAGCAGATGGACAAGAAGGGTTCCTTGAAGCACTGGGAGCAGAGCCCAGCCCCATGGGGTTTTAGCCCCAGGCTGTCCAGAAGCCAAGGCTGGCACTTTCAGGAGAGTGGATCACCAGTACCTGTGGCAGTTTCCAGAATTTTCAACCCAAAAGATCAGAGACAAAGGGCAAGATTAGTGGAACTCTGCTAAATTTGGGGGAGAGAGTGTGGCCAACCACTTCCAGAGCTAGAGATGGTTTAAAGTGGTGGCCCTGCAGCCACCTCCATGTGGGTACTTTAGAGGTCTTGGCCTGCAGATTGCAGGGCGTCCAAGTGATCATTCAGATGGAAAGTGCTTTTGCCTTGACCTGCCTGGATCAGGATAGTGGTGGTGGTGGTCCTGAGGTATGTGACCAGTGAGGCAAAGCTGGTGGGGGCTGCAGAAATGGCAGCATCCTAATAGCTCCAGCAGTTGTGAAAACCCCAGCAATTTGGAACAGAACTCTCCCCCTCTGAAATCAGAATTCTATTGAGCCCAAAAGTCAAGTAATTGACTGGCATGAATGAGCAGGCAAAGGAAGCAAAGAAAACTCAACAATTCGACTTTAGGTCCCTTTTTGGGGGACAAAAAGGATCAAATCATGGAATAGGAGGAAGATAACACAGTCAGAACTTCTGCACCAAAAGCCTCCAAGAAAAATGTAGAGTGGTTACAAACCATAGAGGAGCTTAAGAAGGATTTTGAAAACCAAATAAGAGAAGTGGAGAAAAATTGGGAAGAGAAAAGAAAATGATGTAAGAAAATCTTGATAAGAGAGTCAACAACCTGACTGAAGAAAATAACACCTTAAAAAATAGATTAACTCAAATGGCAAATGAGCCTCAAAAGTCAATGAAGAGAAAAATGCCTAAAAAAGTCGAATTTGTCAGATTGAAAAAGAATCTCAAATGCTTGCTGAAGAGAATAATTCCTTCAGAATTAGAGTGGAGCAAATGGAAGCAAATGCCTTCATGAGAAATCAAGATACTATTAAACACATCCAAACAAATAAAAAAAATAGAAGTCAATGTGAAATATCTCCTTGAAAAAGCCACTGACCTGGAAAATAGATCCAGGAGAGACAATTTAAAAGTTAGTGGACTACCTGAAAGCCATGATCAAAAAAAGAAACTAGAAATCATCCTTCAAGAAATTCTCAAGGAACATTGCCCAGATATTTTAGAACCAGAGGGCAAAATAGAAATTGAAAGAATTCACCAATTGCCTCTTGAAAAAAGATCCAAAAAAGAAAACTCCTAGGAATGTTATAACTAGGTTCTGGAGTTCCCAGATCAAGGACCAAATATTACAAGCTTCCAAGAAGAAATGATTTGTATACTGTGAAAACAGTCAGGATAACACAGGATCAAACAGCTTCTACATTAAGGGACCAAAGGGCCTGGAATATGGTTTGAATTCCAGCTTTGAGAGTCACTAGCTAAATGACTACGGACTGGCACTTAACCTCTGAACCAGAGAAACTTCATTTAGCCAGAGGAGATAATTATAGAATGAATGCAAATATCAATTGTTTCTGTTTGGGTAAAGACCTTAACTTGAAAAGGTCAAGATCCCCACTGCATCTTGAGCCATCTCGAGTAGTCCTGATCCATATCTGGTCACTGGACTCAGATGGCTCCTGAAGAGAATGTGAGGCTAGTAACTTTGCATAGTTCTCCCACCTTCATCCCTTAAATTCAATGCACTTGCATGTCATAGCATCACCTCCCTGACATCATGGCCCTCTTTGAGAATAAAGGACAAAACAGCAGCAAGGAAATAATTACATCTGTTGTTCATCAGATACACTATTGGTATAAGGTGAGGTGAGGCCCAAATAAAATAATGCAAGTTAAGTGCTTTCCTATGTAAATATAAGTTGTTACTCTTATTGTTGATTATAATAATTCAGGATGACTTTACCTTGGCATTTAGGTTGCTCCATATACTTCAAAGTCCATTAGCATTTCTATCAGTTAGAGAGATTTCCATAATAATTTCATAAAATAAGATTTTTCATAACCATATCACAATTTAATTTTCCACTAAAAGTAAAACTATGAACTTTAATCTTTCAGGAATCTTTTAAAAAGCCTAGAGTACAATATTGGTTTTACTGAAGCTATAAATTATAACTTTCTAGGAGAATAACTGATATGGGATAGATATAAACCACCTTCCCTCTCCATGTGGTCCTAGAACACTTGGCACATTGTCAACCTGACCTATCATTCAATTCCCATCAACAGTTAAATCCATGGCATGTGTGTGTGTGTGTGTGTGTGTGTGCATGACAAATAATTCTGTTAAGAAACATAGTGTTCACAGACTGCATTTTATGGTAATTCCAGAACTACTTAGACCCTGAAGGTAGAGATTAAGTTTGGGTTCATGGCTCTTTCATAATCTGGAGCTATTTCAAAGTACTCCATTCAGAAATCAGGGAAACAAGCAGATGTAATGGTAATGGAATTTAAAGACCCCCCTGTATTGGCTTGATTTTCAGATTGAGTGTTAAAACTCAGAGCCTGTGAATCGCACTTGTGGGATGGACTTGTTGATATGAAGAGAGAGGGCTGAACTGGGAGGAGTCATGGATTTAGAGAGAAGCCCAAGCAGAGAAAAAGCCCAAACATAGAGAAAGCCCAAGTAGAAAGAAGGCCCAAGCAGAGGAGGCCAGAATTGCTGAGAGAGGACTGCTGAGGTCCAGTTGAAGCTGCCCAGGACTTTTGAGAACTGCCACCCAGAGCTGCCAAGAACTGAGGAGGCATGGCTGTGATGCCAGTATTTTGTCTGTCTGTTTTTATGTTGTTTTTCCAGATTTGTCTGCTGGTGAAGGGCAGTGCTGCTGTTGTAGAGGTCCAAGGAACTATTTCAAAACCCCACTGCCCCTTAGCTATGTACATGACCTCACCATTACCTCAAAATTGCTCCACTTTCAGGATGCAGAATGCTTAAATTTCTGTATCTGGTTACAATAGTGTCTAGTTTCTTTTCTCCCACTGCCTCTCATAAACCTCAATACTTTTTTTCTTCTCCAAGTTTTCTCCATGTGTAACTCCACTCCCCTCCCTGTTGACTTTTCTTCCCTTCATAGACTTGACCCCAGAGTCAGTCATTTCAACACGACATTATCCTCATCTTTCACTCCTTTAATCTTCTATTACCTCTCTATGAGATCTGTGTCCCCCAGATTTCCCCCTCACACCATCCAGTCTCTCCACTCCTCCTCCCAAACCACCAAGCCCTGCGAAAAGAACTAAAGAAAATTGCATTAATAAAGCCCTCTATGCATCCACAACATCTAACTTCAGTTGGATCCTCAAAATCTCAGAGCAATGTTTTGTATTTATCTTTAAGTGAGATCTTCTTCCCTGAACCTGAACTCCTTACCAAGGTTTCTCTTTATATTGATGGCTCCATTCTTCTCTCTTCATTCACATTTGAAACTTCTAGAATTGTTGTTGCTTCTCCTCCCACATAGAACTGGCTCTTTAGTTCAGACCTTCATTGCTTCCTGACCCTTAACTGGTATGCCTCTTTTTAATCATTTCTCTTGCCACTTCACTCTTTACTCAGTTACATAAACCATATTCCTTGTGCAGAATATTGATGATGTCATTGCCCTTCTCCAAAACCTTCATGGTTCCTTATTTCCTGGTGGCTAAAATATGGATGGTGCAGTGGATAGAAAGCTAGACCTGGGTCAAGAAGACTCTCCGTTGTGAGTTCAAATATGACCTCAGCTATTTAGTATTTATTTGGCCCGGAGCAAATCTCTTAACCCTGTTTGCCTCAGTTTAATTACATGTAAAAGAAGTTGGAGAGGAAAATGGCAAACCACTCCAGAATCTTTTCCAAGAAAACCCCAGAGGGGTCAAAAAGACTGTGACACAACTAAAACATGACCAAACAAAAACAAAACACATCTTTCTGAACTTGGTATTATCATTATTATCCATAACTTGGAATCAATGACTCCAAAATCCCTTTCAAGTCATCTTCACACTATGGAAATAAGTAAATGGTAGGGAAGTATAGGCATGAGCCTATTCAAGTCTTCCTAGAAATTTTACATGAAAAGTGAGGAAATCTTCAAAGCAGTAGCTCCAGAATCTCTACATTTCCACCTAAATAGACTCCTCTCTCTTCCCCACTCTCATTCTAAACTTCTTTAAAAGACCACCATCAATCCCCAAATGTAGTCCCTACAAATACATAGCAGTTGAAATCCTCCTCTTGTTTCAAGGCCAAGCTTAAAATGAAATCTTCTCCAATAAGTATTTGATGCCTGCTTCACATACTCATTAACTATATGACCAAGGGTAAGTAACTTCTATTTGCCTTAGGCTGCTATTTGTAAAAAAGAAAATTTAAGGGAGATAACAGTGTCTATCTGTCTCACACAGTTGTGAGGATGAAATGCGGTAACAATAATTATACACAAATATAATAACAGAAAGGAAAATTGCACTCATATTTTGGATACCCTGTAGAGCTTTGCAGTTTACAAAGTATTTTACAAAAAAATAACTCATTTAATCGTTACAACAAGCCTGGGAGGTACATACTATAGTCACCCATCTTATTTTATAGATGAAGAAAGTAAGGCAAAAAGAAGCTAAATAATTTGCCTACAGTCACATAACTAGTAAATATTTGCCTGGATTTGAACTCAGGTCTTTCTGTCTCCAGTTCCTTGTGTACTGTGCACTGCCACTTTTTCAAACCAAGGACTATTATTAATTATTGTTATTAGTTTATTTCTCTCCTTTGCCTTGATCACATTCCAGCTTGTATCATACTTACTTGAACAAATGCCATATTCCCATATTCAACTGTAGGTGCCCTCAGGATGGAAAAGCCAAGAACCTGGGAGCATCTTGTGCCTAGCATTCAGTAAAAGTCTGTTTAAATGTCTGGTAAGTTGAAAAGAAGAACTATTCAGTTCAGAATTCCTTTTCTTGTGTTCTAAGTAGTCAATTCACATTTAAATGTGTAATTTTATAAACATCATAATTATATAGAATATTAATTGCAGTATATGAAGAACCACCAAATTATAGGGCTAAAAAGTTTCTTCAAAAGTTAACTGATTATAGGGGGCAGGTAGGTGGTGCAGTGAATAGAGGACTGGCCTGGAGTCAGGAGGACCTCAGTTCAAATCTGGCTTCTGACACTTAACACTTAGTAGCTGTGTGACCTTGAGCAAGTCACTTAACCCCAATCGCCCTGCCTTCACCCCTCCAAAAAGGCCAAAAAAAAGTTGATTGATTAGCCCTTATTTCAGAGGAATAGTTTCTGTTCAAGTTAGAATTATGTCTATTCCAGGAATGTAAATAGTATTTTTTTCTGAAATGTTAGTTACAAAAGATAGCCTTTTGACAATTTCCACATATAAAAGCACATGGAAAGAATTACAGTAGACCATGCTTTCATTGTCACTTTCTACATTGACATTCTTTGTCTTTCATTTTTGTCACATGCTAAACCAATAGGATATTAGTGAAGAATTCATTCTGTGGCCTTCTACATTGTTTGATTATTGACCAAAAATTCAGTTATTCAGCTAATGTCACTGAAAAATATTCCTGAAGTCCCTGGAAGTTCATTTTGCCTCTCTTTGTGGTGAATTGCTTCTGATCTTGATTGAACAAGATGAGTGAACAAGTAGATAGATAGATAGATAGATAGATAGATAGATAGATAGATACATTGATAGATAGATGATAGATAGATGGATGGATGAATGGATGGATGGATGGGTAGATAGATAGATAGATAGGTAGATAGATAGATATTGATGGGTGAATGAATGATAGATAAACTATATTTTAATATAATTGATTTTCTTTGTTAGTCAGATATACTTTCTTTTTCTGCATTGACATATTTTGTCCTGTGAAAGGTTTTATAGGCTTCACCAAACTGTCAAAGGGAGAATTACATTACACACATTAATTACATTACATTACACACACACGCACACACACACACACATGTTAAAAGCTTCTCTGTTCTATCCTAATCTTCAGGGCTTCACAGACACAATGTAATCATAGCATCTTGAGGTAATTCAAATTTAGTTGCCTGGTAGCCACTCTTGAATGGTCAAGGATAGATCCAGAATTAAGCTCAGATGAGCTTTACTAAACCATTATGGTTGGGGGCGGCTAGGTGGTGCAGTGAATAGAGCACCAGCCCTGGAGTCAGGAGTCACTTAGTTCAAATCCAGCCTCAGACACTTAACACAAAAAAATCTAGCTGTGCGTCCTTGGGCAAGTCACTTAACCCCAATTGCCCTCCAAAAAGCAAAAACAAAAAAAAAACATTAGAAAATCTTGAAGGGATCAAATAAACTTTCAGAAGAGGTAATTGCTGAGCAATGGTGGACAAGAGATTTGAAAGTGATGCTAGGGAGCTATAATCATGCCAGCTCTTCCACTTGGTCTTCTGTGTTAGAGAATTTGGGAGAAGGAACAATCAACTTTGTAAAGGGTGTTGAGAGATTTGAGGTTTCCAAGAGAAAGCAAGGGCAAGAGGATGGAAAGAATGTGAAAGGAAAAGATCTAAGATGAAGAAGAGTTTATTAATAGTGGAGATATGCTCTAAAACCATGGTCTCCAAAACTATTTTTGATCATTTATCCTTGTCAATAAATTATTTTTGAGTATGTTCTTTGTTTTTATATCACCTCAGTTTAATCTTTTTTTAAGGAATCTGGAGTTATTTATGTCAGAAACAATATAAAAGAATAAGGTGAAGAAAAGTTCTATGCATAGTACTAGAAGTCCTAATTCACTAACATAATGTTTTTTTCTTTTTAAAATTTAGTTATTTTATTTTGAACTTAAGAAACAAAACAAGCATTTCCATAACATAGTAGAATAGGAAAATTTTACCACATAAAAATGTAAATTTATTACTTATAACTTGCTATTCTTTTAAAATCTATAATAAAGTTGTCGTGTACATTTATTTTTTACCCTTTTTTTCTCCCCTCCACCCCCCAAAGAAAACTACTATTAGACACAAATGTGTGTGTACATGGTGTATGTGTATATGCACATATATGCATATGTACATACACATGTGTGCCTGTGTAAGTATGAAATAATGTTCTACATACTTCTATTTATCAGTTTTTCTCTGGATGCATATAGCACCTTCCTTCCTTTGTCTTTTGAGGATTTGTAATGGCCAAAATTACTTAGTTTCTTAAAATTGTTCTTAAAACAAAATGGCTGCTATTGTATAGAGTGTTCTCTTGGTTCTGCTCATTTTGCTCTTCATTATTTCCTGCAAGTTCATCTATGTTTTTCTACCTTCAAGCTCATTATTTCTTATAGCACAGTAGTATTCCATCACAACCATATAACACTACTTCTTCAGGGGAGGGGTGTGAGGGAGGGAGAGAACTTGAAACTCAACATTAGAAAAAAAGAAAGCTAAAAAATTTTACATGTAATTAAATATTTAATAACATGAAAATATATTTAAAATCATCTTCATGTATGGCTATACTAATAACCTTGTATATTCTAGAATTTACACAAAATAGTTATTTAAGAAGCATAAGATAAAGAAATAAAATTCAATTTTGCATTCAAAGGGGAGAGAGTGGAATAATTTTGACTTCTATTTGGAGACTGAATAGTGGAGAGAAATTTAAGACAGAGAGATCAATTAGGAGGCTATTAAAATAGTCCAGGATAGAGGAAATGAAGACTTGTATTTGAGTAATGAATGTGTGGATGGAGAGAAGGGGGAAGAAATGGGAACTGATGGGAAGATAGAAATGATAAGATTTGGTGACACACTGTATAAGTGAGGTGAGAGAGGTGGTTGTTTGACCTTCATTCTTGAAGAGGACCATGACATCAGGGAGGTGATGCCATGACATGCAATGAATTGGAGTTAAGGGAAGGCTGTGCAAAGTCATCAGCCTCATATTCTCCAGTGAGAAGTAAAGGACAGCATCAAGGCAGTGAAACTGAGTGTCTAGAAGGATGATGGTGTCCTTTACAAAGAATAAAGTATAACTCAGGGAATTTGGAAGAGGTGAGGGTTTGGAAGAAAAGATGATATAATGAGATGTTCAAGTACATTTGATACCATCAATGCTTGATTTTCTTGTGTTAACTTAAACTGTTTGATCCAAAACAGAAAGGGGAAGGTGGGGCTATTACTCAATGGTTGCTTCCTGGAAACCCAAAATCTGTTTTGTGAAGGTTACTTTCTGCTGCCACTGGGTGATTAGGGAATAGAGGCAGGCATGTGTATGTGGGGAATAGGCATGGATTCCCTACTAGAACCTGTGCAGTTATTGTTTTAGGTGCCTGGCAGTTTGTAACTGCTGTGGCTGCATGCTTAGGTTATAACCTGCCTGAGGGGCAAAGATGAGACGCTACAATCAGAAAAGGAAATTATTGAGAAACAAAGGTCAATGTGGTCGTGTTAGAGATGAGCCCTATGACTGTTGTGAGGAAGGCTGTGTGCATCCCACTTTCCCGTACTCCTATTGGTTACTCACATGCTTCTTGGAGGCAGGTGTTATTTCCTCTCAGTGGGCTCTGATTTTTCCTTTGGTCATTAGAATTCTAGAGGTGGGGCAGGGCTGGTGGGAAGTGAAGGGAATAAGCTTTAATGTAGTGCTTAATTACCATACTTAGCCAGACTTTATGCTAAGCACTTTCCAAGTGTTACTTCATTTGATTCTCATAATAACCCTGCAAGGTAGATGCTGTTTTTATTCTCATTCTCATTCTACAGGTGAGGAGATCAAGGCAAACAGAAGTTCAGTAACTTGCCCAGAATCACACAACTGGTAAAATCTGAGTCTAGATTTGAACTCAGATCTTCTTCAATCTATACATAACAGTCTATCCACTGTGTCTCCTAACTGCCCCAGAAAGAAGTGGGAATAGAGGAGAATTTGACTGAGGAGGGCTAGGGATGATTGGGATAGGTACAAGTACAGCAGGGAATGGGTTGGGGGTGGGGTGGTAGGAGAATCATGTCCCTAGACAAGCAGAGCACCTGGTCCAAAACCCCATGATCACCCCATACAATGCTGCTTCCTATTCTGACTCTGTCTAAGCCAGTACTTTACTTTTATGTAAATCCACCACACCCCAATTAAAGAGACAAGATAAATCTTGCAGCAGCATCCTTAGCATAACTTTTGGCCTCTTCCATTTCCTCTTCATTCATTTGTATGCCATTCTCCTGCTCAGTAAACTCTCTATTCTCTTCGGGATCAAATATAATCCTGTGTTATTTAAAGCCATTCACAATTTGGCTTCAACTTAACCTTTCCTGTCTTATTACTCAATATTCCACTTCTCACACACTATAGACCAACTAAACTGACCTTGTGCTTTCTCAGATATGGTAATTCATTTTCTTCCTTAGTGCTTTTG